>JADRCH010000031.1:1091920-1105722 GCA_019843965.1 Rhynchomys soricoides
CTCTCTCTCTCTCTCTCTCTCTCTCTCTCTCTCTCTCTCTCTCTCTCATCCCAAAAATCCAGCTCTCTTCCAAAACTAAATTGACTATCACACTGACTTTGGACCATTAGCCTAAAGTACTGTCAGAAATTACTATTTGTTGTCAAAGTCTAGTCTACAATGTTTGGTTACTACTGCCAACACTAAAGCAACTCTGCCACCCATCCAAATATTGTTGAAAACTGTTAATTCCCAAACCCAAATAAAAAAACAACACCAAAACAAAACAAATTTTAAAAGACACTTCAGTAAATCCCAACATAAGATCCTTTCCAAAGGGTTATAGGAATGAAGACAAGAGATGACTTGACAAGAGCCAACTTAGTAGACGGTTGAGTTAGACACTGATAATGAAGGTAATTAAACACCAAATGAAATTCCATGGAAAGTAAAAAATACCCCTTATAAATGAAGTTATATTGCATCAACCAAGGAGTGAATGACATAATCAGAATGGTAGAGAAGGAAATACTAAGGGCCATATTTAGAAGAAAGAAGAAGACCAAATAGATACAGATATAAAAGAACCTACAGTAAGAATCGGTAAGTCTAAATAAATATTAATGGTAAGTGAAAAGAAAGTATTTATCATAAAGAATAAATCATAGTACAATAAAAGTTTAGAGAATATAAATTAACGTGGCATAGTGTTCTTATATCTTCCAGGAAGTCATAAATATATTCATCCATTAAATATTAATCAAATAGGAATTTATGAATAACAAAAGAATAGCAAAATAATGTATTATTGATGTACTAATGGCTACATAGGATGATGGATATAATTATTTTAAAAGAAAGTAATAAAAAGAAATGCCAGAAAAATAAAGTACAATAGTCAATTTAAACACATACATTGCCACCTACACAAGACAAAAGCAAGGGAAATGTCTAACTTTTGCAAAGTCACATTGGAGTTTTAAAATTTAATTTGTAACTGATACAGAACAAAAACACAAGATGTACATATTTATGGGGCATAACATTGATGTTTTCTTAAATGCATATATAGTATAAATCTAAAACCTGATAAAGCATACTCATCTCTGTCTTCAGTTATAATGTTTTATGGTGAGACAAAATTGCCTTCTTCATACTTTCTGAATATACAGTAACTGTCCTCTGTACTTACTTTCCTGTAGAAGAGCACTGGCATTTACCTAACTGTAAACTGGTACCTATCAATCAACCCTTTTCCATTCTTCTTCTCTCTCCTCGTTACCTCATTCTCAACACAATGGGAGTTTTAAGGTTCCATGCATTGGTGAAATACTAATATATTTATTTTTCTGTGTCTGGATTATATCTCTTAATTCAATGACTTCTAGCTCCAACCAAGTTGTTAGAAATGACAGAATGTCATCAGTTTATAGATGAAAAAATAATTTCTCACACATAATATTGCTTTCAGCAGTTCATCTGGGATGGACACCATGGTCCTTCTCATTAGTTGATTATTGAGAGTGATGCTGTGGTGAGCATTGCCATGCAGATATCTTCAAAAAGGCAACTTATTTCCTTTGGATATATTCCAAGTACCAGGACTGCTGAATAGTGTTCTTTACACTGGCTATAGGAATTTAGGATTATGGTTATGGTTGGAGTTAGGCAGCACATTCTAATACCTACACTTTCTGATTAAACAGAAAACTATTTTGACTAGCATAAGATAATATCTCATATGGTTTTATCCTTTTTCCATAAAATTGTTTGCTCTTGCTAGTTCTTCACTTGAGTAAAGTCAGCTTAGGTATATTGGTGTAGTGATTATTTTTCCATTGCTATGACAAAATACCCAGTGCAAGCAACTGGAAGAAGGGAAGGTTTATTTTCTCTCACAGTTCATCATGGTAAAGTCTTCACTCAGGCAGAGGCTTGAGGCTATTGATTATCAAGTGCCCAAAGCAAGAAAGCGGACAGTGACGAATGTTGATGCTCAATTAGGACTGGTGTATCTGTATTAATAAAACCAATCTAGAAACTTCCTCACAGATAAACGCTAAAGATTTTTGTTATGCTGATTCTAAATCTCTTAATGTTAACAATCAATATTAACTATAATAATTGACAACCTTTTAAATCCAGCTACTTAAGACTACTTTCTGATTTTTCTGATGCTTTTGAAATCACTTGGATATTATAACTATTATCTCTATGAATATCCCATCATCTTATTATATGGCTTATTTCTTCAGTCTTTTGCTTGAAAGAATTTATTTTAGTCTGATATAATTCCATTTGTCTATTTTTGCTTCTACTATCTGTGCTTTCAATATGCAAAAACAATCATTTTCTGTATCAATATCAAGAAAACTCCCACTGTTTTCTTGCAGGGATTCTGAGTCTTATGGTTTATTCTTTTATTATTTAGAGTTCATTCTTATATGTGACATAGGGCTTCAGTTTTATTTTTCCTTTGTGGATAATCTTGTCTTCCCAATAGTACATACTGAAAATAATTTCATCATCACACATTCTTGGCTATAAAATTCATAAAATTACGTTTGGTGCTTATTATAATTCTGTATTAGTTACCTTTTCTCTTATTGTGGTTTTGGCTCAGCATTTCAGAATTCCCCTTCATAGCTATCTGACTCTACTGATTTTGAGCCTGATTACAGGCTGAAATCATGATGGAAAGCTAAGGTGTAGAAAGTTGTTACATTAGGACAGAAGCCAGCCAAGGAACTGAGAAATGAAGGGTTTGTAGTCATATATAGCTTTTAAATACACCCCCTTAGTGGGGCAGAGCCTCCAAGACTCAGTCACCCCTGAATATTGACATGTAAGATTCTCTGGAGGACTTGAGACTCAGAACTTCTTTAACTCACCAGCAGTGGTCACAAGACAGCTTTTTGCAGGAGATGATACAAGTTTCCCTCTCCAGTCTCATTGATGTTCCTCGATTCATTGGGCACTATCTCCTCAACTTTTCATATGAGAAGGCAGTTTATCTTTATATTCATCTCTTGCTCCCTGAGCCTCATTTCTGTTCTTAAATCCACTATCAGTAAAACCATAAAGTTGGTTTGTCTCACCTCATGCTATATGACCTCGCCGTGGCATAACTGATATTGAAGCCTTATCATTTTAATGATTTTATAGTTTCACAAATGAAGAGCTTTCAGTTGGTAGAGATAAATTCTGCTTCTTAGAAGGAAGCAAAATTCACTACCAACAAAAAAAAGGTGGGGGGAGGCAATAGAGTGTGTATGTGTGTGTGTGTGTGTGTGTGTGTGTGAGAGAGAGAGAGAGAGAGAGAGAGAGAGAGAGAGAGAGAGAGAAAGGGAGAGAGCAATCAAAATATTTACTAGCATATTCAATCTCATAATTAATCCTCTGCCCTCTTTAGACGAGAGTTATGGACTGAACAGCAATTCTTCACTCTTCTTTATACCTGGACAGAATTCATGCAAATTTTTCATTTTTTATTTGTTGTGAAGAATTTAAAATATCCCCAATCATTCTACAGTAACCGCAACTAAAAATAAATATATAAACATTGATATATTTTATATTCAGTATATTTTCAAGTAGCATATTTAAGGATGTGCAAGAGAATATTATGGAATTCTATCCATATTCCTCTGTGACTTTCTATCAAAATGATTGCCACTTAAAGTTCACAACAAGTATGTATTTGGTTTTTCTATTCACCAAAAGCTTTCCAGTTCATTCTATAATAGTTTCACTTGGCGTAACCATATAAAGCAATGTTTTTTGACCACAGGTGTACTGAAACTAGCTTTACATGATTCATTATCTAATATTAAACTATAGATTTTTATTTCATTGTATAAAACGCTGTGACAATTACATAAATTATTTACTCATTATGTTTGAGATGACAGATATTAGAAAGTGACACTGTAAGCATTTAACTCATTTATTATTCCCTTTTAAAATATATTTACTTGTAGGGGGGAACTAATAAGAAAAATATATAAAGAACTTATGAAACTAGATATTAAAAATAATTCAATTAAAAATATGATGCATATTTTAACAAGAAATTCTCAATAGAGGAATCTCAAATGGCTGAGAAACAGCTAATGAAATGTTCAACATCCTTAGTTATCATAAAAATGTAAATCAAGACTACTTTGAGATTTCATCTTATACTAGTCTGAACAGCTAAGATCAATAACAAAAGTGACTGGTTATTCTGGTGAGGTATGGAGAAGAGAAACACTCCTACATTGCTGGTGGGGGTACAAACTTGTAAAGCCACTACATAACTCAATGTGGCTGCACCTCAGGAATTTGGTAATTGATCTACCGGAAGACCCAGCTATAGCACTCTTGGGCATACATCCAAAGGATGCTTCATCCTACTACAAGAGCACTTGCTCAACCATTTTCATTGCTGCTTTATTTATAATAGTCAGATCTGAAAACAACCTAGATCCCTTCAATGGAAGAATAACTAAAGAAAAGTTGGTACGTTTACTCAATGGAGTATTACTCAGCTGTTGAAAATAATGACATCATAAAATTTGGAGGCAAATGGATGGAAAAGATCACCCCAAGTTAGGTAACCCAGACCCAGAAATATAAGGATGGTAAGTATTTCATTGTATGTGGATATTATCCATTAAATAAATGATAATTATACTATGATCTGGAGTTCCAGAGAGGTTAGATATAATATATATATATATATATACTAAAAGGGACACATGGCACTCCCTAAAAGGGTAAATAAAATATATTTTATGGGTGGACAGGAGATAGGAACGGGGGGATCAGTTGATGAGAAGAAGAGGAGATAGTACTGAAGGAAGGAATGCAGAAAAAGCCAGCTAGAATTGAGGAACATTTGAGGGGTGATATGGAAATCCAATATGGTGGAAATTTCCTAAAAATATATGAAGGCAAACCTAATGAATTCTCCAAATAATGGGGGAGGCAGCATTACAGTTGGCCAACAGTTATCACCAAGCAAACATACAGTACTGGGACATGTTACATTCAATTCCCCAGACAACCCAGTTTGGATATGAAACTTACAATTCAAAATTCCCAAACAACCCAAGCTATTGGCAAGACAATAGATTGCTCACTACAAATGGACAGGAAGAGACCACTACTGAGAACAATGCCCACACAACTCATTGAACATGATGTTGTCAATATGATGCCCACTTAGAGCCTTTACCTACATCTTCTAGGTGTCTTTGGTATGGGAAGGTATTCTGCAGACTACCATAAAGGGAAAAATAAACACCAATCCAGCCACAAACACTTTGATTTACAACCTGTCCAGCCTATAAAATAAGCTAGGGTAATGGTAGCACAAACCTTGGAGGAGTAGCAAATTGATGACCAAGAACCATAGACCACTCATCTATGGCAAAATCGAATACTACTTGTTAAAACAAAACACAGTAAAATGACTTCTAATGATATTCTGTTGTACTCAAATATCAGTGCCCCTTTCAGCCTTCCTCAGAGAAGCTTCCTTCTGCAGAAGATGGGAACAAATACAGAGACTGGCAGTTAAAACTTATGCAAAGAGAGATCTGGGAACAAATATCTCTGAATGGGACACTTCCATCAGATAACTCCTCTAACAGGAATCCCTCAGGGAACCCCATGGAAGAGGAAGTATAAAAACTTATGAGTCAGAGGAAGTAGAGGACATAAGTAGAACCAGTCCCTCTGAGTCAGCTGAGCAAAGCTCCTATGAGCCCACAACGACTAAAGCAGCAATCACAGATCTTATCCAGGTCTGCCCCAGGTCCTCCAGGTATGTATTTTAGCTTTTAGTTAGTATTTAGTGATTGTGTGGGTCTCTGATTCCAATGTCTTCTCATGGAGCTCTTTTCCTTCTTTTGGTGTGCCTTATCCAATGTCAATGTGATGAGTTTTGTTTTACTTATTATATTTTATCATGTTAAAATAATAAACCTTTACCTTTGTTCTTTCCAGTACATCACAGTTTCCTCCCACTCTCAAACTGACAACCTTTGTATGTGATTATTTGTATGTATGTATGTATGTATATATACATATTTATGAGTCACATACATATATATACACATACATATATGTATGTGTTTGATTAATTTATATGTATACACATATGTATACATATATACACATGCATATATGTATATATAATTGCATGTACACATACATATATATGTATACGTACATATGTATACATATATGCACACATATAAATACAACTTGTTCATTCTATTTTTTTGTTGTTTGCATGTATGTGACTTCAGGTCGGACAGCGTTGTATTGAGCAAACAATTAATGGTTCATCCTTGTGAGATCTTAATTTATGAGACTAATATGCTGCTGTGTATCCCACAAATTTAAATATTATTAAGTCTTGGAGTTTAGTTTTTTCAAATGTCAAGCTGCGAGAAAGTAAAACATGATGGATATGTGGAAATTCATCTGTATTCTGGTTCAGTATAAAGCTTAAAGAAGAAAATCAGTGAGTCCAACTCCTTTATTAAATTGTTTGGTAAAATGATTTGGATTGATCATAAACTTACCAAGGTTGTCTCCCAAGTTTTTATGAGTCACAGAATAGAGAAGATTGTGTGTGTTGTCTCTTAGTTTAAGGTTCTAGCAATGCAATATTAGAATATCCACAAATGACCTGATGATATTAAACACACAAGGCAAACATAAACCTGAATACATGCATATAGTAGAAAAATATGCAGAAAATATCCAAAAGTACATAACTGGTGATGCAGCTCAAAGTACAGCCAGACAAAGTTTTCTTGAAGATTTTAGAAAAACAAATGGTTTCTTGGGAAAGAGTATATTTTTCTTTGGTTATGGACTCAAACAAGCTACCCACATTCTCTATGGTCTAGTTTCTGTGTAAGTTAAATGAATTAATATTATTTAAGGTCTAGGAAAGATCTCTGGTACACTGAAAAACTATACAGATAAAGGTTAAGGAAATGGTCTATGATGTTTGAAGACAAATACTTCCCATCCAATCAATGCTAACTCTCCATAATGAAAAGCTCTTGTTTTATAGGAATTAGCTAGCATATTATACCATTCTAAGGGAAGAAAGAGGAAGCAAAAAGAAGATAAGGATGTTAGGAGATGAATGGAGAAGAGTAGAGAAGGAAAGAATTAAAGACAATACCCCATGTCAAGGTTTAGTACTTGATATAACAATTTTATCACTAATATATAATAATATAATATATATGGCACTAAGATATGTAGTTAGAATCAATACTATGTCTCAAGGTGACAGGTCATTTTCTGCCCAGTAATCTGAGCAGTTTGTGATGAAAGAGATCACAGTAAACTTCTCAAGACATGTTCACATCTCCCAGAGCTCCCAGGGACTAAGCCACCAATCAAGGAGTGCACATGGAGGGACCCATGACTCCAGCCACACATGTAGCAGAGGACAGACTTGTCAGGCATCAATGGGAGGAGAGGTTCTTGGTCCTATGAAGGCTCAATAGATGCCCTAGTGTAGGGGAATTCAAGAGCAGGGAGGTGGGAGTAGGTGGGTGCGTGGAGGAACACCCTCATAGAAGCAGGGGGAGGGGGAGTGGGAAAGGGGGTTTCTGGGAGGAGGGAGGAAACCAGGAAAGGGGATAACATTTGAAATGTAAATAAAGAAAATATCCTATAAAAAAGTCTCATCACTGTGCTGATCTCTCTAGACTTCTAACCTCATACAGCTGATTGCTTTTCTCATTAAAACAATAAGTGTACCTTTCCAGATTTAATTATTATCTGCTTTCAAAAACCTCAGACAAATTATTCCAGATATTTTTATGACTGACATCAAGGTTAATCTAGACATAAAGCAACTCTAATGCTGTCCATAATTATTAGCTTCAAAACATTTAAAAATCAGAAAAAGTAGTCTAATGGCAGCAATCTACTATGACCCTTCACACTAGAGTAAGTGTCTTGAACAGGGATGGCATATGAATGGACATGTAAGCAGTTGAGGGACGGGGAGGAGGAAGAGAAGGAAAGCCTGAGATTCAAATGCTACTACCAGAAAAAATAAATTAAACTACCTTTGAAAAGGTCAGGCTTGGGAATATGAGACATGCAAGTAACATCAAGCAAAGCAAAGCAATAGAAATGATCTCTAAAATATGTTAAAATTCCATCCTGAAAAACTGAGCTGTGACATCAGATCATCCTTCTACTTAACATTCATGATTATGTTAACTTCAAATATTTCTGCACAATAAAATATGTAGCTGGTAATCAGGACTCACTGGGATAAAAGCTTGCATGGAGAACTGTGTTCTGATCACCTGAAGCCATTGAAAAGCCACAATTAGTAGCATGCATCTGTACCCCAATTATGAGGACACATAGACGGGTAGATCCAAGGAGCTCACCAGACAGCCAATCTAGCAAAACTGGTGAGTTCTGGGTTCAGAGAGATATCTCAAAAAAAATATCGTGGAGAGTGAGAGAGAAAAAGACATCCTGAGATCAACCACTGGTCTTCATATGTCTCCCCATGAGCAAATGTATCCACATGCACACAGGTGTATATCACACCTGTATAACTTAAGTAAAATAAAATAAAAATATGCTTATAATGCATGAGGGCAGACAGCTCAGATACTTTTACTGATAAACATAAATTTTATCATGCCCATATTCCAGTGTTTTTGTGTCTTCCATCTATGAGACCAGCAGCACATTTGTCTGAATCACCATCTGAAACATTTGAGATACACAAGCAACTATTAAATAGACTTCACTATCCCTGCTTTATTTTCTGACAAAATATGTATTGGCTAATTTTACAAAAGTTACTAAGATCAATGAGTTGGTGAGTCTGACTTATGAATCAAAGCCTTAACATAAATGGATATAGATTCAAAGGTAAAGAAACTTAACTTATAATTGCACAGTAAATAGTTGCTGGAGTGTTTGTTCATGTTGGCGTATCTTATATAGGTCTGGGTAATGACTTCTGTCAGAGTGATACCATCCTGCATCAGATGCTGTGAAGGAAGACACTTGGAAGCCATTAATTAGTCCCCAGAAAACTGTGTTCCACAGCTATTATATCTGATCTGTCTTTCTTTATTTTTCTGTATCCTTATGGTCTTCATCTCCAGGGTCCATTTGCTGCCCCTTACTGCTAAAACACCATGTGCTGCTCAATGTTTGCAATCAAGAAATATGATTTTATTCAATAATGTGAAATTGTTGTTGAAGTGTTGTGATTCTTGGAGAAAATGACACAGAAGTCTGACCATGTAGAAATATTCACTTTATTCAGATATCTTTCGTATGTTCATTGACAGCTGACAGCCAGTGTTGCTGAAGCTGGAGACTGATCTTCTTAGATAGCCCTGACCATCAATGAGCATACCTCAGTACAAAGATAGGAAAGCTATTTCATCCATGAAGGTTTACTCTAAGGCTTTCCCCTCTCTTCTTACACAGTGTAACCCATGGCTACAGAAGTCTTAATGTTGCCACAGCCTTTCGACCCCACCCTACCTTCAAAGCGATGTACTACACTCTGAATCCAGTACTCTTCAAATAAACAAGCATATGGCTAAATTTTTTTGTTCATTTGCTTGCTTGGTTTATTGTTTTGTTTGTTTTTTGTTTTGTTGTGGTTGGGTTTTTTTGTTGTTTTTTGTTTTTTGTTTGTTTGTTTGTTTTTGGAGACATGATCTCACTGTGTAGTCCTGGATGTCCCTGAACTTGCTATGTAGACCGGGCTGGCCTTGATCTCAGAGATAACCATTTGCCTCTACTTCCTGTAGAGGTGCATGTGCCACCACAACTGGAAACATTTAGACTTTTAAACAAACTATTTTCCATTGGAATCCCTATATGGGCCCACAAAGTAATTAATATTGACCTTGTTTTCCCTGAAACCATGCACTTGAACATTTCCCTTTTTGTTTGGCTTACTAGAGAAATAGAAACAAGGCCAGTTTTGTGTTTGTTTCTAAGATGACTTTCCCACTAAGAAATGTCCTTAGCTGTACATTAAAATAATTTATATGCTGTTCTGCTCACAGCCTTGAAATAAACACCATATTCAAGAGAATTCCATCGCTAACATACAAGTAAGAAGTAAATGGAAGCATCTACCAAAACAAAAAATATATATATTGTAGATGCTCTAGACTGTTAACATTGTATTCAAGAAATAAGTTTATAAATTACATACTAGCATATTACAATTAGCATAATGCTGGTCACCAACAACCTGACAGAAATAGTTTGTTTCCTGCAGGAAAGCTATAGCAAAGTGGAAGCGATTTGCACTCTTTCTCCTGTTTCTAATGAATTACTGGCCTGTCTTTCCCCATGCTCTTCTCTGATGTAGGTGACATTTTGCTTCCTTCCCTACATCCCCATGCATTCATGCTAGTGGCAATGTTTATGGGGAAAATGCCATCTATTTTCAAGGCTTTGTACAGTTTCTGTAAAGCATTCCCCTGCTGAGTATTTCCCACCTGCTAACATAATCCTCCCTTTATGGTGTGCTCCTTAGTTACCTTGGAAATGGTATCACCACAGAGCAGAAACACCTGTCAATGCAAAATGATGCCTGCTTAATTTTAAGCTGGAGTTAACCCTATTTCTGTGTACATAATGGAAAATGTTATTTGACAGAGATTTCACACTGAGAGAAACCTGCAACCAGTCATGAAAACCTGTTTTTCCTTCTTATTATACATGATCTGCAGGAATGAACGGCTAGATTTATGAAGCAATGTGTAAGCAATTGCCTGTTTTTCACCCAGGGAATGAAAAGAGGCCAGTGGATAGACTAGAAATTTACTGTCTAGTCTGTTAAAATATATACTGTTGATTTTTAATACTCCATGCTTTCCA
Organism: Rhynchomys soricoides; assembly: GCA_019843965.1. Classification (NCBI taxonomy): domain Eukaryota; kingdom Metazoa; phylum Chordata; class Mammalia; order Rodentia; family Muridae; genus Rhynchomys; species Rhynchomys soricoides. The sequence continues at coordinate 1,102,802 of JADRCH010000031.1, forward strand.
CCAGAAAAAAAATATTTTAAAATGGTAACAAAGTATCTCATAGTTTGCTCCAAGAAATGAATAATGTGTTTCCACTTAAAACGGTGTGATGGGGGGAAAAAACGTACCAGAGAGCAGCAGAGCTGACTTAGTGCGGGGGGAAATGCAGTTTCCCTTTCTTGGTTTCTATTTCCTTCTCAATAAGGCAAAGACAATAATGATTAAATTGATCTTTTAGTTGAAATAACTTATGGTTTCTGTCTTATATAGTGCTTGATAACAAAAGAAAGACAATAAATAATTTTCCACTCCATTTACAATGTTTAAAATAGATAACTTGGTATAATACATTTTTAGGAATTAAATATCTCCAAGGAACTAAAGCCATTACATAGTGTTAAGTGGGGTCTGTTTATGTAGAGAAAGCTATTCTAGAACTCACTATACGGCCCAGGCTAGGTTTGAATTCACAATCATTCTTCAGCCATGTGAGTGCTGACTTAAATGTATCCACACTGTGACAGGTTTAGAACATTACATTTACTAATTATTTCAAAAAAAAGCCAAACCAAGACATATCTTATTTGTGAAAAGATTACAGTTAATAAGGATTTTCATCAATAGAATGTTAGAACATACAGGAAATTAATAAGCTGCTCTTACAGCCCTCACGGTGACATATTTAATGAACAGCTCAACTGAGGTGAGGACAGACAACTTTAATTCAACCTAATAGTCATTCATATTTGTCACAAATAGTTAAATAGTATTCTAAGGACATTATGTTCTGAGGGGGAGGTAACCTTATTTTCAAATATAATACCCCAAACTGGTCTTTGTACAAAAAATATAAGACTGTGGAGTGCTAAGCCCTATATGGGACATTCATGTTCCATCCACCCTCAAGGCTCTAAGATCTTTACAGAAGAAGGGACAGAAAGATTGCAAAAGCTGGAAGATATCTATAATATCAAGGAAACTGTTTTCAAGACACAACAAAGCAGATGCAATTATGATCTCACAGTGACTGTGAAAGCATATACAAGACTTGTATAGAACTAGTCAGACAAAATGCCCCAGTATAGAAGCAAGAACGTGACATGGTACCCTCAACTAGCTGAGGAGCTATTGGCATTTAATAGATACTGGGAGAGGGTTATTTTTATTTTTATTTTTTTGATGATGTGATACCTGATAGGTTGACCATACACATCAAACAGGACCCAATCCCAAAACTAAATAGGCAACAAAACTTGACGTAGTAAGAAAAGGAGAAATCTATAAGTTGATGGGGGAAGGATGGGAGGAGTTAGCTGGTGAATATTTTCAAAGTACATTGAATAAAATTCTCAAGTTCATCAACATGGCTGCCTAAACAAAACCTGGATAAAAACCACAATGGATGTGCTAACATGGAAAGGTGGAAGTTTCCAGGCTTCAAGCCAGATGAAGATCTACAGGCAACTGGGAAATGTTGAGTGTTGGACAAGTGGAAGAACCTTCCAATAAAGAAAAAACTATCTTTAAAACATCTTTGCCTCATAACGCCATGTCTGAATTACAGAGGACACCAATAGCATATTAAAAGCTCTGCTAGTCAATTGACATAAATACACAAAAATCATAAGAACTTAAGTTTTGTGTGTGGGGATGGCTGAGATTCAAAGTTCAGTGGAGTAGATGCTCTTTAGGGTTACTTTCTATTAAAACAAGTCAATAACCGCTGTTCATAGCTAGTGTATATGCAAGCGATACCATGCAAGCGAGAATTATAATTTTTTCTTCCATTGTCCTTGCTATATATTGTAAGACCATGTTATTTTGTAAAGTATCTTTATGCCCAAATCCATAAGAGTGTATCAGATGTATCTGATAGCTGACTTTGGAGGTCAGTTTCAAATAGCTTGCTAAATTCTCTGCCAATCTTCTACTGTCAATCTTAAAACCATGACGCCCAAATATAGATAGATTATGACTCAGCAACTGGTAACAAAACTAAGGAAAGTGAAACAGCAAGAGTACTCTGGGTAGTGACTCTTCCATCCCTCAACATTTTATCCTAACCTTAATTCTCAGCCCTTAAAAGAATGACAGATTCAAAGAAGAGTATCTATTGAATTTACCACTTAAAAAGCCAATATACTTGAGTGTGCATTTTGATATTCTGTATCCATCAAATTTTAAACAAGAAATGAGATGGTCTCAAATGCCTGATAACCTAAAGATGGAAAATATATGTCAAAATGAATTATATTCCATGTCTGAACATCATGCACTGGACATATCTGATGGCAATGACACACTAGCTAATTTCTTGCTAGTCAAAAGGTAATGTCATCTCAAAACAAAGAAGCAAGATACTTTGGCCTTGATTGAAGGCCAAAAGCAGAAGGCATATTATTAATAATTCTTTAATGGTTCAAGAAAGTTAGATATAACTAATTCCACTTTGCAAGTAGGACCGATTTCTAAGTTCTAATGTAGGTTGTGTAAAGTTATCCATGCAGCCAATGTATGAGTCCAAGTTTACCTGATATCATACATACCCTCCAAGGATCTTTCATTACCTCGAAGATAGCAAAGTGGAGCCACATGTTTCTATTATGTACTGAATATCTAACAGGAAAGGCCCCCAAAACTTATGCTAGTTATTCTATGTAGGGGATGAAATCTATGACTGTCTCACGGAGAGGAAAACCAACTTGCAGCATATCTAAGCGCAGAAAACCAACTATAATCTCCACACAATAAGCATAGGAACAAAAATTTGAGACTATTTTACTTCATGTCACATCCCATGTTCTTTTCTCTGCCAAAACCATTGCTATAAGAAACAGACATTTTAGCAAGTTGTAGCCACTATGAAATTTAATAAAATCTTACTGCCTTTTTTTGCTAAGCCATTTATAAGTTATATGCATGAGACTACTATATGTTTTAGC
>JADRCH010000031.1:1105732-1117018 GCA_019843965.1 Rhynchomys soricoides
CTCTCTCTCTCTCTCTCTCTCTCTCTCTCTCTCTCTCTCTCTCTCTCCTGACTTTCATTGGAAACATTCTTACCCAAAGTACTTACTAACTGGAAAATCCCCTCATTTTCTAATTCAACACTAACAGTAAAGCCTGTTGTCTCACTGATGTAAAAAGTATTTACACACACACACACACACAGAGAGAGAGAGAGAGAGAGAGAGAGAGAGAGAGAGAGAGAGAAAGAGAGAGAGAGAACCGAGAACCAAGTGCTTATGAATAAATAGCGCAAATTCAATTATCTGGATGTGTCGAAGGTTTTTTTTGTGTGTGTGTGTGAAATTTCATGTTGCATTTTTACATCATTGATATTTCTTATCCATTTCTCTGAATGTTTAAATTGACTTGGAAGGCAGCATTTTAGTAAACCACACTATGTCAAGGATGTGATAGAATTTTGCACAATACTGTTGATAAATTTTGGATCACTGTCACTCAAAGCACAATCTGTGGACCAGAATTAATATTACTGATTAATTCTGAGAATTAGTATTACTAATAGAATTAATATTACTCAGGTTTACCTGAGAAGGTTGGAAATGCTGATTTCTTAACATCGTCAGAAATCTAAAGAAATAAAATTTCTTGGAGTGAAATAGAAATATCCACATATAAAAGTACAAAAAAGCAACATATAACAACAACAATAATTTTTAAGTAATCTGTATGCACCCCTGTAGAGTTTAAGGTCAGTAAATTTGAGTAGCATATTTTTTTTCCCTAAATGAAGCACGAAACAAATCAAGCATGACCTTAAACAACTGTGCTATGGTTCACTTTCCTCGTTCTGTCATATGGGAGGAAATAATTAGATTTTGATGATTAAATAAAAGTCCATGGGTGGATACACACAAGGGAGTATGCTATCTACAACAGTACTGTGTGCTCAGCACTGGCTCAGAAATGTATGCCCTGTAATTGGAGATATATTCTAATGAGGTATTTTCAAACGTAGATTTCTGATGTTATTGGCACTAATTGTTCCCACTACCAATTTGGCTACATTTAGGGCATCCCATTCCTTTTATCTTCTGGGAGAAACTGGTCTGCTTTGCTCTACTCATTATCAGAGGATTAAAACTCCCTTGATGCTAGAGAATGAGGATAGATGAATTTTTCCTTGCTAATCACAAGTTGTATTATCAGCAGATGTGGGCGGTAGTTCTCGCTCCACAAAAAGAAAGCCAGAGTCACAAAGATGTATGAAGACTATCACAGGTAATTCATCAATGCCCCGAGAAGCCAAGTTGATCAATTCCTATTTGCTTCTTAGAGTACCCTCTCCTTTTTAATTGTCTTCCTTCTGAACTGTAGCAGTTTCCTGATATAATCTGGAACATAAATCCTCCTGAGCGTCTCCATAACATAAAAATAGTTGGCTATTTTTTTTTCAGTTCAATTGCTTTACAAAGAAATATCCTCCCATTTTCTATTAGTTTTTTGTTGTGGGGCAGAAGAAGTGGGTAAAGACAGGATCTCCTGTAGTCCAAAAGTATTGAAGTCCCTGTGTAGCTGACGATGACCTTGAATGTCTAAACTTCCTGCTCTACCATTCAACACCACGTGGAATTTCCATTTATTGTTATCAAATTTTCATAGTTACCTACTCAAAGAATATTAAGATTTCAGGCCTTTGGCCTTTTGAGAACTTTCCATATAATCTAAATTGCTTCCTATATGCTAAATGGCTCTCATATGTATAAACGATGAATATTTTATAAAAGTTTAAACACTAAAATAAAGATCTAATATGGACCACATATAATAATGTAATAATTTTGGTGCTGTAGTCATGGAATTTAATGGATCAAACGTCACAGTTTTTCCAAAACACTTCTCTAAGGAAATTATCCATTACCATACCCTAATTCCATAATCTCTTCATTCCTTGATATTTTGCTTTAAAATATATTTGGGACATATACTATTTATACATAACTGTTCACAGTAGTGGTTAATAAAATACTGACCTAATATAATCAAACCTCAGAGCAAAAAAGTGAATATATGAATAAAGTAAAAATATGCTTTGATCTGAAAAAAAGTTGGGATGCAAAATAATAAACTCAAAACAAAGTAGCTGTGAATGATTTCTATACCACAAAAGTGAAACTCACTGAGTATTAAAGAATGAAGTTTTTGAAATAATCACCTAGCTGAAGGGTTTGAATTACACTGAAAATTGGTGCAGACAGAGTGAAAAATAATTTCAATTTAAGAGCAGCCAGCATGATATCAATAATGAATTACATTTCCAGAATAGTTGAAATAAAATCTATTGAAATTTCTAGTCATTAAAATTGACTGGTTAAAATGGCTTTTAATTCTTTCTCATTATTTTGCAAGAATTAAAGTGATCTCATCATGAGAAAAATATTGGATAGAAAATAAAATATATAAATGAAAGGAATCACAGTAAGTCCATGTGTTACTTATTTATATGAATAAAAATCATGAGCAACCAAAGGTCTAGTTTTTCCGTGTAAATTCCCAGGTCACATGTTGCTCATTACAATTCATGTATGATCCTAAAATCTATAGGTTTAAAGAGTCCCAAAGTCATGTTTGATGCACTAGCCATGTTATCACAATGCTACAAGCTAACTACTAGCATGTCCTTTTTCTTTTTTCTCCTCCTCCCTCAAAATTAAAATGAGTGAAGTATAGTTTAATAAATCTTAAGAGGAGTTATTGAACAGGAGCCCAACTGCACTATGTTCAAAGTCATGACTAATCCTTGGTTCTTTCCATTCCACTGGAGAGCCCAGCAATACACCACTTTTACAAGTAAATGTAATCAAGGTAGAGAGGTAGTGATTATTCTCCTGGGTCATGAAGCTCAATGCTGTTCCAGTTTCCCCTGTATAACTGTTATTATCTTGTATAACTGATACTTGGGACTATCATCCCAAGCATGCTTATCTCCAGACCCCATGAAGCCATTTCTCTGCCATATGGGAGACCTAAGACTATTTCTTGATATAGATTTCAGATGTTGATTGGGTACTTATAGACAACTCTTTTTCTTTAAAGAAAGTATTTTTTAAGAAGAGATCAATTAAAATTGTTTTTCAGGCCTTCTGAATTTCTTACTACTGATCTTTAATTTTCCAAGTATCATTCTGAAACAAGTCAAGAAAAGAGTACTGACATCCTGTAGTAAAGAATGATGTTAGATCCCCCAGTATAGGATAATGACAAGGAGGGAAGACGAGAGTGGGTGGGTGGGTGGGAGGGTGGGTTGGAGAATATCCCCATAATGGCAGGGGGAGGGCAGAGGGAATGGGGAGGTTCCAAAGGGGAAATCTGAAAAGGGGAAAACATTTGAAATGTAAATAAAAATGAAAATAAAAAAAAGAAGAAATGATAATAAACCATACTTGAAAAAAATGCAATATATAAAACATCTATCAAAAGTTTTAAAGCCAAACCTTTCTGAAATCGATGCTTGGTTATGTTACACATGACAATGAGTTGATTTATTGTCATGATATTATCTGGAATGATTAAACTCATTTAAAAATATTAAAGATAGAATGTTAAACCCTCAAGAGTAAATAAGATCCCAAGTGTATAGTACAAGACTAAGGAATGTAGAAATACACACAGGAAAGAATTTTTTGTTTTGCAATTGTTAATATAATCTATTCAGTTCAAAAATGGGTTTAAGAAGTAAATCCTTTTGGTTTTGTGGGAACGTGGCTTTAGAGAGTAACCCTCTCATTATTTCTTCACTTTGAAAACAATACTGAAATGTAGTGAAGTACTCTTTATTTCTTTATCTCAGCACATTGGGCATTTATGAGGGGAATCCTAGAAGATACCATAATCTTGAAGAAGCCATAGCCAGGCAGCCAAGGGAGAGCAGAGCCTTACTTAGGGCTTGCTGACCATTAAGGCCTGGGTAATGAAGTAAAACCCTCAGTCAGAAGGACATGCTCTGCATGGCAAGGTGGTGGTGGTGCAGTTGTTAGGGACAGATACCAATTTTGAAACAATGAAAAGAAGAGGGAAAAGATGAATTGTTACTGCGGAAGTTCCTGGCCTCTTACTTTTCCTTGAGCCTTGTTTTATAGGAATTACATTCTTCTTTTACTTCATAGGTGTACACAAATCTTTTACAAATTAAATGAGGTTCACACCAGCTTCAAACTGCACACTGTTACTCTTAAGGAAGTAAAGACAGTTTGGGTTGCTGTAGTAGCGGATAGGTACTGACATCTGAAGGTTGGACCGGAACTGGCTGAGATGCAGTTATCCAGGGAGATATTCCCCCTAACTTAATAAAGGCCAGGGTCCTCACCTCAGCACATGTCCGCTCCACCTTTAATTAGAAACTCTTGTCTAATATAGGGAAAGTTCATTTTTCCTTTATTTTTTTTCTAAACTATTTTTTATTGGATATTTTCTTTATTTACATTTCAAATGTTTTTCCCCTTCCCGGTTCCCCTCCCACTTGGAAACCCTCTATCTCATTCCCCATACCCTTGCATCTAGGAGGGTGTTTACCCACTCACCCACCCAATCCTGCCTCCCCGACCTCGCATTCACCTACATTGGGACATTGAGCCTTCACAGATCCAAGGACCTCTCCTCCCATTGATGACCAACAAAGCCATCCTCTGCTACATATGAGGCTGGAGCCATGGGTCCCTCCATGTGTACTCTTTAGTTGGTTGTTTAGTCCCTGGGAGCTCTGGGGAGCCTGGTTGGTTGATATTGTTGTTCTTCCTAAGTGGTTGCAAACCTTTTCAGTTCCTTCAGTCCTTTCTCTAACTTCTTCACTGGGGACTCCATATTCAGTCCAATGGTTGGCTGCCAGCATCAGCCTCAGTAGGCACTGACAGAGCCTCTCAGAAGACAGCTGTATCAGGCTCCTTTCAGCAAGCACTTCTTGGAATCCACAATAGTGTCTGGGTTTGGTGACCCTGTCTGGGAAGGATCCCCAGATGGGGCAGTCTCTTGATGGCCTTTCTCTCAGCCTCTGCTCCACACTTTGTCTCTTTATTTCCTCCAGTGAGTATTTTGTTCCCCCTTCTAAAAAGGACTGAAGCATCCACACTTTGGTCTTCCTTCTTGAGCTTCATGTGGTCTATAGTTATTGACTCCTGTGGCCACTCCAATGCTCGGTTACCTTACATCATCAGTGTTCTGCATTGATTTTACTTGGTGACCAATGGAATTATGGGATTCTAAATACTTTTACATTTCTAGTCACTGAAATGCAACTCCCTTTATACATAAGAGTGGCAGTAAAGTACAAGGGTCTTAATGGTAGAGTTCAGATGGTAGAGAGCACCACTGCATGCTGAAGGACCTGGGCTCAATTCCATACTAAAAACTGACATCCTGGGTTGCAGATACGGCAACGCTAGCATATGCACCTAATATGTGGAAAGCCCTAGGTTAAATACCCAGAGGCCCTTATCATAAATTTTTAAAAGAACCGAAGAAAAAAACGAGTAGACATTTAGGTAGCATTGATGAGTTTACATTATGAAAAGAAAGTCCAGGTGTACCTAAGAAGCTCATTCTTTTTCAACTTTTCTAGTGTGATGCCAGAATTTATCAATGTTCAAGTAACAGGGATACACATTTTTAGAATATTATCAAATAAATATAGTTCCAGATTGTTTTATGATAAAATAGTCATATTTTATCAGAGCACAAAAGGGATATGTATGTTTATTATTAAATGTTGTTGACTGTCATTTACCAAATGATAATACCCTATTTGGCTTTAAAACGTACATATTTAATTCCTAAGATAATTTTTATGGCTAATAAAAGAGACTCCTTTTGGATGGTAAATTAGAAATCTATGATATATTCAGGAGAATATACCTACATCATATTGCTATTAACATATGCATATAAATTCTTTAATTCATATAATGTAATAATGGTAGAAAACTACATTGGTATATATTATATATTATTTTGCATGCATTAATATTTCATAGACTGTTTAATATTTATAATTGTTTATTATGTAACTTTTATTTTGTATGATCATTTCATCAGATGACAGGATATTAGATATTAGCACTCACTTGTGCAAACTTTCAGTAGTAAATACTAGGTATCATTAATCCTGCAGGGAAACTGCTTGCTCCTCTTGTTCAGTAGAGTGATATAACAAAAGTCAGCAACTTGAGGCCTCCAGACAAAATTCCACCTCCCATCCAGACTGGACTGCCCACAAGTTAAAAATAGTGATAGTAAAAGAGCCTAGAGCCTTTACGCATGCTAGACAGACTCTTTCGCTGGCAGTGTCTTTAGTCCTGATGAGTACTGCTCTAATGGAGAAAGTGAATAACTTAAAGAAAGGACGTCTATGCCCTCATGGATGACCCTAGTCCCATATGCATATGCATAACACTACTGTCATCAATGGGTTGCTGACAGGCGCCTGATATAGCTGTCTCCTGAGAGGCTTTGCCAGAGCCTGACAAATACAGAGGCAGATGCTCGCAGCCAACCATTGGACTGAGCACGGAGTCCCCAATAGAGGAGTTAGAGAAAGGACTGAAGGAGCTGAGGGGGTTGGCAACTCCATAGGAAGAACAACAATATCAACCAACCAGACCCCCAGAACTCTCAGGGACTAAGCCACCAACCAAGGAGTACACATGGGGGTATCCATAGCTCCAGCTGCATATGTAGCAGAGGATGGCTTTGTTGGACATCAGTGGGCAGAGAGGTCCTTGGTCCTGTGAAGGCTTGATGCACCAGTGTAGGGAAATTCTAGGGCTGTGAGGCAGAAGTGAGTGGGTGGAGGAACACCCTCCTAGAAGCAGGGGTATGGGGTATGGGATAGGGGTTTCTAGGATGGGGGGAAACCAGGAAAGGGGATAATATTTGAAATATAAAGAAAGAAAATATCCAATAAATAAACTACTAAATAAAAAGTGTGTGTGTGTGTGTGTGTGTGTGTGTGTGTGTGTGTGTTTGTGACATGAAGTTAGGAGATAGATATGATGGGGTCCCTTGTGGAAACTGTGGGTGTGAGGAGTGTTACCAAGATACATTGTACACATGTATGTCAAAGAATAAAGGAAAAACTAACAATTCATTATATCTGAGTTCTGTATAAATTGTCTTTGTTCAGAGGTAGGAGGAAAAGCTGTGAACAGGATGTATAGTAAATAATCAATTTTCAAAAAGTCTGTGTTCATAGGTAAATTGATCTTCAAAGTCACACCCATTTTTACTTTCTGTAGCTGTTTTCACACTACAAAGATGAATTGAAAGAGCTATGACAGGGATGGGAAGACTCACAAAGCCTAAAATATTTACAACTGGTCTCTTACAGAAAGAAATTTGTCACTGGCGTGTAGGAGTCAGAAGACTAAATGACTGTCACTGTAAGAAGGTGCCAGTTGAACAGAGTAGGTGACATGGTTAAAATTCTTAGAGATGCATGAATGGCATTGTAGTGTCCATGCGTGGGCTACCTCACAGTGTGGGTGAGTGTGTTACATACATCACAGTGTCTATGCATGTATATTACAGTGTTGATGCTTGTGTTACATTACAATGTTGATGTGTGTGCTATGTTACAGTGTAGCACCTTGCACAGGACAGCTGTCTTCAAAGTGCAGGGTGTTTTTTGTTTTGCTTTGTTGTTTTTGTTTTGTTTTCCTTTGTGTTTGTGTCAGTATTGAGAATTCTCTTTCAACAGAGTTTTAATTGATATCCCTTAATCATCTCTCCACTTGTTCCAAAGCTGCTTTCTCATGTGATGGTACTGCATTCCTGAGCTTGTATTACTGCATCTTACTAACACTTGTTACCAGCTGAACAAGAATCCCAGAAGTCTAATGAAGTTAGTCTTAGGAAATCATCCAATTCTCTGTGAAAGACTTGGGACAGATAGTCTAAATCAGTGGCCCATCACATGTGTTCAATTTCAGCCTAAACGTTAGATATTGTGCTTTTCTTTCCTGGCCCCCACACCAAGAGTTCAACTGGATCAATCCACCTTTTTGATTCTTTCTTTACTTTTCTTTTTCTTTTGTTCTCTTTCAGATGCTTGTTAAACTCAAGTGCATCTCTTTCCTCAAATATTGGGTGTACTTAATCTTTCTCTAAAGCTCCCCCCCTACCACCTGTCTGCTTGCCTGCTATGTGTATGGATCCTATGGGATTTACACGGCTTCCATGGGACAGCTTTTTCCTTCTTCTCTCTTCCACTCTCTGACTTCATACAGTAGCTAAGATGAAGAGGTTAGGATACATTCACATATATAATGAAATATTTATTATTTTCACTCAAATCTGTTACAAACAGGACAGGCTAGACTATAATGAGAATGTCTCAGAAAGAATAAACATAATCTTATTTTAAAAGCCACAGGCTTCTAGACAGGTACCTTCCATTTCCAGTGACATTCTGCCAACTGTTTGATGCACAGAAAATTACTAAATTGTAGCTTTGCTTTTTCATCTCTGCTTGTAAAACCCCTTATCAGGACTGACTGGTGTGATAACAGTGTGGGTGGTATTCCAAGAAGTAAAGCATGCTGCAAAGTACCCTGTAAAGCATTTTAAATGATATACTAATTTCAAAAACAAATCATAAAACTGTACATTTGGGTTGACATATATTTACTAAGTTGTGCCAAGTTAAACTCTTTATTTGCTCATTTTCTCCAGGTATCAAAATAGCTTACTCTCTTAATGAAAAAGTAGCCAGAGCTCAGTGATGTGTTTATATAACTCCAAAATTCTGCCTTTTTAAATATTTCAAGATATGCTGGAGAAAATTTACTGCAGAACTTCACTGATGCCTGAACTAGTAATATAATGAAATTATTATAAACTAAATCATTTTGCTTGTTTCTGTGTTTTATGACCTGAAGTGAAGCAGAAGGTGTGCTTCATAAGGCATTTGTTGGCACACCACCTATGTATATATATCATGACTTCAATTTTTTTCTTTGATATTTGAATGTCTTGTTTACATTTAGCATTCACTTTTCTACTATAGTAACTAGCATCTGGACCATTAGTAAATTTTTGTAATGTGCCAATCATTCTAGTAAGCCAGGAAAATGCTTAAAAGCCAGGAGGAAAGATGGACATGGTGGATCCCACTTGTAGTTACTGCAATTTGGAGGTGAAAGCAAGTTCAGGTGTTCAAAGGCAGTCTTAGCCAGAATTTGAGGCAGGAATGGGATATATGAGACCCTGTCTCAAAAATAAAACACAAAGAATTCAGAAAGAATACTTCGTTTGATGAAGTATATAAGATGTAGTATAAAAGATGAAAATAATTTTCATAATATTCTACAAAGGAGGTGTTCGTAGTTATTTTTGTTGGTCATATAAACATTTTAATTTTTCCTCTAGAATGGCATTATAAAAACTCAGTTGATAAGCATCATTAAATTAGTAAAGAAGTTGACATTTATTTTAAAACCAGACATTATGTTATTTATCCCAAAATTAAAAATTTTCAAAATTATAGAACTAAATTCCAACTTAAAAATTCAGTATTTTAATTTTGAAATAGCTTGAAAACAACAGAAGAATAAAACATATATACAATCAATGTTGGTGGGTATCATTAGTAGGCTAAGCAACTGACAAAATACTTGCAGCATCGATTGCAGATTAAAACTAAGCAATAGTCACTCCGTAACCCAAGATTTGCATCTCCAGAAAGCTCTGAGGTGAATAACACAGAGTCTTGTAGTAAGGTCATACTATGGTACAATGGGTGAAAAAAAGACAAAAGGTCTTTAATAGCTACCTTTGCCTTTGCATACTGCTCTATGCTACAAACTGCATTATTTTTCCAGTCAGTATGGAATTAAAAAAACATAACACAGCCATGTCTACTGGAATTCTCAGGGTAGAAAGGCTATAACAATTGAGGAGTAACACACTACACTGGGCACATGAAGCTGCCTCTACAAGCCTAGAGCTTAAGCACTCCTCAATATTCATCACAGTTTTTGAGTCTACCCCTGTCGAGTAACTTTGTTGACTAGGAACATGACAGTGAAACTGGGTTTACACTCTCCATAAAACTAAAAATGAACAAATATTTCTAGATAGATACATAGACACATAGACGATAGGTAGATCGATGATACATACATAGATGATAGATATAGATGACAGATGATTGCTTGATTAATTGATTGACTGATAGATATATAGATTGATGATACATGGAGCAATAGAGCTAGACATAGATAGATGATACAGATATTTAGATACAGACTTATATCTTGCAGAAGGAGTTACTCTGAAGAAATTTAAATATGGCAAATAGTATGTGACATTTTATGACAGGAAGGTGGATGAAATTTTAAACAGTAATGATAGAGTCTTTTTATTTTGTTTTTAAAATCTTTTTAAAAAGATTTATTTATTTGATGTATATGAGTGCACTGTAGCTGTATTCAGACACACTAGAAGAGGGCATGGGATCCCACTAGAGATGGTTGTGAGGCACCATGTAGTTGCTGGGAATTGAACTCAGGACCTCTGCAAGAGCAGTCAGTGTTCTTAACCACTGAGCCATCTCTCCAGCCCAATAGAGCCTTTTAAAAAGTAATGCTTGAGTAGTGTTCTTAAGATAGCTCGGAAGTCAGGAATGCAAGGAATGTTTTAGGAGAGAAATTTGCTTGAGACCAAAGTAGTATTTATGTTTGCTATGAGTAGAGGAAGAACAGTGTGAGCAGAAAGCAACAAGCACTGGGGAAGAATGGTGGGAGATAAGAGTGCATGGGGAATCCAGCTGTCAGGGTTTTATAACATGAAAAGATCATTTGGGGAAGTGAGAAGAGATGCCATATCACCTGGGTTGTACATACAAGAAATCCTTTGCTTTGTGAGGCTTATGTAATAGACTATCCATCTATCACAGTGGAATGTAAAATGAAACATGTTATATGTCAGAACCAGAACTGTTGTATGTGTATGTGATATGGTGTTTGTGTATATTTGCGTTGTGTTTGTCTGTCTTTATATTTGTGGGCGTGGGTGCATTTCCATGTTGATCCACGTGTGTGAAGGCCAGAGGTCAATATCATATTTCTTCCAAAGTCTCTCTCCAGGTTTTCTTCTTTGTTTGTAAGACAGGGTTTCTTCCTGATTCTGGAGCTCACTGATTCAGGTAGAATGGCAAGCTAGACAATCCCCAGTGCTGAAATTCAAGATCTGTGTTACCCAACTGCACTTTCTTATCTATCTATCTATCTATCTATCTATCTATCTATCTATCTATCTAT
>JADRCH010000031.1:1117028-1153487 GCA_019843965.1 Rhynchomys soricoides
TATCTATCTATCTATCTATCTATCTATCTATCTATCTATCTATCTATCCTTCCATCCATCATCCATCCATACATCCATCCATACATCCATCCATCTTAACAGGAATGCTGAAGAAGAAAACCACATTCTTGTGTAAGCACATTACTAACTGAATCTTCACAGATGCTTATTAAATATCTGCTACTGTATTAGATTGACTGGCTACAGCATCCTGATGTTCTCTTTTTATAACTCAATAAAGCTTTTGGGAAGGTAGAGGAGCTGCAGCAGTGAGCAAAATAGATACAAGCCTACAATGATGTCAGAGGGAAAGTGAGAGACGTGCTGGCTCAAAAGAAAGAGAGTGGACCCTGGGGCCTGCTCTCCAGTCCCTGTTGTGTGGCTCCTCCCCATAGGACTGTTTTCTCAGTCTTTGGGAACTTGACAAGTGGAGCTCACAAAAGCCAATGGCTTCCCTCTTTGTCCAAAACCAGAATTTAGAAAAAGGATCAGTTTCAAATTTCAAGGGTGAAACACTAATGAAAAGTTTATTTTTAAAAAAATTGAATTTTTTTTCGTGATATTGGAACAAATAGTTTCCCAAGAAACAGCAATTTTGGATCACAAGCATTTTGAATGAATTTCCAAGGGGGAAAAAGGCCAAAATGTAGGTATTTTGGAAGGGTTTTATGTTTGATGAATATAGGCCAATCTGATATCAGAAAAGATTGCTTGCAGGAGATACAGAACTCACTGTGAAAGATGACTGCAAGAATCAGTGTTGAAATCTTGAAGAAATAAAACAACAATGAGTAAAAAAGAAAAAGAAAAGACGGGAAAGACAGGCAAAAAGAAACTCAGCTGTATGAACCTTAACCATCATTCTAACCCAACCTAATCCTAACACGAAATTCTAAACTTGACCCTAAACACCTAATGCTAACACCTAACTCTAACCAGAACACCTAATCCCAAAGCTAACGCCTAACCATAGCCCTTAAACCTAACCCTACCATCTAACCATAGCACTAACCATAACACTAACCATAAAACCTAATAACACTGACCGTAACACCTAACCATAACCCAAACAAACACCTAACCTTACCTGACCATAACCCTAACCATAACACCTAATCTTAATAATTAACCATAATCCTAGCCCTAACCCTACCTAACCCTACCTAACCCTAAGCCTAATACCTAACTATATTCTAACACTGACCCTTAACCCTAACCCATGAGAATGCTAAGAGGACCTGCAATGGCTAACAAAGTAATCACCACAGATGAGAGCAGAATGCAAAAATGTTCAGCATGGAGAAAGCATTAGTTATCACTTTGTTCAGCTCTTTCCTTAATCACAAAGTTGAACAAATTTAGAATAAAAAAAAACTCAAAAATATTTTGTTTTGTTTTTGGTTTTGTCTTCTTTTTGTAAAAAGATTAGACTTAACATAGACACCCAAATGCATTGGTTATAAAATTTCTTAATTTATTTTAGGCATCCTAGTACCTTTTCTATATCATATTTAATAACCCATCTTAATACTCTAACATTCATGCTATCAAATATTGAAAATAAATAAAAGTTGGAAAACAAAACAAAGAGGAAAATGGCTAGCAATAAATAAGAAAAAATTCAAAATATATACTTGCTAACCACTAAAAAAGGAAGGCACACAGTGTTTTGATTCCTCCACATCCAGAAGAATGTGGATAGACAGAGCTCCTGAAAAATCGGAGATATAGTTTTGAGGCCACTTCAGCTGACAGTGTTTATACGTTACCTAAAAAAAATTGGTAGTGGAGGTACGGTAAAGAAGAGTAATCTAATAAATTATTAGTGATATTAATACTTATCACATATAAAACTCATTTAATTCCCATTTAATACCATTGTCCCTGAAATAAAACATAGCTACATATGGTGTGTCAAATGATGTATTCATCACAGAGTGCAAGCCTGCAAAGGTTTCACAACGGAAGTAAAATGTGTTAAATGGTATAAATAGAAAAAATGCAGAGAGATAGCTCTGTGAGACTCCCTGGGGTTGCCATTTAAACAGACCTCTAACAGCTGGAAAAGTTAACAAGACTCTCAGTTCTAAGTAAAACTAGCAATGATGATTTAAGCATCTATAGGAACTGTAAATATCAAGAAGAAATGAAATGTATGGATTTAAGAAGACTGTCCCTTGATGCACAATAAGGCAGTGATAAAACTTGATAAGATTAAAAATGAAAAGGTCTTAGAGAATTTGAATAAATTAAAATATCTTTGGGGTCCCATGTCCCAGCGATGCATGGCTTGACCACTTTTATTTACTCACTTTAAGATACCCATTCTTCCTTTCAAATATATGCAGCATGTTTTTTCCTTACATATGTGATTTTGTTCATAGTGATGTTTTGAACTGTACACCAATGACTGGCACAGTTGGTCAGCTTTTATGCAGTTTAAGAGAAACATATATGTTCAATTCCCTGGAATTAACTAAAGACTCACAAAATATAATGTTTCTATTTTACCCATGTGATCTGATGCTATGACATTTTATTGTCACTAAAAAGCATTTGACTGGATTTTATGGAGATAAATTATTTTACAACCCACATGCTCTTAATGAAACACACAAAATTATTTCTCTACCATTATAAATCAACACAAATGAAAGATTTACAATACTATCGGCTTTGAAGGATTTCTATATACAGAAAGTATTACACACATATATTACAGAACAACTGAATAAATTGTCAACTTATACTTTTGTTTAGTAAATTCTAAAGTAATAGGATGTATGAAAGCAAGGAATGATTAAGTTCCAAATACCTAACTTCAAGTTAATAATAATGAGATTCAGAGTACATCTCCCATTGCCAAACTATTTTCAACCTGCATAAAATTTAATATATATTTTGTAAATACACTCTTGGTATGTGTTAGGAATATCTTTTAAAAGGCCCTAAGAAACAGAATTTCAGGGATGATCATGATCTACAGACTTGTATGCAAACGGATAAAAGATACATTTGGCATGACAAGGCTTGTACACTCAGCAATGTTGATGAAATATGCTGTTCAATTATCCTACACACTAACATGGAGAAAAAAGAAACTATTTAGTAAAATAGTTTGCAAAATTATTGTATATAAATATGGTATTTCCCCAAATAATTATATATAAATATAGTATTAAATTTAATGTCAGTCAAACACACACAACTTATATATATATATGCACCTTTAAGCTAAATTTATCAAAAACACATTAGTGGACTAAAGGATTTATGTATTTTATATTAAATGCAGAACTCAACAATTCATGATTTGAAAAAAAAATCTTTTGAAAGTCCTAGAATAAATGAATGAATGACAGAGTGAATGGTATCCAGGGAAAAGGCTTTACTCACAATTTTCATAATTAATTTCTGGGCTGCTTGGTTAAGCTTAGTGATGGAATGCAGTTGATTCTTTTTAATAATGAATAATTTTTATACTGCACTGATCAGAAAGCACATTGGTATGCATAAACAACAAAATTATGTTTACTGAAAAGACAGATAATTTTAAAAGAAAGTAATTATGTATATGACTCTCATCATAAGAAATAAATCAATAAAGATGAATGCAAGTATGGATGAATTAGCACTGAGCTATGACAATCTGCTTGAATAGCTTTTATAAAATGGTGATGTAATAAAATACAACAGAAATCCTTCTGGACAAAGTGATTTTGGGGAGCGTGAAGATAGGTTCTGGCTTGAAGCTCAGGACAGCATCAAACTCAGTAAAAAGCCAGAGCTTAGTTTAACTCACAGGCCTCCTGCTTCAATCCCTAAGTGCCAGGATGATGGGTGTGTAACACCACTATCTAGGGAACCTATTTCCAATGTAGTAAGTACGTCAGCTTTTTGAAAAGCATGAACCCAAGGAATTTTTAACTCTGAAACCTATTACCAGAAAACTATAACTCTCTATCAACTATTGAGAGTATCAAACTAATGTAACTGTGGTAAAACAGTTTTATAAAACCATGAAAGAGATATGATTTCACTTCTTACTGAATACTATTAATTCAGCAATAATATACTATATTAATTATAATATAATTGTAATATTATAATGATAAAAAAGTCATGGGTCTGATAAATGGCTCAGTCTCTATAGTACCTATCACACAAGCATGAAGACATACACTTGAACCCAGAAACCGCATAAAATTGTCCTGTGGAGGTAGGTTGAACTTAGATCCCTAGTGTTACTGGCCAGCCAACCTAGAATAATAGGCCAGGTCCATGACCCAATGAGAGACTCTATGAAATAGAAGGTGGTTGTCTCTTACAATATCCCTGAGGTTGACCTTTGTCTTCCACAGGTAAATATGCCCACCCACCCAGGATCCCATGTTTACATGAGTAAACAGAGAGAGAGGGAGAAAGGGAGGGAGGAGAGGAGGGGAGCAGGTAGAGGAAGAGCAAGAGAGAGAAAGAGTGACATCATGACAACTATTAACTAAAACTGGAGGAACTGACAATATCCTTCATTGAGAAAGAGTCTGGGAATTTCTCAAGAAGTCTAATATGGAGTTATCATAAGACCCAGAAATTCTACAACTAGGTGTGTAAACACATTTTTTTTTTTTTACTGTGTCTTAAGACAAAATTCAGTACATCATTCCAGCATATGCTCTGTGGAAACTGTTAACACATCTCCTTCTTCAAAATAGAAAATTCTCATTTTCTACCACCTAGTATAGCTCTATTCATCTTAATACAGAGCTTTCTAATTTTCTAAGGCACATTTTATAACTATTAAAAGATGTACTGAGAAAATGAATGAGATCAAATATAACCAAGCCTATAAATTCTCTAATGATTCTGAATATCATCAAATATTTCCAGAATAGCAGTGTTAAGTGTGAACTATTAAAAACTCCTAAAAATCCAGTAAATCAAACTCGTGGATTTTTGAATTTTTATTGTATGTGTACGAGTGTTTTGTCTGCATGAATATCTCTGTTGCCTGTAGAGACCAAACGAGGGCAAAAGATCCCTTGAAACTGTAGTTACAGACAGTTGTGAGCCATTGGGTGGGTGGTGGAATTGAATTCAGGTTCTCTGGAAGAGCCACCATTGCTCTTAACTGCTGAGCCTTGTCTGCAGCCCCTAATGGATCAAAGTCTTAAAACACATTTGCATGAACACTAGACATCTGGAGCCTGAGAGCTAGTTCATTCAGTAAAATGCTTACCACATAAACATGGGGACCTAATGAGCCAGGTGTGGTGGCTTGTAGCTATAATCCTTTTACCGATCCACACACATAGGTGGATTCTTTGGGCTTTGTTGGCTAGCAACTCTTAACACAATCAGGTTGAGTGAGAGACTCTGTCTCAAAAAGTAAATTGGAGCCCGGTGTTATGACACAGGCCTTTCACCTCAACATTAGCGTTTGGGAGTGAGAGGCAGGTAGTGAGTTCCAAGACAGCTTGGTCTAAAGTTGCAGGCAGCCATGCCTACACATTGAGACCCTGTCACAAAATGAAGGAAAATGAAGGAACAATTGAGAAGGACATCTCTGGCTTCCACATCATATATACAAACACACATGTGTGTCCATGGGCAAGCACAGACACACATGAATACACAGCTTTCCTATGGGCGACTTATACGTTGTTTTCCCTTTAAGATATGTTCAATAAAACTATGAAAACACTTGAGAAATCTAAAAAACGAACTTGTATAATGTCAGTTCTCTTTTGATATAACCTAAGATTTTTACTTATATATCTTCTGTATATGTATACTTTTTCCACATAACTCTAAATATATCTAAATAAAGAATATTTTTGTGGGATGACTTTCTAAGAGAAATGTCAGAAAATTCAAAATTTCTAGAGAAAAATGGATCTTAAGAAAACTCTTTAAAAATTCATATTCTTCAAATGAGTTAAGTCTGTACACTAGAAGCCTCTGCCTTGTCACCTCCAGACTAAATACGGACAACTCTGAGAATATTTTTCACAATAATAATAAATATTTAATGCAATCATGCAAGTCACTTGTTTAAAATAGTTGTAATTTTCTGACTTGGTTGCTTTTAATTCTAGCAAGGGAAAAACTTCAAAGTTGCTTATTTCATAATTAAAGAATAGACTGCTTGTGTGCATGTCTGCATAAGAGGATTTTCTATCCTCTTAAGAATCAGTGAGAGAAGATGCACCTAACCCTCAAGAGACTTGAGGCCCCAGGCAGTGGGGTGGTCTGGTGGGTTGGGGTTGGGGGGGGTGAGGAAATCCTCTTGGAGATGGGGGAGGAAGTATGGGATGAGGAACAGTCAGAGGGCAGGCCGGGAGGGGGATAATGACTGGACTGTAAAAACAGATTAAAGAATAATAATAATAATTAAAATAAAAGAATGAAAAAGGGTAAAAAAAAAAAAAAAGAATGAGCCATCCTTTAAATAAGACCTTATGATAAGACTAACTTAATATTAAATTTTACTGTCCCATTTCAAGATAAACCTTGTAGTATAAGGTTTTCAGAAAGCAAAAACACACTTGTTTTTAATCAACAATGCCTTTAATATAATTTTATAAATACCAATGAAAATTTAATAGGAAGGAGTATTTAAAACATAGCTCCTAAGCATAGCATCTCATTATTTATTATCATGAATAATATGTATAATTATGTATATTATATAAAATAAATTTTTATGAATATATAAAATGACTTTTACAATAAATTTTAGAAGATATTCATCTACTGGTTTCACATTTTGAGAGAAAACCAAAACGGATAGGGTTCTGATTGCAGAGTAATGTCAGTGCTTTTTTATAAATATTTTTAACATAAAGCATGATACATCTTTTTTGAAAATCAAATAAACTAAAAATGTAACAAGTTCATTTTGTTTGCTACATTCATAATCCAACAGGTTTCACTAGATGGAAATTTATAGGAAATCAGGGAATTGAATTTCGAGGCTTCATTCCCCAAATTCACCAGCAGAATGCGTGAGTGTTATCAAGGGATCGATCTAAGTTCCACCCTCTGCCACCAAATGGAGTAAAACAAAGATAAAATTAACTTAAACAGGCTATAGGAGATGTCACACTATCCCTAAATCTTATGAATTGAGGAAGGTTTCCAGCAAGATAAAACACATAATTTTAGTTTTGACAATGAAAGCATGCACATGTACAAAATCATTTTCTATTATAAGCTATTACACATGCCCACGCCATTGTCCATCAGTGTGACAGTTCTTTCTTATGATCAATTCACGGTCTTCCAAGTTATTATTAGATAAGACTTAGGGTAAGGATTATGTTTCAAAACAAGAGTAGTTCAAATAGTTCTGGAATAAAGGTTATGATAATTATCATTTAGCTTGACTTAATTAAGAAAATATAGAAATGTACATATTAGACAGCCTTAGGTCTTCTCTAACCATTTGATCACATTTAAACCAGTTTATTAGACAATGTTGAATTCAGCATTATCATACTGCTGAAGTGTGGTTTAAGGTAAGTTTTGGTCATTATTTGCCAAATCTTTTTCCCCCCTCCCTCCTCTCTCCCTCTCCCTCCTCCTCTTCCTCCTCCTTCTCTGTTTCTTCTTCTCCCTCCCCCCCCCCCGGCAAAATAAGCATGCTCTGGAAAATAAAGAAAGGGCTGGAACACTAGGTTCAACACTCAATTATTCTGAGATTTAAGAGATAGTCCAGTAGCTATAAGCACTTTCTGCTCTTACACAGGCTACAGCTCAGTTCCTAGTACCCACATCAAGCAGCTCACAACTGTCTGTAACTCCAGCTCCAGGAGGAATTTGATATTTCCTTCTGGAATCCTCTGCCCACCCCCACGCCACCCCCGCATATGTATGCATGCATGCATGCATAGAGACACACACATATGTCACAAAATTAAACAAATCTTTAAAAAAAAATCTACTGTTATTCTCTTTAACATACATGAGCATAAAAAGTGTTCAGAGAAATTTTGACTGAGTAGTTTATATACAAGACAACTGGCTCACACTTTCAACTCAAAGTGAATAAAATAGTTGAAAGTGATTGTATTTTACAGAATTCCCACTGTAACCACAAAGTTTGCCCGGGTCCTCACTGTGCAGGCAACAGTCATAGGAAGCCCAGTAAGTCTAAAGCAACCTACTATTCATCATGGGAAGACGGTCAAAGGCACAATGTGCGTAGCTACGCCTTCAGGAGTAGCTGGTTTTATCTCAATTCTGAACATGATTATTACATACTTACCCTTTCGTTCTCTGAAGCAAAGTTCACTTTCAAATACAGACTTGTCCTAGGTGATACTATTCACTAAATTGTGTGTGTAATATTTCCCAGTTAATTTGTTTAGTGAGCGGCATTATGGCATTAAACCAATGATTCCCACACATCATAACATTTGGTGAAAACCTACTGTGCTGTATAAACTTTCAACCTCATTTCAATAGAAAAACTGATGACCAGAAATGAGCATGATGTTTGAAAACACAGATCAATATTCAGTTTAGTGTCAGGCTTGCTCATCATGCACTGTTGTACATCATTTGAATCCGAAATATATTAACAAAGGCAATATGAATCAAAATGATATATGAATCAAAAATATTCATTGCCTCCTAGCCACTTTGGGAAATTAATGAGCTCTGAGGATGTTATCATTTATAGCAGAGGAAGGTATACAGAGCATACAGGAGAGATGTTGAAGGTAGACACCATTTGAACTCCATCTTCTCAAATGCAAGGAGCCTTTGTGGATGTCCCATGGAAGAGCACCTTCATTGTGATTAGTCTTATATTTGATTAGAACTTGACCTCTTGTCTGTACCAAGTCTGTATACCTTGTCTCCTCCTGGAGTGAAGTTTTAAGTCTCCAGCTTTCACACCTAAGGGGTGCTCAGAAGCTAAAGCCCAATAGCGTTCACTGCTCCTAAAACAGATGAAATAATCACCCAAATCCCAAAGCTAAGGGGAAATGGGCTGGTAAATACACCAAAAATCCCACTGTTTCCAGGAATTCAGTCTACCCAAATTTTGTATACAAATGTGACATTCTGTCTGATTCTTAGATGTTTGTCTCAGGTTCATTCTCATGATAACAAGAGATGAGCTCTTCCCAATATAAAACTGCACTGTGAAATGCTGGGATTAACAGGTTCATATATAACCATCACTTAATTGAGTTCACACAAATACAGTATATCAAATCATAGAAAAGAAAGCATGGATTCTAACCACTTTGTCCTCCTTTGGGAAAACATCCAAGGAAGCAGAGCAGGGAGAGAAGAGAGAAGAGAAACAAGAATGAGCCATACATTAACAACGTGATGCCATCACAACAAATACACTTCGTCAACGTGTTAAAATACTTATTCAGAAAAAGCAAACTCTATACTGAAAGCACACACCCAAGTCCTACCATGTGCTACCGTGTCCTGGATGCAACAACTGGGCCCAGCTCCTGAGTTTTAGACTTGAGATTAGTAGGTCTACATTAAAAGCATTCTTTGGTACCAAGTGTCCTGATGCATATCTGTAATCCTAGCACTAGGGGAGCTGAGGCAGAAATATCTAAACATTGGCATCAATCAATAGCAAAATGCTAGAAATAGCAAGCAATATTTCAAAAGCAAAAACTAAAGAAATCTTCAGAAAAAATGTCAGTTCACCACATGTTGTCTCTTATTATTGAAAACACTTTATTAAAAACATATACGATGATGTTAAAATTTTATTAAATTCCAGCAAAAATTGTTAGAGACAAAATTTAGGAAAAAATCTATTAATAAAAAGTACCACAGATAAACATGAGAAAAATATAAGTTTTTTAGGCATGACTTACTGCATTACAATAAAAATAGTTTTTATCTATGTGTATTTCGATATTTTATCATAGAGGAAAACAGGTTTATACAATACTGTGGTTTTGTGCATAGAAAGCATTTTAGGCTGGACTGTCTTTAATTTTATTTCTTTAAATTTCTTTCCAAGTTGGGTTGATTTTGGTATAGGATAATGAATTAAAAGAGGCTTTAGTATCTGCTTCAAAGGAAAAAAAAAAAAAAAAAAGATTTCCTGGCTCAATTTTCTTTAAACAACCTGAATTTGACCCTACCGACTTCGCCATACCAGCAGACAACTGTGTGACAGTTGGCCCGCCTCGACACTGTAATGAGAATTCAAGAGCTTCAACAGCTGCGGGTACTCAGGCAGCAGTCACCCTCAGCTGGTGTACACTAACTGTCACTGCCAGCGCCTTTCAGACTGATGAGTGCTGTAATCACTCCCGGCCTCACCTACAAAAGTCCATTCCAAAGTACGTGTTTGCAAACATTGAAAATGGGAGGAGGGATTAATAAATACATTTTGTGGACTCTACATGTGATGTTGGCTTAAATTATTTTTACTCAACTCTCATAACAAGTACAAAAGGATAATCACTACTCTTTGTCTTATAGTTAAGGAAACTCTTGTTCAGAGACAACACTAGCCTTATATTAAAGTATAAAGTGTACTTTGTATATTTCATGTTGTAATCTCCTGGCAGATCATCTAGAATATCCGACTACAATTTAGATGACGCAGTAACAGCTGGTCAACTGGCAAGTTTGTTCTCAATTTTAATTGATTTTTCCAAATTAGAATTTCAAGAGTGGTTAAAGCTTTAATGATTTAAAATACGTTTGTATCATATTCTACACATGGTTAGATAACATGATAAGCTCTTGGGCTAACTACAGGGGAAATTTTAAGGCAGTGACCATCATAATTGTTCAGTACTATACTACAGATCTCAACCAAGAAATTAATTTGGATTTCTCTGCAAACAACGCCACTGTCGTAACACAGGAAAGGTGAGAAGATTGTAAATGTTGTTGCATTGCATTGTGAATTCAATACGAATGGAATACAGTATGAATTGTAGAATACATATGAAATAGATTCTACAGGAAATATTTGTTATTACGGGTCTTGAATGGTCATACTGGGTCCTGTTACATTAGAATTTATTTATTTTTATTTAGACTCTTAAAGCATAAAATATTTGTGCTGACTTAAAACTATGGCACAGCAAAAGACTGTGTTCTTATTTCAGCAAAATGAGGAAATGGCTTCAGGTGGGACTATACCTCATATGGGTTTATTTCATATGTTCCTTAAATACTTGAATGCTTCTTATTAGAAGTGTAGTGACACATACAAACTTGTCAGTATTGCTTTGGCTTGATAGTAAATATGAAATTATAATCCTTAGTGATACTAAGTTTACATTTACTTCAAAATTAAATGCTTTTGGACAGGTATTCTTTTGGCTTGGAATGGAATAATTTATTTATAAAGCTCCACACATATGCAAAGTATCTTATTCAGTGCTATATTTATCACTATCCCACTGGTTTGCATCTTATAAAAACTCAAAACGCAGAAGGATGTGTTCCTGTGCATATTGTATGCATCAGCCTTGGATCATACATGCATCTACATGCTTGCAAATGTGGTATCTTTGTTCCGCTCCTGGGAATCTGCTGTGTTCACAAGACACTCACATTGTTCGATCGCAGAGACACACGGCCTCCACAGCGTGCACAGAACTTGGTGCGACAATAGGAGCAGAGATGGCCACATCCATCAGCAAACTTAGTCTTATGACAGATTCCACATGTCGGGGCATCATCTTTGTGCTCGCCCTGGTAACGCCTCGCTTCTTCTCCAATTTTTCTCACTTGCTCCTTGTAGCTTTCAAACTGTTGATGCAATCTCCTGGGCAAAAGAGACAAGAGAGTAAACTAAGTAAATGAAGGAAGACAGACAAACTCACAGTAAAGTTGAGCTGTTTGAGGAAAAGCCTGTGTAAATCTACCTCCCCCATCCAGCTGAAAACCAAAGCAATCTGTCCTGTTATTCATGTACCTTGATCTTTCTGATCTCAATCAGGAGCTTCTACATTTACAGCTTCTAAGGCTATGTCAACCATAGCTGCCAAGGCAAGCCCTTCCCCATAAAAACATTTACAGTAAGATTCAAATACCCCCAATTCATCAGTTCAAGTCCTTTACTCTTAAATTGCTATAGAGCTATTGAACCAAAACTCTGACCTACAGTGAGTCTCCCAGATGAAGGATTTCTCACATTGTGAGAACAGAGAGTGTTGTACAAAGCCCAGGCAACAGTCTTTGGCTGTCCCACCGGGAGAAAATCCTAGGCAATAGCTGATCAAATTCACCCACTGTGTATGAGCTAGTGGGTTGCAAATGAGTGTTACCTAAAGCACAGAATGCAAAGATGCCATTATTAATTCTGGTTGTCTATGCTATGCTGTGCATATGGTAACTACTGAGAGCTGTATTCTCCAAACACAGAAGGTGGTGAGACAGGTCCATAGTCAGGAATGCCTCAGAACTGGGATTTGGTTATGTTATGTGTGGGCTTGTTTGTTGTTTGTTTTGCATTTTTGCTTTGTTTTGGTTTTGGTTTTTGGTTTTACCTCTAATAGCTCCCGAGCAGAACTTTATCACTTTCTTCTTTGCCATTGGTACTTTTTTTCTATTTATCTGATTCTTAAAGCAAAAGTGTGTAAGCTCATATACAATACAGTTAAATACTTAACATGATTTCCAACTGGAAGGTATGATGATTCCATTTTATAAAAGAGTAATGTATGTGCCATTTTTATTTAAACAATGCACAAATACTTAGTTCATTGATGAATTGTTTGATGCATTAACTATTTTATATGTTATCATTAATATAAGTTCAAGTTAGTAGGAAATAGTCAAGGATGACTATTATTTCAAAAGATATACAAAATAGCACTGTGAGTCTTATACCGTCTAGTAAATGAAATGGAGATGAGGAACGGAAGCAAAGGAATCTCCCCAATCAAATAAACAGAAATAAACTTCAAGCACAAGAGGAACATGAATCATGCTTACTATGTAGCCCCTAAGTAAGGTCCTAACTGTTGGAGCCACGAAGTCAAATCTACTCAGAACCAAGTGTGCTTCATAATTCAGGCTAAGGAAGAGCTTTCTTATAAATTTATTCTATAATATAGAAAATGATTTAGTATGGGTGTCAGTAAACTTTTCAGTAAAAGGTCAGACGATAAATATCAGACTATATTTTATCCTTTATGAGCTATATAGCATTTGTCGTAAGTCCTCACCCCCACTGTTATGACAGGAAATCAGCCACAGATAGTATGCAAATTAATGAGTGTGAATACATTTAATACAATTTTTATTTATGAAAAGAGAGACAGTAAGCTAGAGTTGCCTAATGAGTTAGTCTGCCTGCTCTTTGTTAGCATTTATTTTATGGTAAGGTAGAATGATTTCAACACAAAATCCTCTTGGGATACTTAAAATATACACTTGGGAATTTTATACATTTTATTAGGTCCACACCAAAAGGCCTCCATCTTATGGTTTTTGCATTTTGCTCTGTTTGTAGCCTACCTATGTATGGTTCTTGAGATTGACCCCAGGGCATTGTGTATACCAAGCACACACTCTAGAACTAAAGCACACAGTCAGTCCTTGTAGGAAATCATTGGAAAATATGTAATATATGAGGCTCTGGCTGTTAAGATAAAACCCCTTCCTACTGAAATCTCATAGAGTTCTATTTATCACTCATAATTCACTTCATATTTCTTACTAAATTTCATATTTAGATTTTACTATTTCTATACTCTTTTCCTCTGTCACTTCTATTTATTATTTCTGAACATGACACCTGTCTTCAACAAAAAAGTACAACAGATGTACAATTCAGCAAATAATGGAGACATGTGCCTAATTGATAAAAGCCAATATACAGTTTGTACATGCATGCATAATATTTACAGACATAGTTATAAATTCCATAGTCCATTCTGAGGGAAAACACATGTAATTTACAAGTGAGTTCATATGAAAGAGAAAATAACTGTAGTAAAATAAAAAAGCTCACCTACTCCCATAAAACAGTAAAAGTTCTGATTAAAACGCTCTTAACTTGAAATGTATGCTGGCTAAGGAAGCAAAGTATGCAAAATCCACAAAGAATGAAATGAAATAGAAACAGTATTTGAGAAAGTAAAATAATTCTAATGCAGACATCTGTCTAGAACAGTCACTGAGGCTCTGTGACCAAGAACTTCAGTTTTTGTTACACGGTGAAAGTAAGTGCTTTAGTTAGGCAGCCAACAAAAACATTTGAAAGAAAATGTATGATATCCAACCCAGTCATAAAAAAAAATGAAACTCAAAACAGTCAATCCTCAAGATTTAAGTTAAAAATGAAAACATGAAGCTACAGAGAAGGAATGATTAGTAACTGTAGCAGAGATGACAGAAATAATGAACTGATTAAGAATGGTAAGTAGAATGCAGTGCAGTATGATTAGCAGACAAAGATGTCCATGGTAGATTATTAGTTAAATGAGGCTTAGGAAAGACAGACTCAAACATAGCACAACGTGTGAGTCCTAATGAGTTGGGGTCATTTCCATTAAGCATAAAGAGAGATGAGACATTCGAAATAACAGAGAAAAAAAGATATCCTAGGGAAATATTTAAAATTAAAAAAACAAATAAATAAAATATGATATAATATTTTAGTAAAAAGCATTGTTAATCCAGGCAGAGGATTGCACATCTGTACACTCTGCACTCTGAAGCATAAAGCATGAAAATTGAGTATAAACATTGCCTGGGTTATACAGCAAGAATAATCTGAATAAACTAACACACACACACACACACACACACACACTACTAAAGACAATAAAAATAATTTATTTAAAAGTATGATTTAACATTGTACATGACAATTTTGAACTTAACTGAATAATATATAAAGAACAGAGAAATCGATCTTTAAATTTACACCTCTCCCTATAACTGACAGAAAAATTAGAAAAAAATGCATCATGATAGAGGATATTTTAAGATAAATACAAGGTTTCACCTAATGGACAAATATGCATAAGCATATAAAAGCCTATTATGTATGTGCACATAGATCGCACTACATAGATACATGTGTACACTTCTCCATTAAGCACATCAGACCAGCTAGCTAAGGTTGATGTGTCTTCCTCTTCTTTCCCCTCACACTGTTTAAATGAATATATGAAGCTTCTCAAAGTATCCATAAAGTCTGTGCTTAAAAAATATTTGAGATAGTTTGTTTAAAGTTGAGGGGGAAGTAGTTCATGATATTAGTTCTCTGTCTCTGTCTCTCTGTCTCTGTCTGTCTTTCTGTCAGTCTGTCTGTCTCTGTGTGTGTGTGTATTTGTGTGTGTGAAACACTTCATATTAAAGAGGAAGAGATCATGTCTAGCTCATCAAATATCACCAAATAACAAAGGAACTCAGCAGAATTGCAAAGATAAATACACCTAATGACAATGATGTATGCAAAAGAACTGACCCTCCACTTAATCAGTTTTCATAAGAAATACATACATTTACCTACAATAATTTTGTGACATTTTTACTCTACTGACAGGAAAACTGTCTTCTGTCTGCGATCTGCTTTCACTTTCTACATTGACATGGCATTCTACAGCAACCTTCTTAAGATCTTCTCCTGTGCTCACAGGAAAGTGACAATAAATGTAGATTCAACCTGCAAATTAAAGTCTTTCTGGAATCATGAAAGTAAGAGTTAGCCAGTGATGTAGGCCTTTGGTGAATGTCCGCTGAAACGTATGAAGAGAACCTGACCTAAGAAAAGCAAACCTAGGGTGATGAACTCTTCCCATGAAACTTGATTCTCAATGATGCTCTTGTTACCTTTTCCAATTCCTCCTTCTTCAGGAGACTTTCTTTACTCTCATGCCTCTCTAGCATTTGTTTGCAAACTCTCCTATCAAGTGACTGCAAGATACCATTTTCTTTGCAAATCTACAACTCTGTCTTGATGATTCTCGGATCTTGGGGTCCACTACGGTTACACTTCTTCCACCATGGGTGTCTTAGACCAACAGGTAAGCAAATATCTGTAGATCATTCATTAGTGGGCACACAAGTGTTTCACTGGTAAGATGTGGTTTTCCCATTGCTGTGTGAGGTGAAGGTCTCTACAGTCTTACTTGCTCTGCTAGAAAAGTCAGGGTAGTTCCAAGGAAGAGAGCCACCAGGGCACAGTGTCCTTTCACACAGTGGATACTTAAATGACCAGGATAGCTCTTTCCCAATCCTTCTCCCCGAATCTCAGGAGACCATTCAGATATGCAATATTGATACTTTATAGAGACCTCCTGTTCACTGGCCCTAGGTGGCCTGGATCCATTATTGCTAGTATCATGTGTTACAGCAATGACTTCAGCAATAGGACATACTTATAGAAGTGTTTTAACATCCAAGAAGAAAGAGTGAGAGGTTGGAAATTCTTAAGCCTTCAAATTCATTTCATTCTTTTGGCATTTCTCCCTTTGGGTGCAAGTAAATCCCTTCTTCAGTACTGAAAGACTCAGGAGTTTAGGTCCTCATCACTCTCATCAACTTTCTTTCTAACATCGCCCTTCATTATGTGACAGATATTATCAAAAGAAAGCACGAAAGGCAGAAGGAAAAGAGAGAGGGATCGATAGACATAAGAGATGGAGAGACATGATTTCTTGCACCCATGCCCTCAAAACTGCCACGTAACCTGTAACACTTGAATAAACTGTTCTCTTAAAACCTTAATGACCTTTCTCAATTCAAATTCCTCTTACAGTGTTCTCATATGTCTTAGTGTCAAGACATGCTCTTCAAAATGAAATAGACTTCTGGGACCAAAATGATGGGATAAAACCATTAACAGCACACATAATTTTTACATCTGATGCTTTAATACTTAAATCTATTTTTATATGTTACAGTGTTCTACCATGAATAACAGGTTAAAATAATATATATATATATATATTATATGAAATGAGCTAGCAACTGTAAAAATCATCTGTGAAATTTATTTATAGTGTTTAATTTTGAAATTGATATATTGTTATTGATTAGCAAGGCTGGCAAAATCACAGATTTCAACTATGTAGACATAAAAAATGAAGTTTATAATGATATTGAAATTTAGGGCTTTTTAAAATATAGGCCATCGACCTGTCACTATCCCTCTATATAATATCAGTATGTTATTTCAGTAACTGTGAATTCAATTCAAGGACTCCATGATTCTGGTGTTGACGAGGTCAGTTCAGTGAGTAATGATATATATATATATCATAGTAAGGTTGTCAGACTGCAGTTCAGAGAAACCTTTGGAATTAGCACAGTTTCTCATGAGCTTACTTCTCTGTTCCATTGTTCACCCTCCCCTTTCTCAAAGTAGTCAGAAACTAGAACACATCTCCTTCTTGTTCATGTCATGTCTTTACGAAGTCTAGGCACACAGAGGTGGATTATGTAAGAGGAGGACACAGCTACTTCTCCAAGTCTAGACAGCAGACCTTGAAGGAACCTGATATCTTGCTCCAAAATAAAGGGAAGAATGGGACCTAATGTTGTTTCCATGCAGCATTGGAAAAGATTGCAGTTGGGTGAGTGCAGAATGGCGAGTGAAAATACCAGGCATGGTCTATGATTCCTTTCTCAACCACAGGGGGGAAACACACAGATAGACATTACTGTGTATATTCCTTTACCATATTGGACACCACCAAGATCCCATGAAGTTAAAGATATAGAAATTAAAGACAAGAGAAATCTTCTAGGACCCGTACACTCATTAAGAGCTGCTAAAACACATGTCAGATGCCCAACAGGTGAGACATGGCAACGATTAGAGACAATGCCTTACTTGGCTAGAACTTTTGGAGACATGCTATTTAAAATGTTGACATCATACTTTTTTGTTGAAAGTAAATCAATTTTTTTTTTATTTCAGGGAGTTTACAGTCTATATAGAAATGTACTATCTGTGATATATGTGTTAACAGAATTTCATTTCATTAACATAGTCAAAAACTATATCTTAACAATAAACTCTGAACACTGCTGTTATGAAAATATAAAGCTAAAATATTATACATATATTTATGCATATATATATACTATGTGTGTATAATACCCGATCCTTCTTTCCTTCTTTTCTTCCCCATGTTGCATGGATTTAATAATTCTGAAATTCACCAGTGATTTTAATAAGTAATATTCACTCGGGTACTTCCTTTCTGGCTCTGGAGGTCCAATAGATTTTGTGTATGTCTGACAATGAATTACATCAATGCCTGGATGATTTCTTTTTAAGTTCAAAAATGATTTTTCCTCCTATATCTAAAACCATGATTTGTCTTTAGTTTTAAATATATAAATATTGGTTAATGTAAGTGACCAGCAGGTGGCACTGCTGGCTTTTATTTTTACATTTCGTTCTCAGTTATTTAAATTATTTTTCTTAAAAACATCTAATGTGTTAAGGAAAATTTGTACAGCCAGCAGGGGTGTAACTTATCAGGAAAAAAAATGTGTGTTTATAGGTGACTGAAAAAGAACAAGAGATATTTATAAAAACTTGCAATTCCTGCCCTTTTAAAGAAGATTTTCATTCTATATATAATTAATACTAACCCATATGTATGTACACACACACACACACACACACACACACACACACATTTATATTACTCATGCACATTATTTACTCATGCACATATATTTATATGGGTTTCGTTGTGTCTTTTCTACCGTCCATGTGTCATTTTGTGTCTTCGTCTTCCGTTTAGCACTGTTAAGACGCAGTCCAGCCAATCAGTGTCCCACAGTGCTCTAAAAGCACTGAGAGAGGATACTTAGGGAGAGCAGGAGCCTAACGAGTGATCAGCTATTAGTGTTTTATTGTCTGTTCCTTTAGCCAAGCATTTATTTTTAATTCCGTTTTCAATTTACCATAGGAGGCCACTCCTGAGGAACCACTAAATGGAGCTATCTCAGGACATAGAGCCTCGCTGGCAAGCCTTTAAAGCTTGGATCCTCTCATTTTCCCTGGGATTTGTGCTCCAGAATATAGTGAGGCTTATCAGGTGTCTGTGATAGTTCTTAGAAACACTACTTCTGGGTTATGGCACAATGTCACCTGAAGATGCAACAGAGTGAGACCACTCGAAACCTGCCACAAGAAGGTGAACTGTTTAAAACTTTGAGAAACAGGTTTTCTGATTTTCAACTCAAGAAAATCAAGTTAAATGAGGAGAAACCATTCCACAAGGAATTGCTAAGGAGTAAGTTTTAAACTTGAACGATGTTAAATGTTAATAAAATAATCATAATAGGGGTCCAGAGAGAAGACCAGGTGGTTAAGAGTAGTTACTGCTCTTACAGAGCACCCAGCAGTACCCACATGGCAGTTCACAACTACCTGTAACTAGTCTGAAGGGGTCTTTTGTCCCATTCTAAAACCATATTAGCATATGATGCACTTACATATATGCAGGTACAACACACACACAACCATTAAAATCATAATAGTAAACACACTGCTGGCACCTTCTCTATGATATATGTATCAAATGACACATAACACGTGAGCTCCGGGTACTGGCACCTTAGTCAACGGTGGTATAACGGATAAGATCAAGACCAAGGTTAAGTAAACTGTTCCTGCCTACATCTTCTGCATGGCCAAGCACAAAATAAACCTTGCCTTTGCTGAAGTCTAGACTAATTTTACCAGGCTTGCTATGCTGTAGGAAGAAAGAAAATTAATAATCCAATTACACAATGGAATACTTTTGGAAAAGAACATATCTAACTTTTGAACCTATGTCTGAGGTTGATCTACTTGGTCAATTGTAGATCAAATCTACATTATCTATTTCTTAGCTTCGTGAACACAAAGATTGATTTAAAGCTACTTTTCAATTTCTCCATGGACAGGCATTGGTAATAACAATAGTAATCAGGCAGAATCGCTGGGAAGTTAGCTGAGATAATCAATGTTAAGCGCGTAGCCCGATGTCCAGGACATGGGAAAACTCAGTACATATGAGCTATTATGATGCACGCACATGGATAATACATGAAGGAGGAATGCACTCTGCTTTTAAGTTTCTGAATACACTTAGCGAATAACTTTGGGAGGCAGCCATGACCGGTAGTGTTTCTTGGGATGAGTATCGGTATGAGTAACTTGGATAACTGATCAATAGACCACCAGTAAAGACCAGAGAGAGCATTTCTTCAGATGAAAGTCAGTCTGAAAGAGAAACCCACGAGATTAAATTCTCTTGATGAAAGCCTGGGAGACTCAGCCGCTGAGAGCGACCACGTACGTTTTCTAAGAACGTTCCGAGTATATTTTTTATGTTTATCGCTGCTACGTAATTTCTGAAGAAGAGGGAGAAGAGGGAGAGGAGGAGGAGGAAGAAGAAGTAAAAGTATATTAAAATATTATCAATTGGTTAATATGGACTTGAAAATACAAACTACCTCAATCACAACTGCTCCATGTACTGCCAATTTAATCGATGGCTGTGTTGAAGAGATGATCAATACACAGTGTAAAGTAACCAGTCCTTGTCTGTATCTTCTATGAGGAAGCACAGGATAAACCTTGCCTTCTAATAATTCCGGATTGATCAACAATACTTAGAAAACTGCTAATATACCAGACACTTGTTGCCTTTACTTTTAGTAAATTTACATGCTTTGAGTTTGTTCATCCTCTTAGAGAGTTGAGCAAATTTGTTCACTTTTTCTTCTTTTCTACAACAAACTATTATCTACAACACTTTGGCTACACGAACCTTTCAGTGATATTTGGAGAAGTAATAACTACCTTTCTTTTCATTCCTAGCCGGAATAATCAGTTTAAAATAGCAGTGGTCCTGTAAAGCTCTCAGAGTTGCTTTTTTTCTCAGGAGCCACAGAGTCATACAGGATAAAATACAAACTGTGGTGTTTTTATTTTCAGGGTGTCTGATGACCCTGCCTTCCAAGACACCTTCTTCTCCTGGTCAAGTTCCTATTTGCATATTCCAGCTGCCCAGCCCTTGTTCAGTTACCTACATCATTCTAAGCTGGTCTGGTCAGAGGTTCTGCCTCACCTGGTTACTCTCTAGTGGGTGGATGATGAAGCTGGAGCTATCTTATTCTGAGCATAGAAGGAAACATTTATTACTCCAAAGAAGTGAGTGCTCCATGGCCAGTGGTGGCACATACCTTTAACTCCAGCACTTTCTAGGCAGAGGAGGGATGGTCTCTGAGTTCAGGACCAGCCTAGTCTACAGAATGAGTTCCAGGACAGTAAGAGATACACAGAGAAAACATGTCTTGAAAGAATAAAACAAAAGACATCACTACTTCATCTGTAAAATGTTCATCATATCCCTGCCAACTTTGCAGTTTGCAATGAGAACTAAAATAGGTAATAAACACAAGGAATTTACAGAATCATTGAACAATTACTAAGCCCTCAGTTGAATACTAGTTGCTACATAATACATGGAAGAAATAACAAACCTAAAATCAGAGCCTATATTTTGTCCCATTCTAATAATATGTTAATAGATTGAGCTATATAAATAAGATGAAGAACTATGAAATAAACGATCTAAACTGAGTCAGAATCTTAAAAGCAGCCTCTTCAAATATCCTGCTTTTAGAGCTTAAATTAAATATCAGAGGAATAAGAAGTTTATTTTTAAAAGGGCGTCCTCTTTTTCATTTTTAAAAGCAGAGAAATGCAAGCCTCCTGGATTTCCCTTGCAGTGTACCAAATCAGTCAGTACATCATAGGTGTCTTCTCAGGCATTCTGGAGTGCATTTCAAGACAAGTGACAGAATGCAATTTCCTTCCCATTATATTTGCTAATAATGACATCTGTTTTCGTCCTTTAATTAAGACATATTGTTAATATGCATATAAGACCAGCTAAATAGTGTAACAAGGGTTTTAAATAACAAGTTATTAAAGACCCATGAAAGGAAATGATAAACCAAGCATTCGAAATGTTACCACAAATGTGGAAGCTAAATTCCAAAAAAATAATATAACTTTCAATTTCCTCATATGTATATGTACTTTAGACCTGTCTCGTGTGGCCTAGGACCTGTTCCATTCTTTAATCAACTCCAGACAACCACTTCTAGCCTCCCAGCCATACCCAGGAATAATTAGTCTATTTTTAAATGTTACCACCTTATGTTATATTTAGACACTAACAGTGTGTCATATCCAGCTTCCATTAATCACACAAAACCAGAAATATTCCAGTTTTACTTTTGCGCTATTACACTGTATATGGAAAATTTTAATATCAACTTATTTTGAGTATGAACTGTTTTTAGTTCAGTGGAATATGTCAATAACTCTAGACAGAAAATTGTGTTTTCTGTCACTGTAATGATCCAGTTACAGGGAGCATGATCAAATTCTCAATTAAAAAAGTAATTAATTTTGCAGCAATTAATCAAAAAGAAACATTGCTAGTTTTTACATATAAGCAATGCCCAATTCTACAGAGCTCCTGCTCATTTGGGGGTACTTAATAATTGCTCATTGTCAAATTAACCTTAAAACAAGGGTACCATCCCATTTCCATGTATAAAGAGGCCCACAGAACAGTCAACCAATAAATATCAGAAACTGAATTGAATTGAAAGCTTTTAAGTACAACGACATAGGAACATACTCTGACAAGGAGAAATTTGATTAGTCTTCATCTTCTAAAGTTTTAATGACCTTTGACCCTTATAGAATGAAATAAAGTAGCCTAGTGCAAACCATCTAATTAGGCAATGTAAATATCACAACTCAGTATCAGCCGAGATCTCTGAAGACTGAGTAAGTTTATTGTTTCTATAGGTATACTTTCTAAAGTATGAATGGAGTAGCTAGCAAAAACAACAGTAAACCACGAAAATTTGAGCCAAGACTTGAAGAAGGCAAGGAAGCCAGTAAACGAAGGGTGTCTCAGCAAAAAGGGTAAGAAGAGTGAAGGCTGATAGAGAGCTGGAGAGTAGGAGCAGCCATGCCCAAGGGAAGAAGAGAGGTCAGGGACTAGAAGTCTTATCACAAGTGCTGTCCCTTACAGTGGGTGAGCAGGAAGAATGTGAATGTGAGTTTCACAAGTGGGCTTCTCTGCCCTTATGTTTATTGGACTCTAGTAGCTCTGTAGTCTGCATTTTTATGTATTTATTTATCTGTTTGTTTATTGAAATGAAAATTAATCCCGCTGGTTTTCCCATCCTTTTCCTCCCCTGACTCCTCCTAATATACTTCCCTTCCCTCCTGCTTTCTCTCAAATTCATGGCTTCTTTTTCTTTGTCATTTTACACACACACACACACACACACACACACACACACACACACACACACACCAGAAATATATATTTCTAAATGTATAGGTGCAATCTGCTCAATTTATATAATGTTATTTGTATGTATATGATTTCAGAGATAACTACTGGTATTGAATGACCAATTTGGGGTGGTGGTCTCATCACCAGGGAAGACTAGTTCTCCCATTCTTCCTCAGTTTTCCTTAGTAGTCTGTATTCCTTAGTATCTTATATTTTTGTCTATGGTTATGTGGCTAGTAAAGTCATGAATCTAGGAGGAAAACCTATGATCACCACTTTACTAAACTAACATAATTCTTAACTACATTTTAACTCTTTATTCTTATACCCGTGGATAAGTGTACTTCTCATCCATCATCATTTCTTCTTCCTTTGCAACAGACACAGACCATTACAAAAAGAAAACAAAACAAAAACCAAAAACAAAACAAAAAAAAACCAAAACAAAAAACAACCAATCAAAACGCTGTGAGATAAAGGTTCCTAGAAATGTCAGAGAAGCCACACCCATGAAGTCTCAACAACATGGGTGCCTAAAGAAGACCTAAATGAGGACACTATAAATAGACATGTTAGCATGGGAGAGAGAAACGTGTGCATGGCTCAGAAGAAACAGGAATGGAGGTATAGATGGCAGTCATGTGGCCTTGGAGCATCTGGCTTGGAAATGATGCAAGTGTGACTTACATCACTCAGCTATTCTTTGTCTCCTCAGCTTGGATCTTACACCACCGTTACAGACAGGCAAACTGTTATGTGCATGGCTATCATAAGCTTTTGAGGTTTCATTCTCAGGTTGTATTTCCCATTTGGTAACGTGCTTTCTTCCTCAATGTCCAAACAAGGATTGTGTATTGCACCCACCAAGGTGTTGTCAGGCTCCATGACATAGACTATCATCTCTATCAGATGGGAATGCAGAAGGTAATATCATCTCATTTCACAGTAAAACAGACCCAAGTGCAGCTGCTATATATAAAGCTCCCAAAGCATTGCAATGACCATAGCAGGAATGTAGACTGGTATCAACAAAGTTCAGGGTGCTTCATTCATTTAGAAGTGCTAGGATGCCACACTAAGCAGACAGCATAACACATACCAATCCCAAGTATGAGAACCTTATAGCTGTTTCTACTAACACCAATCCCAGTGGACACAACTTTTCAATCCATGATCCAATGAAAGTATGGTTGGTAGTTCTCAGAATGAAGATTCTACGGGAAAACACAATATATTTTGTAATTCTGTACAGCAGTTTTGAAAAGAGTGCTGAATCCAGAAAACAGAAAAAGCATCCTGAGTTTGAGGCCAGCCTGGGCTGTGTATAGGGGCTCAAGTCAAGTTTCGGTACACAGTAGGACCCCTATTAGATCACAAAACACAGATATTTGAAAGTGTATAGGCTAAATTTTCTGCATAAGTTATTTTTTTTCTTTTTGTTCTGTAACAGGTTATTTCTTCTATTAGGTAGTCACACAAACTGAAATTGTGATGTTCTGATCAAGCCAACTCTCAAATACATTAAATGCCCTAGGAAGTGCAGTGCTTGCTCATGTGTGCCTGTGTGCCTGTGTGTGTACGCATGTATGTGTATGTGAGTCTATGTGCTTGTGTATGTACGCATGTGAGTCTATGTGCATTCATGTGTATATATGCATGTGTGTATGTGTATGTATTTGTATGTGACTATATGTACATGTGTGTATGCATGTATATGAGTATATGTATGTGCATGTGTATGCATGTATGTGTGTGAATATACATGCATGTATGTGTGTGAGAGTTTATGTGTGTAGGTATGAATGTGTGTGAGTATGTGTGCATGCATGGGTGTGCATTCATGTACGTGTTTGTGAGTCTATGTGCATGTTTGTATGTATATGTGTGTGGGTATATGTGAACATGCATGTACGTGTTTGTGAGTCTATGTGCATGTTTGTATGTATATGTGTGTGGGTATATTTGAACATACATGTATGTCTTTGTGAGTATATGTGCATGTATGTATGTAGGTAGGTATGTGAATGCGCGTGTGCATGTGCATGTGTGTGTGTCTGTATACTTTGATGCACTTTATTACAGAGCCTCAGGTGTTGATATTAATGCACTTTTTCATGATTAGTTACTGTAAATACAGACATGGAAGGAGCAAAAAGCTATCAGATGCCGAGGAGATGCTACTACAAAGAGCACAGCCTTTTTCTCTTCTAGGTTGTTCATTTGTTTGTCTGGTTTAATTTTGTTTTGGTCTCCCTTAAATTTAGAAGTAAGCTCCCATCAGATGTATGAAGCAGGTCACTGACTTCAAGAAGGCCTGGGAGAGCAGTCTGTCTCAACTCTCTTGTCTATAGAAATGCTAGTGTGTCTGAACAAATGCTTGCCACTTCTTATTAGGGGAGCCCAGGTCTCAGACGGTGGCATCAGAGACTGACAGGGTCCTACATAGTGAGTGCTGGGCATCACTGCTTCAGCTACTGGTAGCTCTGTAAAACCAGGCATGCAGACTTGCCAACTTAGCAAGAAAATCTTTTCATAATAAAAGGTGGGTCTGTGATAGGGATGAGAGACCCAGAACCAGGCACTGGGTATAAAGAAGAAAGAGAAAGAGAAGAAAAGCAGGCTCTGTGTAACTCCATGCACAGAGAGAGGCAACATTTCATATTAATTACTCACATCTAGACCCTGGTGTGTTCAGTATGTCTCCTGCCTAAAAATAATTTAAATAGCCCAGCTGGGAGCACCACTGATTGGTCACCGCATGCAACCCGCTGATCACCTTTCTAGGTTATCTGTGTGAAGACGTCTTAAAGGCTGCTCTAAATGTACCATCTGAGCATCACCAACTGATCGGATTTCGGGCTTCATTTAGAAATGCCCTCAGCTCCAGGGGAGGGTGCATGAATTATTACAGCTTTCAAAAACAGATCTCCTTCAAAACACAGGTTTCTGAGGGCTGTTTTACTTTTGAATGCCTTCATAATAAACAGACTGCCAAAGGCACAAACAAGACAAGGTGATAGTGGCTTTTGAAAATTCTGTATAACTCTGTTATCACCTAAGTAAAGCCATCTTTCCCCTTACATTTCAGAATGGCTGCCCAGGGGAGTAGTGTTGCTTCAAATCTCTGTGGTCACCATGTCTTGCATAAGGACATTCCCACCAAACAAGGCAAGATTTTAACAAAGCTTGTCAACAGTTGGGTGGGTATAATGAGAACATGTTTATTCTCCCTGGGATTTATTTCCATCCTCTATAAACTGAGAATAATTATTATCTCTTTGGAACATAGAAAACACTGATGCACAATCTGCCACTTATTGGATATACTTAGTTTCCTTTCCTACCTTCCTCTTTCAAAAAAAAAAAAACCTGTGGATTCTTCCTATAAAACAGGATAGACAAATACACCATTAAAGTAGAAGACCTGATTTGGAGTCACAGGTTTGCATCTCACACTGTGAAACCACTTGGCACCTCTATACCACATTCCTCTATTTTTATAAGAGGAATAAAGCTAGGCCACTTAGAGCCATCACTTATTAATTCATAAATTCAATAAATAATGACTGAGCATCTACTACATGCCAAGTGGTTACATAAACGCAAATGGAATTCTTTGTTCCTAGGAAAATTTGTATTCAACCATGATTGGTGAGTGCTAAGACATGTTTAAAGGGAGGACATGCAACAGACAGAAGGATTCAGTAGCCCTCAGGATGATGAGACAGGCAGAAGAAAATAAAAGCCAGCCACTGAGAGAGGCAGACAAGTCCATCTAAGTAAGAAAATGGGGGCGTGCTTTAGTGCATGGTGGAATCCCAAATATCAGGAATAAATGTTCTTTAGTCTGCCTTGGGAATAAGATTCCTGTCAGACAAAGGGGTGAGGTCAAAGCTTGGGCAGAATAAAGCTTGAGGAAATGCAGAAAGGGTAGGGGTGAGGATGAAGATGAAGTCACAGACAAATGATGTCAGGAAGACCTGAGACCCATGGCGACTTTTGATTTTTCTCTTAAGTGGATTGGAGCTCACCACAGGGTTTTGAGTGACAAGTTGAAATGATGAGGTGTGGAGCTTTTTAAAAAAATCCATCTGTTGTGTGACTACCAGTTAAGGAGACCAGGAGGGACAGGCACTGCAGATTCTTTGAAAGCGCGCTAATTTCCAATGGATGATAATTTTAGCCACTGCACCAATGA
Organism: Rhynchomys soricoides; assembly: GCA_019843965.1. Taxonomy (NCBI): domain Eukaryota; kingdom Metazoa; phylum Chordata; class Mammalia; order Rodentia; family Muridae; genus Rhynchomys; species Rhynchomys soricoides. Next base: position 1,144,533 of record JADRCH010000031.1, read on the forward strand.
AAAGAATTATGATAACATGTCTCTGGAGCATACTTTAGCTCTAACAAGTATTAGTTCTGCAACATTAAGCAAGTTATTCTAACTCGTTAAACCCTGATGTTATGGACTATTATGTTTGTCCCTCCCAAAAGCTGTATGCTGAAGCCTTAATCTCCAACATTATGGTGCACGGAAGCAGAGAGTTTGGGTAGTAATCAGGGTTAGAGGATGCCACGCATGAGCATCTTCCCTATGCTGGTGATGGGTATCCTGTAACAGAAGAGAAACCAGGATTCTGTTTCTCCAAGCACAAGAAGGTGGTCAGCCATCTGCAAGCTATGACTAGAACTATTTCTCACCATGGAACAGAGTTAGTGGCTGCCTTGTTCTAATTTTGATCTCAGATTATGGGTGATACCAGGGCCAGGAAATAGATGCTAATTTGTTACTGTCAAATGGGGGTGGGGTGATACCAGTACTACTATAGATTTAAATAAAATAAGCTATGCAAACGGCTTGGTACTGTGTCTAACGGGTATGTTCATCCTGCAGCCTGCACCCCAGGATAAGTATGAATGCGACACAGCACATTTGTATACCAAAACCTCAAGTTATAATGTTAGCAGATTGATTCCCGTGGGAGTACTTATTAAATAACGAAAAAACAAACAGGTCATACACTGAAAAGGAGCAAATGTAAATAACTATAAAAATGTATCTTACTGACACCATAACTTCAAAAAGTAAGCAAAATTAATTTGGGTTTTCCAAATCATTGCTTATTTCTTTCATTCTTGTGGGGGGAAAACAAGCCTTCATCTCCTGGGTTTGTCCCCCTTTTTCTGGGGATATTTTAAAGGCCTAGTCTAAAAGATAAACCTTATGGTAGAATGTTTTGAAACATTTATGATATGAGGTCATTTTTAAGCTACTGGAGACACAAAGGAGAGTATCACTGTACTAAATGGTTTTGTGTCAACTTGACACAAGCTAGAGTCATCAGAGAGGAAGGAGCCTCATTTGAGGAAATGCCTCCATGAGATCCAGCTGTGAGGCATTTTCTCAATTAGTGATCAATGTAAAAAGCCCACACCATGGTGGGTGATGCCATCCCTGGGCTGGTAGTTCTGTGTTCCACAAGAAAACAGACTGAGCAAGACATGGGGAGCAAGCCAATAAGCAGCACCCCTCCATGGCCTCTGCATCAGCTCCTGCCTCAAGGTTCCAGCCCTGCCAGAGTTCCAGTTCTGATCTCTTCCAAGGATGGGATACAATCTGGAAATCAATTCAGTTGAATAAACCTTTTCCTCCCCAACTTGATTTTTGGTCATGATGTTTTGCCATAGCAATAAAACCCCTAGCTAAGACAAATACTTGGAGAAAAATATGGAGCATGCATTTTATTTTATGAGTCAAAGCAACTTCATGGGCATAGCAGTATTCATAGATTCGTAGAGTTAACAGAAGAGGAGAGTGTAGTTCAAAGAAGTCAAGTGCATCAAAGAAGCTGAGAGCTGAATACATCAAGGCCATTTCCTGACTAGTATAATAGGGGATTCTACGTGATTGATAGAGAAAGACATTCCTTTCAGACTGCCATTTGATCTGGACACCAGAGTCAACATGCTTTCTTGGTGAAATTAAATATGGGAATTTTTTAACAGTGAGAAGCAATCAGATGCTCTGGTTTTAAATTTCACAGGAAAGAAGAAACGGTTGAGAACTAAGTCTCATATGTGGTTTGCAGTTCAAAATCCATCACTTGGCATGAGATGTATTTTTATCTCAACGAGGTTTATTTGGCTTGTAATTTGAATTCATCTCAGTAGAAAATTCATGTTGCATTCAGTGTTTTTCTCTTTATTCTGCTAGCAATGAATCTCAGCTTTAACCTTCAAGCATTTGTTCTGATTTCGAGGAGATAAGTGCTTAGCTCTGGCAAGGATATGATTTGCATTTTATTTGTATGAAGAACCAATACTGATTCACACAACAAGAGACATTTAGAGTGACAAGAGCTGGGACACAAAGGATGAGATTTCCAGTTTAAATTATGCAGGTGCTAAAACACAGGAGCAAAACAAACAGACACTGGAACGGCTGACGAAAATGTGAACGCAAATCTAGAAAGCAGCCCAGGTTTAAAGAGGCACCGGGAACATTGCGTGAGATTTTCTTCACACATGGGCTTTTGAATACCCTTTTGAATATCCAAAAAGATATTTCTACCTTCATGTTGCCTTCTTTAAGTGTTCAAACTATATCTACTGTCTTACACTTCTTAAAGGAACAAGCAATACGGATAACAACAACGAAAATGTGTTTGGCTTCTTGTCTGATCAGTATGAGTGCTCTGTCTATTTTATACAACGGAAGAACAATGCATATGCCCAGTATTTGTTGAATGAGTGTTGGTAAATGGGATGAAGATAGGCCAGGAAATTTCCAGTAATTCATTTTTCTGAGGAATTGCTCAGAAAGTGAGATACCGTATGAGGATGTCGCCATTGATTTTCCCATTACTGGACAAGGAGTTCCTTCAGGGTAGGGATCCTGTTCTTCTCTGTAACCCCTTTTTACCTTGCTTCCAGTTGTGGCTTCTGACAGTAGATGTTCCTTCAGTGCTACATAAATAATGGATAAGAATTGCTCATGCAAGTATTTCTTTCCTCTCCATCATTCATATCTAGTGTCTGCTCTCCTGCTACTTGCTCACACTGCTCTCATTATTTAGAGCCCTTTGGCCTTATCTCTGTCTATTCAAATTTAAGCCATTCTTTTAAGCTCCATTAAGTTCCAATCATCTTTGCACAACCACAGATACCATCTTCTCCATGACCATGGAATTTGAGGTTGTACGCCATTCACCCTGGTGTTTTATGCATTGATATATTTGTCCCTCCCCAGAAAGGGTCTTTTTTTTTTACATCCTTCACAGTTAGACTGAAAACAGTACTCTGCAAATAGCTGATGCTAAGTAATTATTAAAATTCGTGCACAATGTATCGAAATTATTCTGAGATAAACATTAGGGTGAGAGAGAGAGATTTACATCAGCAACTCTCTAATGAAAGTTTCATTAAGATCTTCAGATGGATCCCTGAAAGTTGGAGGGATGTCTTTTAAGACACATGATTGTATTATTTACAGTAATTATCATGGGCATTTTTTGTATCAGTTCTAGTGTTCCATCGCTATAAATGGCTTTAAACTTTTGGCTCACTTAGAATAAACTGAATCCTTTGTCCACATGATATTCATCCAAATAGTTGGAAACTTTTCTCTGCTGTATCCCCTCCAAATCTTCTTTGCCTTCAGGCTAAGTCATTTGTCATTTGGCTTGATTTCATATCCCTTTGCCATCCTGATAGTCGCTCTAAAAATGCTTCAGATATCTATTCCATTATGAAAGTAGGACACCTTGAATTGGAATAAATTATTAAGGTGCATTCTTACTATTCCACATTTATATATTGTGCTTCTGTTTATAACTCTATTTCAGAATACTTTTGGTAAGTCATAACCATACAGTTGATATATACTTGAACTACCTATCCACTAAACCCTTTATTTCATTTTTTTTCAGATTTCAAATAATTAAATTCCTCATCATTCATGGTAATCTTATTTGGATCACCATATTTTTACTATTTTTACCTGTCACATCTTGTCCTGCTGGATATGGACCTACTGCTCTATCCTGACAGGATTGTTTATAATGAATATGAAAACCTCAGTTATCTTAGCAATATTGTGTTTTGAAATATTGTGAACATTTGTTTATTATAGGGACACAGAAACTTTTTCTCCTAAGGGTGATCACATAAGCATTTCATGATATGCATGCCATCATGTCTCCCTCATCCGCCATTGTCACGGGAAAGCAGCCACTTTGTCATAATGCCAAGGAGGGCAGCTCTTCCTAATAAACTCTGTTGGAAACACTGACATCTGAATTGTATGTAACTTCCATGTTAAAAAGTATTGTTCCCCTTTTGATTTTCCTCAATAATTTCAAAATATAAAAGTCATCCATGCTTCACAAGCTGCAAAAATTAGAGTGGGCAAGATCAGGCTCTGGGGCCACAATGGGCTGCCTCTAAGTCATTACTAGGGCTGCAAACTTGGCCAGACATCCTTGGCATGCACTATGAAACCAACCTCTTCCTCAGTCCTTCACAATCTTGACTGAGAAATGTTTTAAAAAGTAAATGCCCCAAAACTAGTTCAGTGGTTCAAGTGTCCAAGAAATGTTGGTCTTTTGGATGTTTCTTACCTATAGCACTAATTCTCAAACTGGATATTTTTGGTAACAAAAATTTCTACATTTCTTTCAAAGGACACCTTCTCCATTTTTATAATTAAGGACTGATAACATGGTAAGAAATGCATTTGCCCTAATAAACTTCTCCATGGAACTGTATTGAGTTGAAATACATTTTTAGGAATATCTTTGTGTCAGTCAACTCTAAATCGTAGGGCTAATAACATGTGATTCATAATCAAAGATTTTTTTTTAAAAAAAAAGTGAATCAATATAAAATTAAAGTAATCCTCTGTATTTGGTATACATATCTGCATCCCTAACACACACACACACACACACACACACACACACACACACACACTAAGTCAATTGAGACTCAAAAACAGAAGCAAAAATGTTTAGATCCTGACTCTTCTGATCTAAAAATTAAGATTTCAACTCTAGTCTTCAATTGATTCTGCTATATACTAAAAGTCATGTGGTTGGTGCAACACTTAAATATACTGTGAAAATGAGGAGGTACATTTATCATGAGCATCAGAGAGAATGACATTTTTGAGCTGCAATGTGTAGATTATAGGGTGGGCTATGTTAACGTGTATACTGCAGGAACAAAGGTTTATTAGTGAAAGAAATAGAAGAGACAGCACAAGTGTGAGAAAGGCTGATAGGTATGTTTTCCTTTGTCTTCACCATGACACTAATCTGCAGAGTGACTATCCTTAGGGACTACATCATTTTTCTTATGGGCATGGTTTAGTTGGTCCCTACACACTGTAGATAAGAGCTAAACTAGCAAAACTGGTCAGAGAGTATCTGAGATAACTGACTCTTTAGGACATCCACCTGCCCTTCCCCTTTATAATGCCAACAAAGAAGCTGCGGCTATTCCAAATATCTCCTCCACCATATCATTAGGAACAGCCAGAACCTAGAAGAGGAAAATTAGCATCAGGGACAGTCAAAGCCAACTTCACATTTTACCCATAGCTCAGTGCAGTAGTGAATCCAGGCTTCTGGGACATGTTAACATTACATAGCTGTTAGGCTCATGATTAACCTCCATTGAACTCCACTAATTGCACTGCTCCCAAATACTTCACAGTCCCATGTTGCCTCCACCACTCTTTCTATTAGCCATTACTACTTCTGAACCTTCTTCATCCTTTGCTTACTTCAGTCCCCGCTCGTTCAAACATGGCAACAGTCTCACAGCACCTCCCAAATCTATCACAGGCCCCCTCTCCTCTCATTCATCTTGAGGACACTGCTGTAATTCTGAACACCACTCTCCTGTCTTCTCATTTCTTCAAACTACTTCTCTTGCATTTGCTTTTCAGATCTCTTTGTTTCTCTCAGAGTTACAACCATGGACTTGCTTTCCTGAAACAGTCTTCTGTCTCTAAGGACAACTGAACAGGGCTACAATTAGTGGCTAAGAATAAAGGAAGGGTTGTGTTCTCTCATGTCTAAGCACATTGAATTTGGGGGAGCAAAATTATATTCGATTGGCTTGTAGAGTCACCATCCAAGGCTGTAAATGGAAAAATTAATCTATAAAACTAAAATCTCAAATGAAGAGAGAACTGAAGGATCTTTTCAATTATGATAGAGGTAAGCAAAATATCACTTAATGTTAAGACTATGCATGGCTCTAAAATGTTAGATACTGTCTTAGGGTTTTATGGCTGTGAAGGGGCACCATGACTTAGACAACTCTTTTATAAAAAACGTTTAAACTGAGCTAACTTACAGTATCGTAGTTTTAGTACATTTTCATCATGGCAGGAAACATGGCAGTGTCCAGGCAGACACGGTGTTGGAGGAGCCAAGAATTCTACATTTTGAACCAAAGGCAGTCAGGAAGAGAATGGCTTCTGTAGGGAGCCGGAAGGAGGCTCTCATTCCACACTGGGCAGAACCTGAACACAGGAAACCTCAAAGACCCCCCCCCCCAAGTGACAAGCTTCTTCCAGCAAGGTCATACCTACTCCAACAGGCCACCCCTCTTAATAGTGCCATTCCCTGTGAGCCAAACACATGATTCTAAAGGGGCCAAGCCTATTCAATCCACCTCCTATACCATAGTTTAAGAAATAGTCTCTTGGCCTCTTTAGCTTTTCATTTTTTAAATTTTTTCTATGCATGAATATATATATAGTGTAAGAAGAGTCAGAATTCTGAGCAGTGGCATCAGCCAAATCAACTCTTCCTTTTTGAGGGATGTAGACTTATGTAAATCACCTAATTGTTTCTTGGTGGCAGTGGTAATTGTTGAGAATAATTTGGGTCATCTCAGCTTCTTGATGATATTTTGATTTTGTATGGCCTAGCAATCTCTCTGAGTTTTCATTTCTTTTAGCCATGAAATGGAAAGAATGTCCTAATAGATGTTTTGAGGAATATACACATAACTTGAATATATATTTTATCTGTATCAATGTAGATGATCGTAAGTGTTGATATTTGAATGTGCACAATTTAAAGAGGATGTAGTGTAGTTAACACGTACGAGCATTAAGTACCCTGAGGTTGTATGTCAGGTTGTAAATCCATCAACTGCTGTTTGATTAAACCATGTCTAAAATGTACCATGTACCAAGAATGACTGTAGACACCAGGGATACCATGTTGAGTATAGCAAAATTCTTAAATTTAAAGATATACATTATAGGTCAGGAAAGAGTATATAAAATATAAACATATTGCATAACAAAATATAAAGGCTATAGTTGCAAAAATTGAATGTGCAGCACCACTGGGTATGTAGGAGGGCTTTCATAGGTAAAATATTCTTTAAAAATTGACTTTCACCCTTACATAAGCAAATTAATTTTACCAGAGAAGCAAACAGAGTAGGCACTAAAGCATAGAAATATCTACAGGGAAAATCCCCAAGCTACCGGAAAGTAAGTGTAAGATTACTCTGTGTCTTTGGCAAGCTCAAGATGAATGTGACTGGTTTACCTACAAGGCCAGATGAGCAGCTTCAGCATTAATATCACATATAAAATGCACTGTGTGGGTTAGCACTGTAGAGCACATCACTTGTGCTGAGTTACATGGACTTCAGTACTGCTGAGACGGGACTTAACCAGAGTGTCTAACTGGAGGAATGCATGAGTTTAAGATAAACAGTACGCTTCTGGCTGTTGTGCACAAGAGGAAAAAAATCAATCTGGGTCAAAAGTCAGGTCACTCATGGAAACCAAAGAGGAATTTCTTAGGTGAGTGAGCTTAAAACGGGCTGTTAGCCAGGAAAACATAAAACAAAAACAGTATGTCGATATTTGCACTGAGTTTACTTACTGAATGTAAAATATGAGTAGGAGGTAGAAGAATGACTCCTAAAATTCTAAGCTCAGCATCAGGGTAAATTTTGGATACTGGAAAGTAAATGGGGGAGTTTACTTGAAGAAAATTCAGGAGGGGTGTGGAGAACATACTAGGTTTGTGATGGCTACTGGATTTCTAAATGGAGATGATCAGTAGGTAATTATGTGTGACAACTCAGACCTCAAACAAGCAGTCATGGCAAGGCATATATATCTAAATTTGATTTAGTGTTTATGCTGTTCTATGACTTAAGAATGGTCCACTACAAAAGAGAAAACAGGAGTAGAAAACAATGATTTTTTTTCTTTTTTTGGAGTACAGAGGCAGATAATAATAAAAACAAACAACAATCAAACACACAAGGACCTAAACTGTTTATTAAAAGTAGTTTTACTCACATATGAGTTAGCAGATGGGATGTGTATATGTATGTATATACACACATACATATGTGTATATACTGTTAGTTCCAGGAAGGGCTGAAAATGCATGTCAAGACTATCTTATGTATGGAGTGAGATTTAAGCATAGCACTGAATACAATCAGGGGGAGGGGGATTGATTCTGATTTTACAGCTACAGAAATGCTATCACAAATTCCACCAAGCCACAGTATATGCTCAGCCAAGATGATACTTGGAAAATGATGACATAATGGAAGAAGCCATATACTGTTATCTTTGATAACTGTGGACTTAAAGGGAACACGACAGTCTATTGCGAGATAATGCATCATAATACAAGACAATAAATCATTTTTTCACACTTCTACATATCTCAATTACACACAGATTTCTCAAGGAATAGGACTATCTACATACTTAAGGTAATCTGAGTTTCTCCTGGTTTACACAAATATATGCATAGCTGGTCTTAAAAGTAAAATGATTTCTTACTCCTCTACATAAGACTGGACTATATCCAGCACAATGTAAATCCAATAGGATTATCAATATCAGCACCAGAAGCCCTCAGCAGCTGTTCAGTCTGTTGTTTCTTTGTGAGCATCAATTCTGAATTCTACTTAGCAAGCATTTATTTACCAACAACTATAAATACCTGTGTCTGGCTGGAAGCATGATTTCTTCACTCTGATAACCTGAACTTCAATGTCCTTGTAGTCAAATGAGTATCATAACTTCTCTGCATGCCATATGCAAAGACACAAAGATTGCCAAATCCTCTTCTTAATGGTACTAAGAACACTAGTTGAGATTATAAAGGTTAAGTTCTTGGAAAAGTGCATTGAATAAACTGTCTGTGAATATGTGACACTATTTTATTATTTTTTTTTCTGTATGTGCTTGGAATTCTGGATTCTCTCTCTCTCTCTCTCTCTCTCTCTCTCTCTCTCTCTCTCTCTCTCTCTCTCT
>JADRCH010000031.1:1153497-1164952 GCA_019843965.1 Rhynchomys soricoides
TCTCTCTCTCTCTCTCTCTCTCTCTCTCTCTCTCTCTCTCTCTCTCTGTGTGTGTGTCTGTCTCTGGAAAAGAATAAAACAAGAAAAGGCAAAAACGCTTTGACCCACAGCTCAGACAGCCTCTCAACTGCCATCAGAGAAACTTCTTGTAGTATGTGACAATTAAGAAAGAGACCCTTAATTAGTCACTGTGCATAGAAAGAGATGGTGGAGTACTCAGCCCTGTGTGGGACGTTTATGACAACCTTCACCTTCCCAAGATTCGGTGATTATTGTGAAAGAGGGAGGAGAATGATCATAAGAGACCAAGGTGGTAGATAACATCAAGGAAATAATGTTCTCCAGATAGCAGGGACGTTGCAGGAATGAACTGACATCAGTCATGACAGCCTGTGCAAGACTATGCAAGTTCAAGCCAGACAAAATTTCAGTAGAAAGGATGGGAGGTAGACACACCCCTAGCTGAGGAGCCATTGGCATTTGACAGCTGCTGGGAGAGGGCAAGTCTGTGCCTCATAGTGGTTGACTACACTCTAGAGCAGGCTTCATACCCAAGTAAATGGTCGCACACATTAGACTTTATGGGCTTAAAGAAGAGGAGCAAGAGGAGGGGGAAATTCAAGGTTGGGCGCGGTGGGTAAGGACGTGACAGTACAAAGGGTAATGACATGGGTAGATCTGGAGTGAGTAGGAAGGGATGGATGTGATCAAAATTCACAGTGTGGTGAGATTCTAAAAGAATTAAGCATAGAAATGTTCTAGAATTAACATTAGAAGCAATACATCTGGAATACAATTTGAAATGACTTTTAGACAGGTCTCTTCTAAATTTATTTGTAAAATTAAGCAACCCTAATATTATTCAAGGGGCATCAGCAAATGTCTGTGAGTATGATGATGCAAAATTTCATGAAAAATGATTCTTCTGACAACTCAACAGTCATCTTGGATGCAGATGAGTTTGCTACTCATTCAACAACACCACAAAGTCAATCTTTGGTTCAGGTTGTAGGTGAGACCTGGCCTTATCTAGTCCACGTAAACAAAGAGGACAATCCTGGGTCTTTTCTAGAAAGTGCTTTATAAAAAAAACCAGTAATTTGTAACAGATAATGTTGCCAGCTAGTAATACATATGGGTATTTTAAACAGGATCTGAAATAGGTATCTTCATAACAGTGTTCTCACCTATATACTAAAACTAACATAATTGTAAAGATATGATTGTAATGTTGAATGACATACACCACCCTTATGTTTCCACAGGCACATGCCTACAAAAGGCATTTGCTAGTGCAAACTAGAATGTCTAAACATTTGCCTTAAACCAAATTCATCATTTTAAATTTCTTCCAAAACTTCACACCTATATTAATATAATAGATTTCAGAGCCCACCCTGCCTTCAACACATCCTAAGACATACATACACACACACATACACACACACGTATATGTATATGTATATATACATATGTATATGTATATATACGCACAGACATGCACACATATATGATTTATCAGCTAGAGAAGGAAAAGAAGTTCAGCAACTTTGTTTCTCATCATCTTCCATTTACAGTTTCTTACCATAATACGCATTTCATTCTCCTCATATAGTCCAGCTCTACTTCCTTCTGTCCCTGCCTCCATCTCCCTCTCCACCACACACCTTGGCTTCCTTCCTCCCTTAGTCCTATCTTCCTTTTCTCCACTGGTCCATCTTTATCATGCTCTTCATTTCTCCTCTCTTCTTTCCGCATCCTTCCACTTCCTTCCTATCTTCCCCCTCTCTCTTCTCCCTTCATTTTGTTCCCTTTCCCCTTCACCCTCTCCTCTTCTCTACCACCTTGCTCTCTCCTTCTCTCTCTTGATTTTGTTCTCAGTGTGTGTGTGTGTGTGTGTGTGTGTGTGTGTATGAGAGAGAGAGAGAGAGAGAGAGAGAGAGAGAGAGAGAGAGAGAGAATGAATATGTGTGCAGGTACCTGGAAAGGCCAGAAGAGGTGATCATGTCCTGGAACTAGAGTTCCAGGTGGCTGAGAACCACCAGAAATAAATGCTGAGAGCAAACTCTCCTGGAAGAGCAGAAAACACCCTTCAGCACTAGATCATCTCTCTAGCATGAAATCTCATCTCTTTTTGACAATTCCCTAAGCTCAACCCATAGTTCTAGGCCAGTACTAGAGTGACCATGTTGTCAAGATCAGCCCCCGGTGGTCCTTGATGTTAGTTTTTCTATCCAAACAATGGAAGATTTTTTAACAGGCTTGAAATAGGGCATGGTTCGTGCCATCAGAGTGAAATTACAGTGGCCTTAAAGAATAAGCAAGAGACCGGGCGCATGAAAGATCACATGGGAGGAAATACCACATTGACAGTTGCTTGAGGAAGGTGCCAAGAGGATGAAAAGTGTCCTGAGAAGACTTTGTTAAGGACAAAACCTGCAGGTAGCTCAATAACTGGGAGGATATTCAAGATGGCACACTTGTCTCTCTAGGAGGCACAGGAACAATGACAAGGAGAATTAAATCTCAAGTCCTGTCATGTACAGGTTTACGTGTTGTTTTCATGAGCTTTGGGGCTGAAAAGAGGGTAAGGTTTAGAGGTTTCATGCACTTTACATCTGAGAGGGTGAGGGATTCAAAATGACCAGAAGGTATGGGTTAACCCAGGTCCTTTCAAAATGGCCTATGTTGTGGCTCCAATCTCAGAATGAGACCATATTTTGGAAAGAACATCTTTTGAAATATGTACATCTTTATTCATTTCTATATAGGTCATCAGAACTCTGAGAAAACAAAATTTTCTTCTTCAGTAATTGATAGAACGCATATGGGAAACTTACCCTGATTTTAGTTTTTACAAAGGAGACCAATAAAAATGAATACAGAGAGTATATCTGAGAAAGAATCAGTTGCTGAGTTATAAAAGTACACATTAAAAATATAAATTTTTATTTCCACCCAGGCCGAAGGAACTTGTCTTCTCCTGCGGCCACTCTAAGGTTGGATGGCTTCCTCTCTGGTCACTATGTGCAGAGTTTACCTCATCTTCTACAGACCATGGTCCTTACTGCTTCCTTGCTCAGCTTATGTGATGACACAGTCATCTGTTTCTGCATATCTTCCAAAGTTCAGGTCTGGTTAATACCTGCTCTTCTTTTTCATTTCTCTTTGTTTGTGTGTATCTGCATGTGCACATGTGTACCAAGACTACGAAGGCTGGAAAACAGCTGGAGTCTCGGGTCCCTATGAAACCCCTGACTTCAGTGCAGGACTCTTCACCTCTTCATGAGCAGCAAATGCTCTTAACTACTGAAGCTTCTCTCCAGCACAAGCCTGCTCTTGGTTTCTAACTTGCTTTGTTTCTTCAGCACTGAGTTACACGCTGTCTTACTGACAGACTATTGGAGGTATTATCGTGGTTGCTGCTTTCATCTTGTCATATTTCCTTCCTTTCAATCCAATGTGTCCCAAATTTTCCAGTTCCTACCAGTTTGCGGGTCTTTGTCTACCTACCAACGACCATTTGCCTGAAGTTCAGAATAGTTATGAAGTAAGGGAATTGACATCCCCTCCACCATGACTAGTGGGAGTTTATAATTATACTCCTACAGGCTTTTTGTTTTAGTGAGATAACTGAGGAGTAGGTTTTACTCTTGCCCTGCTGTTTTGTTTTGTTTTTTTAAAACAGGAATTAACTGTCTCGGGCTTTGTCGTCCTTTCTGACTGTTTCCTATACATTGTAGTGGGACTCTCAAAGAAAATGTGCTTGAATTCTAACCCACAGTACCTGATGGAATATTCCTTGAAAGCACAGTCTTTGTAGGCTAATCAAGTTAAACTGAAATTGCTAGAGTGGATTTTAATCCATCGTGATGTTTACATGAGGGATAAATTTAGCCACAGAGGCGGCACATACAGAATGGAGATGGTGTGAATATGCATAGGAAGAGGGATTTTTGAAGGCAGAGGGTTTGAGAGCCACATCTTCAAGGCAAGGGGAAGGGGGGACTAATAACAAGCTAGAAAACTGATGTGGAGTAGTCCCCCTAGAGTCTTCCCTGGAGCATGGTGCTGTAGCAGCCTTCATTTCTGACTTCCATCCTCTAGGACTGTGAAACAATGGTTTACTGTTGCTTTAAGGAAGGAAATCTTTACTATATTTTAAGGTTCACCCCTTTAAAAATATGTATCCTTACTATCTTTCTCACACTTCCTATGCCTTTCTAATAAACAAACTGCATTTGAACTACTTTAATCCTCCTTCCCCTGTCTCTGCCGCCGCCGCCTCCTCCTCCTCCTCCTCCTCCTGCAATCCTTCTGCTTCTATGTTACTGGGATTACATTAATATAGCACCATTTACCATGCCTGAATGTACTTGAACTTTTATTTCAGATTCCCATGTGACTAAAAGATATTTTTTCCAATAGAGTCTGAGTTCCTATGAAAAGAAACAATGAGCATCCTGCTGTTTTCTGTGTTTTAAGTTTTATTCTTTGATGTGTGTGTTTGCATAAATGTCTGTGCATCACATGTGTGCCTGATGTCCAAAGAAGCCAGAAGAGGGTATGAGTTCCCTTGGGACTGGTGTCACAGAGAGTTGTAAGTGACCATGTGGGTTCTTATATTCATTCCTGGGTCCTCTGGAAGAGCAGCCAGTACTCTTAACTGTTGAGGCATCTCTCCAGCCTTGTTTACCATTTTTGATATTGCTGCAAACTAGCCAAGCAGTCTTTATGGTTTTGGAAAGGAAAGGGTGATAGCTCAAGGAAAGCTAAGACAGTGAATTAAAAAATTAAAAGATAAAGGCTCTGAGGAACCATGGAGTTGGTTGCATGCAAACAGGTAAACAAAAACAAATCCAGACTAAACACAGAAGCTGATACAAGGAAAAGGTCAATTTGCTATTATGCTGCAGGCTCAGAACTGCTTCATTGCTCCTTTTAATTTTTAAATAAAATAAGGAATATCATTAAGATATGGAAACAACAAATGAGACAAATATTTTTGCGTATTTTTAAAGGACTTAAGAACATAACTCTAAATACCATTCACTGTAAGCAGCCACTTTGCTGCAGTATTGCATTGGGAGATTTAAAACATCAACATCAGACTATTGCTCCTATCCCGAGTAAAGCTAGGGTACAAGTCAACAGCTACAGCTTCTGCTGACATAGCTCTACTGAATAACTATATTTATGCACATTTTAATGAATATATTTATAAGAATGCAATTGTTTTTGCCTTTTAAAACAATTAAAGATTCCCTCCAGGGGAAAAATGAAGATGTTATTGTGTTGCAAGTCTCTTCTAGAATTACTGGTAATACATTTAAAATATTAAAGGAGAAAAAATAGTTTGACTTGAAGTTGATGAATGTATGCACTAAGCCCCTTTGGCGATTTTTTTCATTCTGCAGTTTGCTACTCTGTCTGAAATGCTCAAACTGATTTGCAGGAAAATGAGAGGAGCATCCAGGAGCAAAGGGGAATTCTTGTATCTCCTGACACTGATTTAGCTACAGCTAGACACAACGCTAAGAAGAAGACTGAGAAGAGGTTCAGACACAGAACTGACTGTACAGGACATCTGAGTTAGTGATATCACTAACTTCTTATAGTCCTGTGGATATAAGAAGTCGCCAACCCCTATTTAAAAATTTATTTCACAGTCGGGGGCATGAAACTCAAAGCATCGCACACGCTAAGCAACTGTTCTACCACAACTCTGTACCCACCACAAGACAACACATTAAATGTAATATTGCTAAGTGTATGTACACCTTCGCTTTGGACACAGTGAGCAGTGACCATGGTAGAAACTGTGAAAAAAATTCTTGTAGTATTTATTCTTAAAAACTCTTGTGTGCTGCAATTTTCCAGTTAAGCCTCACATTTAACCCCTTTACTACTTCATTATGGTTTGGAAGCAACAACTGTTAAATTTGCACATGATACCTTTAAAATGTTGATAAAAATAAACCATGTGTATCCCAGAGTTCATTGTGAGGTGGTTTTCACTTTTTTGGTTTTTGTTTTTATTTTCTTTAGCAGTGAGATCTTAAGAACCATGCTAAAACCACACAATGTTATTGTGAAGGGAATAAAAGATTAAATAAGAAAGTCAAATATAAAATTATACAAAATATTGTATGGTTCTGAATAATCATACACCTCCCAAGATCTAGATGTTAAATACATCCATTATGTGCTTAACTAAAACAAAAAATATAAACAACAACATCTGTATACCCCAGGAGATGTTAGTTACATCATGCACTTTGGAACAAGGAGGAAAAATTTATATTTCACTGAATAATTACTTACTGGATAATAGGTTTAAGGAATTGTGCCAAGAACACTTGGGATTCCAAATAAACCAGACTCAGATATCCTGTAGGCAGTATAATCTTTGCTCACATACCATTTTGATATAACGTAATACATATTTGAAGGTTTGAAAATCAGAGTTATCATTTCAAAGAGAAGAATCATTACTAACTTCGCTGTTCAGAGAAGGCATAGTTGACAAACACATCAAAGTAAAAAGGGGGGAACTGTATTCATACATGAGCACAGCAGGGATTCAGAGGAGGGAAAAGCATCATAAAGTAAAGATCTGTAAAAGTACACACAGTATCCACTAACAAGCAGCCCCACTTGCCTAAAACAGTGGTCCCCAGTGGGATGGAAAAGAAAAGAAAGTGAAAAAACAGGCAGCAACCAGAACGATCAGGTCTTGAAGACCAGGTCAGGGCTGCTGAGGCACTATAGGAGGCTCAGAGGTACTAGGTGGGATACTCTTCCTCACTTGCAGCCATGGGTTTCATCAAGGCATAGAGTGGAAGCTGTACTGAATAGCATCTAGACCATGGACTGCAAACTCAAGGCCAGGAAACTGGAAGAAGCAGCCTTGCTGGAGGCCAAAGAGCAAGCAAACATGGTCTAGTAGGCCATAGAAAGCTAAGACCATGAATTAAAAGCATGAGCTTATCTAAAAGGATCATCCTCAGTGAGCGGGCTGCCTATTTTCAACAGGATCACCATTAATAATACTGGACAAATCTGGGGACAGATTAATAAAGCTTTGAACTGGGCAAGTGGCATTCTTATATGTTTATCATATTTTCCCCCCTGCTAAATCAATTTTAGCTTTAATATATTTTGTTTAACAATTCTGAACCGATATGATTCAGAAATGTTTTTGAATATACAGTAGAAACATGCCACACTTGGATAAAATTATGAAATACATATATTCTGTATAAAAGAATGAAATCATGTCACCTCATGTGACATGTATATGTATATACCACATAACTGCCCCCAATGGTATCCAGGTACTTAGAACCAGTAAGTTAAGAATACAGCATGGGTAGAAAGCCTGTTCTTCAGAATAAGGCTTCCTTTCACCAACACTGTCACCAAATTTAAATGGGCAATAAAATTAATAGCTCAAGTGTAATCCTTTAAACACTTGGGAGGCTGTTTTCCTCCTCCAGGCAGTTTTAATAATGTAAATATCTCTGTTGGTATGATAGAGATAGTGGGCAAGCAGTGATGCTTTAGTAAGTATTTTTTGGCCAAAGTGTGATGTTTCGATGTATTCTATGAAGCAAAACAACATGCCCATTGCTCTGTGTTTGTCATAACTGTAAATTTGCAAGACTGGGGTAGCTTTGGGAAGACACAAGACACACAGGACTCCTCTGAATGGGCCCACTGTTCTGTGGGCAATCATCCGAGAGGTCTTTTGGGAGCAAACAGAACTAAAAAAAAAAAAAAAAAAAAAAAAGCAGACCAAAGCAGGAAGGAGAGGAAATACCAGTTTCTTTCTGGGCCTCCCTCTTCGCTGCTTGGCTTTCTGGGGACACAGACACATCTGAAAATGTTCCTGCAAGGCAAGGGAGAAGACAGACTCAGTCAGCTGGAGGTAAGCAGTTGGACGGCTCAGCCCTGTGCTGCAAAGCAGGTAAGTAAGACACTTGTCACGTCCACATTTCCCATCTGCGATCTCTGAGTCCTTATTTTATTTTAATTATTAAAAAGACAAGGGTCTCATCTGAAAAGATTGTTGCAACAGCCTGGCTTTGCTGAGTCTTTCTTAGGCCAGTCTGGGAGTTCCAAAAGTGAAGAGTGAGAAATTTCCAAAGAGAAAGGAATGAAGAGAAAGACCAGGAGCCATGCTGTGAAGTCTCTGTAAAATCTGTAAGATCACAGCTCAATTGTTATTTATTCATTTGTTTTTGTTTATTGAGACAGGTACTCACTCTTAAGCCCAGGATGGGCTGGAACTCACTATGTTTCCCAAACTGGCCTCCAAATTATAAAAATTCTCTTGCCTCAGCTTCTTGAATAATAGGATTATAGGTGTGAGTCACCATGAGCAGCTAGCATTTAACAAAAAGAGAGAAAGAGAAAGGGAGGGAGGGGGGAGGGGGGGAAGGATGGAGGGAGAGAGGGGGGAACATCAGGGTGTTTCCCTATGAACTTAAAATTCAGTATCACAGGAACCCAGTATGTATCTTATTAGTCTATGAGATCATGAGAAATGTGTTTGGAAAAAATGTTACTTTGTTTTCTACAATACAGTGCAAGTGGACATGATTCTGCACAGGTAAAGATACAAATGTAGCCTTCTAGAGTGGGAACCACCACCATTGTCTTCTTTGTCTGCAAAGAAAAACTACATCTACCTAGAGTAATCTTCCTAATTTGCAAGAAACTGTTAGTTTTTGTTGTTTGCTGTTGCTGGTTTTCTTTTTTCCAAAATATAAAAAATGAAAATAAAATATACCTGATTGTCTAATAAACTATATAATTTTGGAACCTTTAACTTTTACCAGATAAGGTTACTCTGTAACAGTTCCATACCAAAGAATCTGAGTTTACTGCACCTAAACACTGTTAACAATTTCCTGGCTGTAAGATACTGAGAGCAAATGTCTACTTTTCATGGGTGGCTTCTTCTATTTGGTTCATTTATGGTATTTTTGAAGATTCAGCAATAAGTGAATTCGCACTAAATGAAATCTGCCAATTTTGATGACCATACTCAATTTATGTGTCTGAAAATGTCTTCTTAAATTGAACATTAGAAAAATGCTTGATGTTTACTTTGTGTGATTTTGTTAGAAACTTTCATAACATAGATTTTAAAATTGTGTTTCCTTGTTTTAACTGCCATGAACCTGACAGCAATGTTAGACATATAGATTAAGCTCAACACAAGAATCATTTGAGAATGTATCTATAAGAATCAAAGTATCTACTAAACCTAGGATACTTTAACTTCTCTGTGCTCTTAAGATATTGATTTACTTCCCTTTTTGCTCCTTTAGACAGGATCTCTTTATGTAGCTCTGGATGTCCTGGGACTTGCTATGGAGAACAGATTGTCCTCAGATTTAGAGATCTTCCTTCCTCTGTCTCCAGAGTGCTGGGATTAAAGGCAACTGCCACCATGCCTGGGCTATCTCTGGACTTCTTAATTTTCTTTCTTTCTGCTATGAGTCACTTGAAATCATAATTGCAAAGTGGAATGGGGAAAGGCCACCTGGCATCAACCCTACCAAACTGCAGGTAACGAAGGAATGCTAGGAGTGGAGAGAAATCATCAGGGGAGGGCCCACCAACTTGTTATCTAATACCAAATGGTCAGTTCTGAAATACGTATATACAAGTAACACTATAGAGTCTGAGCAGGTTATATTTGAGAATTCACACACACACACACACACGTGTATACATATATTATAAATATATATACACATATACACACATATATTAAATGTATATATACATGTGAGTTACATATATATGTATGCATTACATGTATATAATTATATACATATAATATTATACATACACGCGTGCGCGCACACACACACACAAACACACACACACGCACAGAGTTAATTTTTTAAAAAGGCCATGAATTTAAAAGAAACCAAGGATGGGTATATGTAAAGGTTGAGAGCAGAAAAGAAAAAAGGGAAGTGATATAAATGTAATCTAAAAACAACAACAAAAATAATAAATTTAGAGGAAAAGGTAATTTTACTTTCAGTTTGAAAGAGAAAAGCTAAGGAAGCTCAATTATCCATAATAATGTATGCAGTAGGTCTATTATTATTATTATTATTATTATTATTATTATTATTATTACTTTTAAAAATCTCTCCTGACAATTAAGGAAAACACAAACAGTAACTTTGGACAAGATAAGTTACATCCCTGAGTTGATCTGATTTAATCTCCGAAAAAGATTTGTTCTCATGAGAAGATCGTAGTAAGAATTTAATATATAAGCAATACCCAGGCATGTGCCTTGCATGAAGCTGATTCTTATTAAAACAAGCCAGTGTATTTACTGGGGAGTGTGTGTGGAGGAAGTTCATTAACAGCCACATGAACTTGAGTGCCAAGACCTCTGTGAATTTTTCATTTCTTACACCTCCCTCTAAAATGAGAGGGCTGGATTTAGTACTAATTAAAACAGTTCATTATTCATTATTTCTTGATTACATTTACAGAATGTGATAAATGTATTATTTATCACTCTCACACATACAAACACACTGAGACACAGACTGACATATACTAACACACTCATACACACACACTGACACACACACATACACACCCCACTCTTCCATCTGACATTTGACTACAACTTTTCATGAGTCTTAATTTATTTCCTGATTCAAGAGAGGGAGGGAGAGGAGAGAAGGGAAGGGAAGATGAAAACTACCAAAATTCTACCTGTGTGTATGAAATCAAAGAATTATAATGAAAAAATACCAAAAGAAACTATATTGCTTTTAAAATTTGATACATTTATACAAAAATATTTTATGTTGATGTATTACAATTTATCATAAAAATAAAGTACTAAGTAAATAATAAACTGATCAAAGTACTTAGTAGAAAGCTGGGGTGAGGTCTCAGCAGGTAAAAGCACTTGCCACATAAACATGACCAACTTGAATCCCTGCATCTGATGCAGAAAGATAGGTGACATGGTTCTCGCCTGCAATCCTGGCACTCCCATGGTGAAGTGCGCTGTGCAGTCAGAAGCAGCTCTGGGAGGAAGTACATGGTTAAACTGGCATGAACTAGAATACCAGAAACAGCAAGAGGGACACTATCTCAGCAAGGTCGAGAACAAGAACTAGTTAGTGAATTCACAACACACCTTTACACACACAGAGAGAGAGAGAGAGAGAGAGAGAGAGAGAGAGATACACATGTATACACACACAGAGAGAGAAATACACACACAGACCCATACAAACACACAGACACATATACATGCATACACACATACGCACAGAGAGAGAGAGAGAGAGAGGCACACACATACACACACAGATACAAACACACACACACACAGACAGACACACACAGAGAGATACATATATACACACAGACCTATCCAAACACACAAACACATACA
>JADRCH010000031.1:1164962-1180499 GCA_019843965.1 Rhynchomys soricoides
CATACAGAGAGACAGACACACAGACACACACAGAGATAAATATACACACAGACACATACACACACAGAGACCCATACAAACACACACAGACACATACACCAAAATAAATAAGTAAATAAAAAACATGAACTCAAAAAAGGCAATGCTTTTGTAGATATCTATGTGTCCCTTTCTCATACAATGTTAGCCATTAAAGTAAAAACGAAAATTCATTTGTTCTTCACAGTGAATGAAATGTGACCAATGTAAACTCATTAACTGTATATGTCCTGCAAGGCTTAATTTTAATTGTCACCAGGGCCTGGGAAGAGTCTCAGCGAGGGTTTGTATAGATCAGGTATGTCTGAACGTGTCCCTGGGCAGGCTGGGCCCTGAACCTGATGGAAATGAAAGAGCTAGCTAAGTATTGCCAAGCATGTGTCTCTTTCTCTTCTGACTGAAGATTTAATATAACCAGTTCCCTCAGCCTCCTCCTACTTACTCTTTCTTCCCTGAAGGGATGGACAGTCACTTGGAATTGTGAGCTAAAATAAACCCGTTCTCCTCTAAGATGTTTTCATGGGGTGTTTTGTCATAGCAACTTGAAATGACTACCTGTCTTTACAAGCAAAGCCAAGGCATATTGAGGGATACCAAGAGCAGTGTGAATCAATGGCAAAGGCTCGATAGCTCACTGTAATCCTCATTCCTGCCTGGTTTATCTTGTTACAAAGGAATTCATATTTCTGCCTGTAAAATTCTACAAAACTGGGTTTTGGGGTCATTTGTAAAAAGTAATAGTCCTTCACAAAAATCAAGTATATATATATGCTTTTTAAAATTAATCATTTTACTCATTTGTATTTCAAGTGATATCCCTCTTCCTGGTTACCCCTCCACAAACCTCCATACCTCTCCCCCTTCCCTTTTGCTTCTACTAGGGAGCTCCCCCACTCAATCACCCACTCCCACCTCACTGCTCTAGCATCCCCCTATGCTATGGCATCGAGCCTCCATAGGACCACAGGCCTCCCCTCCCACTGATGTCAGATATGGCCATCTTCTGCTACATATGTAGCTGGAGCCATGGATCTCTCCATGTATACTCTGGTTGGGCTCCCTATGAGCTCAGGATGGTCCGGTTAGTTGATATTGTTCTTCCTATGGGGTTGCTATCCCTTTCAGCTCCTTCAGCCTTCCCCTAACTCTTCCATTGGGGTTCCCAGGCTCAGTCCAATGGTTGGCTGTGAGTCTGTATTGGTCAGGTGCTGGTAGGACCGCCCAGGGAACAGCCATACCAAGCTCCTGTCAGCAAATGTTTCTTGGCATTAGCAATTATGTCTGGGTTTGGTTTTTGTAGATGGGAAGGATCCCTAGGTGGAGCGATCTCTTGATGGCCTTTCTTTCAGTCTCTGTTCCATTTTTTGTCCCTGTCTTTCCTTTGGACAGGAACATTTCTGGGTTAACAATTTTAAGATGGGTGGATGGCCTGAACCCTCAACTGAGGGCTGTGCCTATCTCCTGGACATGGTGTCTACAGTTTCTGTCTCCCCTTTATTGGGTATTTCAGCTAAAATCATCACTGTTGGATCCCGGAAGCTTCTCGTTTCCCAGGAGTCTGGGACTTTCTAGTGGCTACCCCTGGTCCTTATAACAGCTCTCTACAAGTTAAAACAACTTTCACTTTCTTTTTCTATTGCCAACATTAGTATATCAAGTAGGTTCATAGCCATTTTTATTGTATAATTAAGACAGTTCAATGTAACTTTAGCAACATGGAATTCAACTAGTATACCTCTATCTCACCAACAAATAGCTTTCCATTCTGGGAGATGTACCATGGCTTGTAAAAGAACATAGATTTATTAATTTGTTTACACCTTTCTTATATGTACGTTAATGTATCAGCATAATTTAAAAACAAAACAAAACAACCCACCAATCATGTAATATACTACATTGAATAAGCAGCCCTGTGGGCTCTAACTTATGAAATACTTTATAAACTTAACAGATCTTTGGTTAATTAGTCCTCAAGAGCAGAGTTGATGAAAATGATTATATGTTTCAATAAACTTTTTATTTAGATAAATTATAAACCTGGACTCTTGCCATACCTGGGGTATGTGCCTGTTTCTATTTTATAGCAGATATCAAGCTACTTTAAGCTTCAGTTCCACTCTGTATAACTATTTTTCTCCAGCTTATCCTCAAAAAATCATAACTTTAATATCTTAAGATCCTGCTTCCACAAACAATAGCTAGCCATCTCATTTTACTTGTCTTAAGAACCACAAATCACTATAAGGCATCTTACCATGCATAAGAGGCAGGGATGACTGCCCCCAAGTTATTGCTGATTCGTGAATAAAGATGCCAATAGCCAATAGCTGAGCAGAAGAAACAGGTGGGGTTTAGGTTTCCCAGGCTTGGGGTTGGAGAAGAAAGAAGAAGAATGTGCAGGAAGAAGGAGCAGCGCCCATGGGTTAAGAACCAAGAGAGTGTGGTCATGAGGGCTGCCCAACTGGAGTTAAGAGCAACCCAGATGAAACTGTAAATAAAAAGTAATAACCTGATGTTGTTGATAGGAAAGTAGATTCTAACAGCATGGAAATTAGGCAGTTGCCCAGCTCTTGTGTTATTTAAGGCATATGTATGTATGTATATGTATGTATATATAAGCAGGACTGAGAGGACAGCCTTTGTCACTAGCCTGCCTAGATTTAAATTTAGGCTCTGCCACTTAATGCTAAGTGACCTTGGACAAGTGTCTTAGCTTTTCTTGGCCTCTGTTCCAAAGGAATTAGACTATTATCTCCAAACCCCCAATAAATTTCAGCTTTACTGTAAAAGTGATGTGCTACTCCTCAATCATTTCTCAGGGTTGAACACATCACAAGAATATTGCCTTGAGGAAAAAATAAAACAACACAAAACAAGAAACTAAAATATCCAAGGTCCAGGCCAATACAGGTACTATTCTTTCTATTAATAAATACAAAAGATGTTGGATGAGCTCTGGCCTTTGTCAGAGTGAGGATAGCCCTGGAGTTGCTTATATTTTGATGCTAATTCTGCTTTCCTGGGAGGGGCTGCAAATGAGGAATGAGTCAGGTACTCAGGTGACTTATTGTGAACCATCCCCTAATGAATAAAGGAGCCAATCACTGGGTGAGTAGGTGGGACTTCCTGGTTGGATAGGGGAAGAGAGGAAGCAGGACAGAGAGAGGGTCCTATTGGACAGGGAGAGTGTGAGGACAAGATGTAGCTACAAGTGTCTTTCAGTTTCAATGGTGCATCTGTCAGGATTTGCCACCAGAGGGTTTAGATTTAATAAGGCTTACAAGATTAGGATTTAATTGTTGTGCCCAGCGATTGAGTTACTGTTGTTTCTGAACTAAGTTTGTATTGTGTTTTCCTTCATGAAGCGGCTCGTCTGGGTTGGAGAGAGAAAGGTACAGTGGCAAAGTGTGAGTTTGCCTGATGTGTACCACAGAGGTCATGGGGGTTTTGAAGCATGGGGCTGGCATGGTGGCGACCCGCCAGTAGGAACTTAGTGACCTGGTTGGAGAGATTTTGGAGCTCTGAGTCAGAGAGTTTCCACAAGATAAGAACTGGATGGCGAGACTATCAGGGCAGAGAGTAGTTAAGTACAGCACGGGAATTAGACATACTCTTATTTAAGTATTTCCAACAGAGGAGGGTCCCAGAAGAGAGAGACTTCCAGAGGAAGTAGGGATGTCCAGAAGTTTCTCACATTCACTTCCTATAAGATGAGTGGGCCTGATAACTCTATCCACCTAGGGACAGATGAATGTCTTAGTAGATGGCTATACACCTAGTATTTGTGAAACTAAAGACAAGAAAGTTCAAGGCTAGCCTGCACTACATAGGTAAACTTCATCAAAGACAAAGAGGATGGGCAGTAAAAAGAGTGCTCCAGTGTTTGGGAAGAAGATGGATGTTTCACAGCAGAGCTCGTTGAAGATGTTCAGTTCCTGAGAGTTAGAGCCTTCTAAATAGCTGCTATCAATGTCCCAGGAGAAGGTGGCTGGCTTTATATCCAGAGGGAGCTGAAGGTTGCTCAGTGTGGGTAAGAGAACCAAGGAAGAATCCCCAAACCAATCAGACATACCCTGGATGCCACAGAAGACCCTAGGGTCCAGCACCAGAGTGACAATATGGAAGGAGGCAAGAGTGTACAAGTAGACAGTGTACCAGTCATAGGACCATACCTAAATAGCAGATCTGGAGCACAGGTGCCCTACACTAGGGAGGCAGATCAGTAGCTAAAAGGTAAGGGAAAAAGCTATGGCAAAATTTTACAATAAAGTATTGGAGGGTAGATGATACAGGCCTAACATTAGTGTTTTTTATCTATCTATCTATCTATCTATCTATCCATCTCTCATATATTAGATCTATCTATCTACTATCTATCTATCTATCTCTCACATATTAGATCTATCTATCTCTCATATATTAGATCTATCTATCTATCTACTATCTATCTATCTATCTATCTCTCATATATTAGATCTATCTATCATCTATCTATCTATCTATCTTATATATAATTAGATTTCTCCCTTCCCTTCCTTCCTCCAAACCCTCCCTTATACCTCTCCTTTCTCTCTTTCAAATTCAGGACCTCTTCTTGTATTGTTACTGCACACACATATGTATATTTATGTGTACATATTGCTAAATATAACTTTCTCAGTCCATATAATATTATTTTCATGTATATTTTCAAGGATGGCCATTGGGCACTGGACAATCTATTGTCTTGCCCTTCTCTGGAGAAGACCAAAGTTCCCAGTCCTGGTTTTTCTCAGTTGCCTTTAGTTCATTGTGTAGGGTCTAGAACTTCTGGGCTTTTCCCTCCTCCATTCTGAAGGCCTGTGATGTCATAACTGTCCAGCTTGCCTTTGGGCAATCTTACAAATGAGAGATGGACTCACAACAGCAGAGTTCATCAGTCTCAGGAAGGTAGTTTTGACATGAAACAATAATGTGAGGTCTTATTCTTTCCATTGAAACTTCTCAACCAAAGCAGATTCTTAACAAAATAAAGAGAGAAAGAAAAAAAAAAAGAAGGAAGGAAGGAAGGAAAGAAGGAAGGAAGGAAGGAAGGAAGGAAGGAGAACCAGAGACCAGAGGTCTAGCCTAGCCATTACACAAAACTATACTCCAGACCATCTCTGGGAAAAGCAAAAGGAATGTTGCAAAGTCTTTATCAGCAGTTAATCTTTAAGTACATCCATGTGTCCTTTTCCCCAAATGATTCTCTAAGTTTGGGAAGCAAAGTGCAAGAATTCTTCCTTGCTTTTATGAGCATGCCTTTAGCCTGGACTCATCACTTAGGTAGAAACGCTAAACCAACAGGGAGATTGACACAAGAGCATCATATGCTCACTCAGCATTTGTGGAATCCAATCTAATATCCCCAACCGGAAGCAAGCACTTTCTCCACAAATGAAACTAGAGGAGTAGAAGAAATGGCTAAAATTAGCAAAGATCCATCATGACAGTCCTGAGAAATTAGGACTTCCCATATTTCATGTCCCTAACTACCCTTTAATATTTTAAACTTTTCTTAACCCCTCCCTAAAAGAAAAAAAAAAAATCAAGGGCTACATATCTTCAGCAAACATTATACCAAAGAGTATTTGGGCCTTGGGATTGAGGTACAAACATTTTCATTAGTTGTGTTAGTCAACTCTATCCTATACCCCAGTGTTACATAAACATAAGGAACTCAGGGGCCACTCTTCAATGCTTAACTTGCCATATCTATTCTTGCATTCATAAAGACACCCACTTCCTGACTTTCTAATGCTACTGAAATGCCCACTGGTTTGCTGCTGTCTAACTGCACCGTTTTCAAAAATATTATAATTAGATGCTGCAGCTGTGGTTTTGCTGTAATAAGGTCCTGTCTACCTTCCATCAAACTGTCAAAAGTGGCACATTCCCAGACTCAGGCACTGGGCTTGTGGGGCTGATTCCTATCTGGCTAATAAACAATTGAAAAATCAATCATTCTCTCTCTCCTTTGCCCTCTTCCATTCTTTCCCTGCCTCTTTTCCCCATCAAGCAGAGTGTGTGTGTGTGTGTGTGTGTGTGTGTGTGTGCATGTGCGCGTGCGCGCGCGCGTGTGTGCGTGTGTGTGTGCGCGCGCGCGCTCATGCGTGTGTGCGCGTGTGCATGTGCGTGTGTGTGTGTGTGTGTGTGTGTTCCTTACGCAATTTAAGTTGCTGGTCCATAACATGCTCTTGTCTCCTAAATCCTTCTTCTTGATTCTGGATCCCCTGTCCAAGGCTTGTTCTCTGCCACCACATCCTCCCAGTGCAGGCCTGATGTAGGTGTAGGAAGAGGCCGGTTTAGGCTCAGCATGTGCTTCTAGAGCACCCTGAGTCTTCTGCAGCAGCGGCAGCCCACCCAGCTCTCCTTTTCCCAAGTTTTGTTTTTAACTATTTTATGATGTGTGGAGGGACACATGATGCATGTGCGGGACACAAACCACATCCAACATGTGGAGGTCTGAGGGCAACTTTGGGGAGTACTTTTTCCCCTCTCCTTCCACCTTTAAGTGGATCCCAGAGATTGAAGTTAGGTAACCAAGCTCATGTAGGAAAAGGTGATACTCATTGAGTCTGCAGGCCCTTCATTCATTTTCACTGCAGCTACAGGTTTTCTTTCCTGTCTCACTTGCCAGGACCGTAGGTAACAGCCATGGTGAGCGTGGAATGAGGCTAGCATGTCAAAGTGTTTATAGCATTTCAGTGACTGCTACCTTGAATAGTTTCATTCCCGTAAAACTTGATCTTTGCCAGGAATAATAAACTTTCTGTTCTCAAACTATTTCTCATAAATAATATTTAGAAGGTATTTAAAATAACTTTGCCATGCTATTAACATGTTCATTAACATTTTTTACAATTAGACCTGTTTCCTACCAGACCACTGAAACATCTCATCTCCTCAGATGGATTCCTTCCTCATGACATTAGTCTGGAAAAGATGGCTGTTATTTTTTTCTCAGCTATACTTTAATATCTGTTTTGTTTTCTACAATGTATGGACGTGAAGAAATAAAATCTACCATCTAACTCTCGGGGGAGTAATATTTAGGCTGAATCTTGCTGAAAGTCCCCGATGAATAGAACAAGCATTACTGTCAACTTTAAGGGGCAACATGCTGCAGGCTCAGGGCTCCGGAGAATGTAACGACATTAGGGCAAATAGGAACAGAATCTAGTTTGGCTCAGCACAGCACAGGCAAAACCCTAGGAGGAGAAATGGCACTTTGCCACTAATGCAGCTGCTCACTGGGAAATCCTTTCCCTTTAGATGTGAGGGCTCCTCAAGCACTGGTCCGAGACTAAACACTTACAGAGTCAAATAAGGATTCTTTTAGTTTTCAGATTTTTTTTTTTTAGGGGTGTGTGTGTGTGTGTACATGTATGTGTGTATACATTGTATACATATGTAAGCCAGAGGATAATCTTAGGTAGATGTGGTTCACCATCCAACCTGGATGTGTGTGTGTGTGTGTGTGTGTAATGTGTATGTGTGAGTGTGTGAGAACATATAAAACATATGAACAGTGCTTCAAGGGCCAGAAACTGGAGTTGATTTAGGTGCTGAAATCTAAATTCCTGCTGTCAACAAAGGCTTCCTTGACTATTGAACTATCTCAGTCACTCACCTTGCTTTTTGATACAAGCTCTCTCATTGGTCTGGAGTTTACCAATCAGGGTAAACTAGCCAGCAAGTGAGCCCTGCAGACCTCACTGTCTCCTCCTCCTTGGTGCTTGGGTTATATACGCATGCCCCATGCCTGGCCTTTTAACTTGGATTCTGTGGTTCAAACCCAAGTCCTCACGCATTTAACCATCTGAGAGCTACCTCCCCACCCCAAGATACTTCCAGTACTAGTACCGTGCCCACTGTCGATCATAACTAGGGCACTACCATACCTGTGGCTAGATACCCATTCTTACCATGGAGGACAGACTGCCATAGAATTTAGGCGTCTGTTTACCAAGTTTGAATCAAACTATAAAACTGAAACTTCCAAGATTTGCTACAGATTCAATTGGAAATTGTTTCGTCTCACAACCGCCCTTCTCAGAAATAACAATCTAGGCAGTGCTTGCCTCTGATGACCTGATTCAAAAACTCTTGGAGCTACAACAGGAAGAACAAAGAGAATATCAATTTTGGCAATTGGGGGATCAAGGGGACAGGGAAGCAAGAATGGCTAAAGTGGGAAACCTGAAGTTGCTTTCAGTAAAGAGCTATTGTTTCTTTATGTGGGCCAGTATACATTATAAAACATTTCTTTTGGGATATACATATATAATATGGAATTGAATATCATAGTCTTCTTGCAGTGATTAAGACCATTTGAGCAGATTGTTTGATAATTCTTTTCTTCCTTTAGTTTTATGACTTCAAAGTTGATATCCTAAAATAAAGCTGAAGGCAATCTTTTGAATCAATTATTTACATTATTCTAATTTTAAAATATATCTGTGAACTGATATATATCTATGAAGTCATCAGATGCAGAAGAGTACAAAAACAGAAAATATAAACATATAAGAGAAATCGTTTAGAATATATGTTATATGATTCACTGGCCTGAAACCAATATTAAGGCATATTTTTAGGTGTATGAAGGTTTCGCCTACATGGATCTCAGCACACTGCTTGCATGGCTGGTGCCAACAGCGGCT
This sequence comes from Rhynchomys soricoides, assembly GCA_019843965.1. Lineage (NCBI taxonomy): Eukaryota > Metazoa > Chordata > Mammalia > Rodentia > Muridae > Rhynchomys > Rhynchomys soricoides. The sequence goes on from JADRCH010000031.1 coordinate 1,173,689, forward strand.
AAAAGAGGGCATCAGAATCTCCTGAAACTGGCTACAGATGGATGTGATCCACCATGTGGGTGTTGGGAATTAGACCCATCCTCTGGAAGAGTAATCAGTGTTCATAACCACTGAGACATCTCTCCAGGCTCTAGTGCATTTAAACAAAACAACAACAACAACCAAAAAAAACCCAAACCAAACAAACAAAAAAACCTATAATATGTGCCCACCCAGAATCTCATGTTTTGAAAGTACAATTTAAAAGTGTTCAGTCTAAGTTTTCAAACAAACACTTTTTTGTCTGCCCTGAAGCCCAATTTATAGCTAACATCCTTGCCCTGACTCTTAAAAATAGCAGGAGCTAGTGGGTAGGATTCCCCCCTTGCCATTTACAAATGGCGTGTTTCATGTTCGATCCCGCACAGTACAAATTTTCTTCTAATCAATGCTAATGCCTTCAAATATAGGAACGAGGAGAAACAGGAAGGGGAGAAGCCATAATCAGAATACATTCTATAAAAACATCCATTTTCAATAAAAGAAAAAAGTAATGAGATCAAAAAGAAAAAAATTAAATAAATGTTTTCTTTGTTCACTTATAAAACTTTTTTGGACAATTTCAAGAATGTATATGAAATATGCATTATGTATTACATATACATTTTTATTTTGACTTTTCTCACAACACTAAAACTCTCTCCTAAAACTTTTCTTCAGAAAAACTTTATAGACCTTATATAAATGTAACAAGACATCATATAAATAATATAAAATCAATTTGCAGAGGGACAGGAACAAATAATAATAACCAGATATTCAAAACACAAAAATTACAAACTGATCAATCAATATTTAGCAAGTACTTATATGAGTAGCAGTAATAGAAGCAATATATACCATTTAAACAATATACACTATTCTTTGCAAACTGTCATTTTTTTTTTATACATCTCAAGAATGCAGTAAAAGCCTTTCTGAGGGACATTCGTCAATATACAGCAAGAGCTCCAAGCTCTTACATTTTATGACTTCTTCAAAATGATTTTAATAAAATAACAGTATGTCATGGTTTATAGACGCAGAACATTGAATGCATTTTAGATAACATATCTATCTATGAGACAAAATAGTATGCATTCGTCAGGCTATTAAAGTAAAATAAAAAGTTATTTTCCTTACAATGTAGCTTTTAAGGTAACGAATACACCCTGTGGTAACCCTAAGGAGAGTTATCTTTCTTTTCTCTCTTGGGCTTTGGGTAAATAAAGCTGAGGAAGTGAACTGCAGTAGTATCATAAAGTCATCTACCGTCAGGATCGTGTGACAGTGATCTTGAGAAGTTTTATAATTTCTTTTCTGCCCTCTGCAGTTTATACCTTCTATGCCCTTAGAATGTGGCACCTACTCACTCCTTGTCTTCCTACCTGTCCTAGGTATCCAGAAGCCTATAGAATGTAGCCTTTCCTTAGCTCTTTTACTGGGTATAATGGCATTGGGAGAAGTCACCACTGTTGAGGCTATAGATCAATATCCTGCTCCTTTTAATTACTAATCAGAAGTCTACTACATGCACTAAAGTTTCCGTATTCATTCAGCAGATGGTAAATAGCTCAGCTGTCTCAGGATTTTGCTTATTATGAATACAATTATAACGGATATTTACATATAAGTATTGATACAATTGCAAAGTTCCCTCTTAATTTTTTTTCCTTCTGACCCCCACCCCACCTTGAGACAACTGTAATTTGTAATTCCAGGTTAGCCTTCAACTCAAAATCCTCTTGGTAGTTGTACTGGCTGGTTTTGTGTCAACTTGGCACAAGCTGGGGTTATCACAGAGAAAGGAGTTTCAGTTGAGAAAATACTTCCATGAGATCCAGCGGTAAGGAATTTTCTCAATTAGTGATCAAGGTGGGAGGGTCCCTTGTGGGTAGTACCATCTGTGGGCTGGTAGTCTTGGGCTCTATAAGAAAGCCAGCTGAGCAAGCCAGGAGAAGCAAGCCAGTAAGTTACATCACTTCATAGCCTCTGCACCAGCTCCTGCTTCCTGACCCGCTTGAGTTCCAGTCCTGACTTCCTTTGGTAATGAACAGCAAGTTAGAAGTGTAAGCTGAATAAACCCTTTCCTCACCAACCTGCTTCTTGGTACTGATGTTTTGCAGGAATAGAAACCCTGACTAAGACAGTGGTAGATCTACCAGGGGCCACATCCTGAATGAAAACCGACTCTCCCTCCCCAGCACCCATCAACTGTCAATAGCTCTACAATTAGGTGTGGAGCTCATGAGGCGAGTTAGAAACACAGGACTTTGTCACCAGGTCTATTTTTATTAAGCATGATTTATTTATAAGTGTTTGGTTACTGGCGGACATATTCAACCTAAAAAAAAAAAAAAAGGAAAAATCTCTTTTCCATCTTTTCCAAAGTAGTGTGCCACTTTGTATTTTCAACATAAATACAAAACTGTCTAAATGTATCACTCATTTCTTACTTGGAACCTCTCTTTCAATGTTTTCTACCCCACAGGGTTGGTGACTATATCTGCTATAAAATGCAATGCAGTGAGGGGTTACTTGGAGGGCCCATGCCAATGTGTGTCCCTGAAAATCCCACCATGCAACGTACTCTCTTATTTGGGGGAAGGGAGGGGAGTGAGGGCCTGGAGAAGGGGTAGAGGCAGACAGAGCCATGAGGGCAGAGAGGAGAGGACAGAGGAGGGAAAAGGTATGAGACTGAATGGGAACACATGGGAACAGAGGAAGGGAGGGATGAAGGGAGGGAAGGAGGGAGGAAGACGGGGGGTGGGGGGGAACCTGGCACTGGCAGGTGATGAAGTAAGCTCTTGCCTAGCAGAAGCACCAGTAAACTAGTGATGACCATTGACTTTCATTTCCTTAGCAAGAGAGGGATTATACATTATTTTCCATTTCTTGCGTGTTCGGTGAAGAATCTGCTCAAATATTTGCCTGTTATAAAGAGTGGTAGCTGATTTACTATTTTTAGTCATTTTTGGTGCTTTTTTTTTTGTATCAGAAATATGCCTTATTGTGTTTTGTTTTCTTTTCTTTGTTTTGGCTAACTTTGAAGTTTGCAGTTATTTTTTGAACGGTGTCACCCAAAGAACAGAGCTTTAGTTTTGATGGAATTAATCAGTTTTGTTTTACTTTTAATGTTTTCATCTTTATTTTGTGTGTGCTCCAAGAAGTTGTTGCCTAATTGAAAGTCAAAATATTTTCTCTATGTTTTCTTCAAATTACTTTTTAGATTTGGTCTTATTTAGGTTTGTAGTACATCCTGAGTTAATCTTTATGCAGAGCATGAAACTGAGTTCTAAATTGGCCTGTCTATCTGTAAACAAAAGCTTGGTTGTTGCATTAGTGAACTAAGTTGCCACTTTTAAATGTAATTTTTAAAAATTAAAATACGTTTACACCACTTCCCCCTTCCTTTCCTCCCTCCCACCCCTCCCACTGTTTGCCCATTCACCCTCTCAAATCAACAGCTTCTTTTTCTTTGATTACTACTGTCACATATGAGTGTGTACGTATACATACGTGTGCACACACATAAACATGTAAATACAGCCTGCTGAGGGCAGTCAGTGTGGCTTGTAGGTTTAGAGTTTTAATGCTGACCACTTTGCTCAAAAAGATTTTAATACTCTTTTAGTAAACACACTCCTTTGTAAATAACTGTGAACAACGTACAGAAATGCACACTGACTTAGGAAAATACTTTTTTAGTGATAGTATTTAACAGTACACTAAAACATTGATGGCAAATGGTAAAGAGAAAAACAAAATCTATGGAAATCAGGGATTGTGGACACACAGGACCTATCTGAAAAAAAATGCATACTATGAAGAAGTTCGTAGTTTGAACAAATAGGGATGATTTTATTTGTGTGTGTATGTATGTGTGTGTGTGTTTGTACTTGTGTGTATTTGTGTGTGGTATATATTCATATCAGTGTTAATGTGTGCACATGTATATGAAGGTGAGTGTGCATGCATGTGTAAGCTTTGGCTATTCACATATCTCTGTTTCCCCTCAGCCCTGGGGTTCCAGACGTACAGTATGATGCCCCACTTTTACAGGGGTTCTGGGAATTCAAGCGCATGTCCTCATGCTGGCTACACAGTCATTGTAGGGAAGAGATACATCATGGGTAAGTTTAATCTATGTGTATGTGAATTTTCCTTTATTCATATATATGCAAATTAGAAGGATTTTCTTTTACCTTCTATTCATTAAGATGTTTGACTTACTGCTCCCTCAGAGTTTTGTCTCTATTTAAATTATGAAAAAGGGAGGAATAATCGGAACAGTAACTAAGGAATAATATGCAGAAAAGGAAAGAAACGTCAACTTAATAGTGTATCAGTTATTAAAACCAACGTCAGACCACATTTTGATGACTTCGTTGCTTAAATTGAACATTCTCAAGGAATAGACTCAGGATTTAGAGTTAAATAAACAGTCCCAATGAAATATACTTATTTAAAGAGACAATAAATGATTTAGACATGGAATTTATTTTGCAATCACATATACTTTCTATGTGGATAAACGTTTGGCATCCCTTGTTTACACGTGCTTAACTTATGAGAGACTCTTTTGCCCAGGATGCATATAGTCAGTGTACTTGCATGCATGAGAACACAGGCACACACATTTATACATGTGGAAAGAGGTTTTTCTTAGATTCAACACTCTACCCCCTGATCACACCTTTATCCTGTCTTCCGTGTGAATCACAAGCATTGCTGGGGCAGAGCTTGCCTTTTCAGGCATTTCCATTTTGTATTCAGTGTCAGTGACATAAGTCAGCTGCGTGAGTGTGTGTGTGTGTGTGTGTGTGCACGGGCATGTGCGCGCATGTGCTCATGACTACTCCATTATACATCATCAATTCTAAGACAAATTAAAACATGGCAAATAGTGTAGTTTGTAACAAGCAGGTAGAGCACATAGGCTAAAAAGTAAAGATGAGTCAGAAATAATTTTCTCCTCTAATTCAGGTATTGTCTGAAGCTCACTCCCAGGTGATTTCTGATTAGCAAAATCATATTTCTCTTCACTACTTTTACTACTAAAAGATTCTGTTTCATTCACTAATCCCACAAAATAATCTTTTGACCAAGCGTTTTAGATGACCATCATGTGTCTTACTAAAATACCAGTGGGTAAAGTACTGGAGAATTTGAAGAGTGCTTCTGTGCTCTTCCTCTTAATACCTGTTGCCATGTGAAGGAGAGAGTGGCCCCCCTACAGACTTTGAGAAGATTAGACTGGATCTTTATTTGTAATCCCTAAGCAAAATACACTAACCTCAGGAGAGGTAAAGGAATGAGAGCAAGGCACACAGAAGCAAATACGACAGTGTTTTACATGACGTCATTAATAATTCAGAAAACTTGGACATTCTTTGTCTGTTGCTATTAGATTATTTAAATAAATTATAGCATGTCTGACAGTGGGCTGTTGTATACAAACAAATGAAGCAGGATAGAAGAATACTTACTGACACAAAAATATCATGAAGATCCTGAATATATGTGCATGAGGAATAAGGAATAAAATTTTAAGATAATATTCTTTTATCTCCCTAGAGTTTATTTTTAAATGAATGTGTTACATTTATACACACTTCCACATTTCTTTTGGTTCAATTATTATGATTAACCCTTTCTGCACACTCCTTCTGTATCAGAGGGCCATAGGGTGGTTCAGCTGTAGTGAATATGTCACACTGATATTTTGTGAAGACTCTAGCTTTTTATACAGTGTTTGGTCTGCACTGACAGTGTGAACATCCGGTAAGGTTTTCATGAGAATAATGACAGAATTATACATGTTAATATCTTAAAATATGCTGACTTATGGGAGTATTTTCACACTGCCAGCATATTTAACTAACACTGAACTCTGAGATCAGCCACATTTTGAGTCTGTACCCTGCCAGTTAAGAGCTTTGCTCTAAGAGCTGACAGCTTTGTTTGTTAATCAAATCGCTTAAGACTGTAAGCCTCAACTCATTCTCTATTAAATATAAAGGAAAAAGAACCTTCATGCTGGACTGTTCTGAATTAAATGAAGAAAAACAAGGAAGAGGTGTTTTAAGCCTTGTGACATTCAATGTATGTTCAATAAGCACTCACACACAAATATGTATGTATACCTATATCTATATCATACATCTATATCTAATATTTATATCTATAGCTATAGGTAGATAGATATGGTTTATGCATCCCTGAAAATGTATATGAATGTACAGGTTAGTGTGTACTCATTAATACTTGGTTTAGCAGAATAAAAGAAGCTAAATGAGTCCATGACTTATTAAATCAGAGTAACATTAGCAGTTTACAACAGGTAATACAGCAGATATCCACACGTATGAACTTCCATGAAGCTATGTTGATGCATCACCTGATAGAGAATTACTGGGTGTTATTTCTCTGATTTTCAATGGGTAAGTATCTCCTACTCAGTGTAGGGAACTAAGATGAAAATGACTTTCTATTTTTGATGGCAGTGAGAAAATATGTTCAGACAACTTTGTAGGATTTCAATTAAACTACTTTCCTATAAAGCTATATAATTTCAAAAACTCTTTTGATTTTTTCAAAACTAAGGACAAATCCAGTATGATTTGTTGGCATTGGTATACAAAAAAAGAGAGAAAATTAATTTCATACAGATCATAAAGTTGTACATGTTGACTTTGCCAGGTGTGACAAAATATTCAATTTTCTTTCCTTAGCTAGAAAGCATTTCTCTGTTTCTCAGTGACTATGATTCTAATCAGAAAAACAGGCCAAA
>JADRCH010000031.1:1180509-1233480 GCA_019843965.1 Rhynchomys soricoides
AGACGCATCTAATCTCTTGCCAAGGGCTTCCCAGCACACCCAGATGGTACCCATTCACCCAAGCCTAAGCAGTTAACCCTGCGCTCCAAGCTGCCAAGACCCGTCTGGTGGGAACCCCAGCTGTGCTCTGGCTAGCCCAGCACCTTGCGGCGACTGTGATGCCCGGGCTAGAGAACCCACGGAAATGGCTGCCAGGCATTCTCTGGGAATGGCCCTCTCCCCTACCCCTGGGCAGGGCCAGCAAAGGCTTCCCACAGCCCCCACCTGCCCGTCAGACTGTGTGGGAAGATGTGTGGTCACTTCCTGCGTGTCCCCTCTCCCACCCAGAGCCGCAGCTCCCAGGACAGACACATGGGGCTTCTTTCTACCATGCCAGGTTTGTTCCCACATCTCCTCACTGTAGAGGCATCAAGTCTCTACAGGATTAGGTGCATCCTTTACCACTAAGGCCAGACAAGACCGCCCTCTGCTACATATGTGCCTGGGGACCTCGAACCAGCCAGTGGGGTGGCTCAGTTTCTTGGAATTCTGAGAAGTCCAGGTAGTTGACACTGCTGGACTTCCTATGGGATTGCAACCCCTTCAGTTCTTTCATTCCTTCCCCTAACTCATCCATAGGGGTCCCAGACCTCACTCCAATGCTCGACTGTATCTGCATCTCTCTCAGTCAGCTGCTATGAGAGCCTCTCAGAGAACATTCATGCTAGACTCCTCTCATTCATGTCTAGTGTTTTGTCTGCATGTGTGTCTGTATGAGGGTGTCATATCCCCTGGAACAGAAGTTACAGAGAGCTGTGATCTGCCATATAGGTGCTGGGATTTGAACTCAGGTTCTCTGGAAGAGAAGCCAGTGCTCCAGGCCCTCTCTGGTAATTCTGCAGGCAGGCTGTTTTGAAACCCTGGACACTACCATCCTATTCCCCCACTCATCCTGGCTTTGAATCTGACTGCGTCTCTGATATTCCCACCATTATGACATGCCTCTGTTCTCTCCACAGGTCAAATGAGAATCTTTGCTCTATGCCTGATTTTGACTTTAAGACCTCCCTAATAGTGAGCTTTTCAAGTAACTTGTGTCAAATATTTTGGTGGTAATGATATAAAGTATCAGACAAAATAACATCTACGAGGACAAATAAGAAGAATAATTTTAGAAAAATAATCTATCATTTACTAAATTCATTTGCGCCTTCCAAGGTGTCCTAGACAAGTAGCTATGCAATATGAAAAGGTATTGTAATGATTTCCTAAAACATCCTATCACAAGAGGACCTGCAAGCTTTACATACCATTAATTACAGATAAAAAAGACTGCAGATCTCACTTTCAAACTGGTGCTACATCTATCAAATAATGCTCCCCCAAAGCACTAAATTCCAGTCCGGGGAATTCTGTTACCTACTCTAGGCCTAACTGAGCGCTTAATGTTTCTCGTTTGTAAAATACAGCAGGAAGCATGGATGGACTTATCATCCAGGAGGTGTTTTCTACCCATCTGTTTGCTGTCAGTGTTGCTTGGGGAAGTCCATGCTGGCCACCATTCCATCTTGTCCTTGCTGCCCCTGCATCCTCATAACAGGTGCATAGGAAGTATAACTGGACACCAATGTCTCCCCTCACTGTTCTATGGGAACAATCACACAGAAGGGTAATGGCAATAGAAAAAGACACAAAGAGAAGGCAGGTATAACTTAGCTCAAGTATAGTTTTGCAGATGAGAACGTTGAGGTCCATACAGGCAGTAAGCCCAGTCTGTCTTATGTCCTGCAGTGATTAGAAATAAATCCTAGATACTGCCTTAAACCATGTCTTATGTTAGTAATAAGAACTTGTGCTAAGAACAGTAATTATCTGTATCCTCTGTGAATAGAGGTATGCAAAAACAGAATTCTTTTTTCAAAGGTTAGGGAAGGGTGCTGCTAAGCTTGATTATTTGAGTTCTATTCTTTGACTCCTATTGTGGAAAAACAAGCTGAGTCTCCCATGCTATTCTCTGACCAATATACACAAGCCATAGAATGCACATACATGAGAGCGCACATGCATGTACATGCACATACATGTGTAATGTAGACAATTTTACTATGCTAAGGAAGTATGGTGATCATTTATGCAGCTTTGTGGTTTTTCTACCTTTTATTTTCTGTCTACCAACGGCTGTGACTAGGATTATTGTTTATAATGTGCTGTAGCTTCTCTGCAACATTGAATTAGTATTAAAGATGTAATTTGGCAAATCATCACTGAATTCAAAACCACTTAGACCATTGAAATAGATCACCGTCTACTACCCCCTCTGAATATGAATTTTAAATATACAATATAAATATAAATTTTAAATGTAAACTTATAACTGATCTAATCATAGAGACAGAATGAACTATCTCCAAGTTACTCCCAATTCTGGATTGCAGAGAGTCCTGGGTCAGGGAGACTGAGTATGTTGAGGGCATTTCATGAAAAGCCTGCATGCTGTATCTAAGTGTAATGTTTCACTATCCGAACGATATTTAACATTCTAGCAATATACAGCCTTTGCTGAATACCAAGGAGCATACGACCACTGTGTCCGCAGACTCTCTCCTCAGTGCATTTTAGTTAATTAAGATTGTTAAAATGGATGTCAGTTACAAAGGAAGCCCAACCCTGAAAAACATTAAAATCTTCTCGTTGTATTTGTGAGCTTGAGAAAAATATGTTTTAGATACCAAGCTGTGTAATAATTGTTAAATTGGCTTTCACAATACCTGTCTGACATCACTCAGCACAGTACAATGTTAAGAAATGATTGTAATACAAAGAGGAGCATTGCTAACTCATATCAGCTCTTATGAAAACCATGGGTGTTGCTTATTGGAAAGCACTTAATGAATAATGGCTTCTGGGAATTAATAAATACAAATAAAAAAGCATTCTAGTATTTTGAAGGTCTTAGGATGAGTCAAATTGAAAGCATTTCCACGATGAACTCATAATGAAATTGTATTCATTGTTTTCCAGCAGATCATAGCTATTATGTTATAAAACATAAATACATTTGAAGATACCAGAAGAAGAGATACTGCACGACAATCATTTAAAATTGCTCACAGAACAGCCAACTCCTGGCAATTGGAAAACACCTCATTATGGTAACCTCAAGAAATCCCAGCACATAGTATGTCAGAGACTCATAGAAACTCTCTTCCCAGGAGGTTCCCTGAAGCCCAGCGCAGCATGTTGATGCCCTCATTATTTCCAAGATACTCACAGTGTGAGCACTATTCCCTTGAGGAATAAGACGTGCAGCATGGACCCTGTCACCAGCTCTACGTACACCACCGTGGATTTTCTGTCGCCAGCTTCTATTACTCCCCTTTGTACGCCCAATCACTCAATGTGTTAAGGGGAGTATTGCTTGGAAACACCATTTTGAGAGAGAGATGGGGGGAGGGGGGAGATTAGCCAGGAATGGAACCTCACAGTTGACATCCTACTACTTAGATGCATGGGATTGTCCAAGTTCAAAGCCAAACTGGACTCCACAGCAAGGCCTTGTCTGAAAAAAAATAAATAAATAAAGCAAGACAAAAACAAACAAACAAAAATCAACAAACAAACCCCTTCATTTTCTGTCTTGTAAGGAGACTTTATAAATGTGTAGTGTCTGAAACCTAACAGTCCTATTTCAACCTAGACTTTCAGATTTAAGGTCTGTGAGCCCTTTCATAGTTTTTAGCTGGACATTTACATGACTTATTTTTATGTCCTTTAATTTTTGAGATATAAAATGATTACGACCCCCCCTTTCCTCCCTCCCAACCCCCTCATATTTATCATCTTGCTCTCCTTCACATTCCTGCATTTTTCACTAATTGTTGTTGCATTCAACGGTATACAGAAAAAGATGTATATTCCTAAATGTAAACTGATCAGTCTGTATAATGCTATTCATATGTGCATATTCAGGACTGTCCTTATATTTAGACATTGCACTGAATTAAAAACAAAACAAGTGAACAAACAAAACCATCTGTTATCACAAATGTCTGCTTGAATACTACTTTTCCTTTGTTTTAATACAGTTTTTTTTTAATGGTTCTGATGTGCGGGTGTTTACAAATGACAATAAAATTATTAATTCCTAACTCTATCTTTACAGTGTTATTGTGGCTTTTGTACTCAGAATTTTTACATTTCTGTTACATAACCTTTCCTTGAATAGCAACCTTCAAAAATAATCAAAACAACCTTCAATAATAGCCTTCAATAACATCACACTGAAGATCCCCACACTGTCTTTTGAAAACTGGAAGAGGGCAGTCAGTATTTTGTTGGTTCAACAGCCAAGTGCATCAAAACTTTTATTCTTGCCAAATCCTGCAGAAGCTGGGATCACTGTGGCCACAGAAAACTGCAGTTGTTCCACTGTGCATGCTCTGTGCTTACATTTTCTAAGGGATGAGCAATACAGGGTATACCAGAGGATCTGTGTGCTGCAAGCAGTACACTACAATGGCTTCATTTGGTTAGAGTCAAGTGGTGCTTCTCAAATCTACCAGCAGTGAGGTGAAAACTGTTTACTGTCTGAGATAACAGGAACAAGGAAAGTCCTGCTATTGAAGATCCAAAAGCATTTACCTCAAAACAAAACCCTCTACCCACCCCTCCCAGGAGGATTTGAAAAAAAAACAAAACAAACAAACAACCTAAAAACAGTATCATGTGGTACCTGAGGAAGCTCTGAAGTGGTGACAGAGAGGATTATTTGATCCTGGTATTTGTCCTGAAGAACACTACCTAGTATGAGTGTGCTGGATCTTTCTAAACCTACCAGGCTGCAGATGTTAAACAAAGTGGTATTGTGTGAGCAAATGAGACCCTGATAAACTTCTTTAAACAAAACAGAACCCTAGAGCAACCATCATCAATGCATCATGCAAACTGGCCACTGTTTTCACTTTTTTAAAAAAATATGTTTTTAACTGATACAGAATTACATCGCTTCTCCCTTCCAGGTTTCCCCTCCAGGCCCTTCCAGGTACCCCCACTTCATCCCTTACCATGCCTCCACGTTCAGGTTGATAAGCTCTTTTTTTCTATGGTTAATATTGTCACATACATATGTTTGCACCTATATAAAAATACAACCTGTCAAGTCCTCTGCTGTTGGGTTCGTGTGTACATAGTAACAGGGCTGACCATTTTGCATTGAATGACCAATAAGGAAGCTTATCCCTGGGGGAGACTAGCTCTCCTTTTTCCCAGCAGTCATCCTCATTTGCCTAGAGTCCTCTGTCTAGGTGTGGGAACCTGTAGGACCACCCCCACCCCTTTTCCAGTTAGCAAATCCATCCACAGTGCCATTGTTCTGGTTAAATTTTGCAGCCATTTCTGGGAGAGATTGTTTCTCAGCACGCTTCCTGGTACTCTGGCTCTTTCTACTCTGTCTTCTATGATGTTCCTTAAGCCTTAGATGTAGGAGTTATGATATAGATATATCAGTTTCCATTTGTCATGAGGACAGGCTTCTTGGGGGAGGCTGTCCCTTTTTCTTTTTAACCCTTTGGTCTTATACATCTATAGACTGACAAGTTGACAGCCTTTGCCTTGGCGAGCCTAAAACTCTGGGTTGCAGCTCTAATTATGAGGACACTGAAGTGTTCTTACACTTTGAATAAGAATACCCCACTTTGTGAAAATGCCTGCTGATACACACCCCCAAATGCCACAGAATCCTGACAGTCATTTCCTTCTTCCAGTACCACCTGTTCTCTGAGCACTCGCCCACAAGCTGCTAAAATCCTCCCTCCTGCCACCTCAGGCACATGCCAACATGGACTGCCTGCCACCCCCACCCTCAACCTCCAAACCATGGTGTGGAATAAGGAAACAAAAGTTCACAACCGAGATTGGCAAAGGGGCTCAGGACAGAGAAGGGTTCTGGGCCAGGTAGCCAGAATTCATTACCTGAATCTACACAAATCACAAGACTTGTTTCTGGTGTTATTGTGATATTAATCACAAATCTAGTTGGTAAGGAGAAGCGCAGGCTAAGATGCATTTATTGATCAAATGGCAAATGCAAAGGTTACACCTTCCCATACTTCATCAGAAAAGCCCATGTTCCTCTCTTCCATTTAAAGCCTGAGGACAACTTTTCATATAAGAGATAACTGGAACAGCTCCTTAATTTAGATAGCCCTGCTTTGGTTAAACCTATGCTCTTTATGAAGAATATAGTAAGTTATTCCTCTGTCCCTTGAACAACTATTTATTTGTCAAATGCCATGCATGGAGAGGCCACAGTGCTAATAGGGAGATGAGCAGTTTTCAGATGATAACATTTCCAAGATTTTATTGGCCATCTTTCAGGGAAGTCTTTATAAAACCTTAGTTCAAATTCAAGAGCTAACACAAGTCTTTGTTTCTTCAAGTCCTATTAAGGACTATGTTAATGCTGGTCCTTAAGTCACGTGTGACTGAAGACTGAATGAATAAATACATAGGTAAAGACACAGGTATAAATGAATACACAGATCTGTGAATGTATACTCAGAGAAGGCTTCCACAGAGGATACACCTAATGTTGGTAGAAAATGAGAAAACTGCTATTCTGGTTATTCCCTTGGATTCCTCTTTCCTAGAGTGCTTATGAAACGAAATCCTTCACCCAAATCCAGCTTGAGAGACTGAAAATTAACCACAGGCCTTCCTAACAGCAAACTTGGGAAGTCACACTTTCAGACGACTTTGGGTGCTCTGATGTAGGCTGTGGTTCTCATTGGGAGCCAGGAACTCACACACATTCTTCACCACAGCCACACCATAACCTAACAGGAAGAAAGTGGACCCGGAACTTGTTGCCGTAAAGTGCTAGCAGGATTTCATGAGTTTGTGTATTTCAGGAACAAAACTGTAGCTATTCTGTGCCTTTTAGGATATTATAATGGGTTGGAATCCACTGAGTAAGAGCACACCAGCTGTCTCCTTGTTTAAATTTAAAGGATACAAGATCTTCTCCTATTCAAGGAAACAAAAATTCAAAAGCATTACTAGGACTTTTCTATCTACAGTTGTCACTGAGATCAAAATAGCCCATTCCCTCAGTGGCTCTTTGGAAATTTAACCCATGATAGCTATTAAATTTGGAAACTTAACATAAACCTTACTGGTTATAAGCCACTAATTGGAATTATCAGAATTCAAGTGGAAAGATACTTTTTCTCTTTTTCTTGTTTTCCCTTGAGTGAATTGAGCCCCTTGGGAAGCTCCTAAAGAAAATAGGAATTTAATATATCTATACTTTTTTTTCTCTAAAATAATTTTAAAACCTCACAAATGCAAGTATTATCTTCTAATTGAGAGTATCTTTTTTCTAACTGATCTTAAAAAGATGAGAAAAAATTTTGTGTTGCATCTCAGCAATGACTTAAGTGAGGAAGAGTGTAGAAGACCCTAGATATTTGTCTCTGACTGGAATGAATGAAGGACAGGCCATTGCCTTTGAAAAAAATCACTGAAAGCAGCAAGCGAATAAAATACTGTTTCTCTCTTGAATCTTTGAAATCACTGAAAATACACAAGTAGATTCCATTGCATCTGTGATCACATTTACTCCTATGGGACTACATAAAACTGATACCCCAACCATTTGAAAACACCTTCTACATTAATAATTATCAGTAACCAACTCATATTAGAAGGTATATCTATCAATAGATATTTCTGCAGAAGAGTGACTCCGATGCTTTGATTTAATCGATTTAATCGGGGATCTGTGTTTACTGATACTCAAGGTTCTTATCCCCTTAGCTCTTAATCAATCAATAAAGATACCAGTGGCCAATGGCTGTGTGGAAAGAAAGAAAGAGGCAGGACTTCCAGGTTTCCTCAAGCTAGGAGAGAGGAAGAGATACTTCCAATGGCCAATGGCTGTGTGGAAAGAAAGAGGCGGGACTTCCAGGTTTCCTCAAGCTAGGAGAGAGGAAGAGATACTTCCAAAATGTAGGCAGAAAAGAAAAGTCCACGGAAGGGTAGCCCAAAAGTGTCTTGGGCAGCAAGACCAATGAGCTTCACAGAAGGTAACCAAGTCTTAGAGGTATTGAGCTAGGAATAAAGACAGGGCACACTAGCTGTGGAAGGCTGAGAAAAACCTAGCCACAAAGCCAATAAGGCAGTTTGAAAATGAGCTAATGTATGTGTGCACGTGCGTGCGTGCGTGCGTGCGTGTGTGTATTTCATTTGCGGATCTGAGATAGCTCCTGGGAGGGTGTGCGCCTGCTACCAGCCAGGAGCACAAAGCAGGACAGTCAAAAACAAAAACAAAAACAAAGCAAAAAAACGTCTGCTACAGAAATCTCTGCTGAGTCCTTGCAAAGTCTTTGATGTAGCTATGATCACCAAAACACTTTTTAAGAATAAAGACATTGAGTCATGCAAAGGTAGCCAAGTTACTTGACCAAAGAAATACCCAGTGTCTAGACTGATTATGAAGGCTGTTGATTTTCAGTCATCAATTAAGGCTACCAGAAAGCATTATTTATGGTCCATAATGTCTAACACAATGCACTTTAGAGTTACTGAATTCAATTAATTTCTTTCTTTTAATTACATAACGATTATGCTTCTTAGTTGCTTGGTAGCAGAGAAAACATACCCCATCACATTTAGATACCTGTCAACTAACAGTCCTAGAATTGGAAGAAGAGTCTACGCTGATTCACTTATTAGGTCCCTTAGTATCAAAACTGTGACTCAGTTCTTTAATGCTAATTTAAAAAATCACTTAAACTCAAGTAGTCTCTAACATTCTATCAGGTTCAAATTCCTAGAATTCTGTACTGTCTGGATAGTTTTCTCTCTCCTTGATAGTGACTCAGATAATGAAGACGTAGTCCTGTGATTTAGCCAAGTTTCCTAAGGTAAAACGAATTATTTTTTAAGCCAAAGTACAGAGCAAATCCTAGCAAAAGACTTATCTAAAACCCACAGAAAACCTCTCATTGGTTCCCTGGTCTGAGAAATACGATTGAAAACAATCTTAGCACTTATTCTCCTAACATGCCTTTTAATTGTGAATCATCCCCACAAAGGAGAAACTGTTTTTATCGATAAGTAGTTTTGTCAGATAGGTATAATTATTAATGTTAACTAGTCAAATTTGAACTTCAGATAAACTAAATGCGGCATGTTTATATCGTCTGTAAAGGGATATAAAGTTTTAATATAAGTGTGTTAATATTTTGAGATCTAAGAAAAGCAGTCAATTTTGCAAATTAGTCATTTGTTTCTCTGAAATTTAAAGTGGCACCTGTATTTTACCTGGCACCTTATTAATGAACTGAATCACCTATGTGCGGAGGAAACACAAACCAGAAGAAAGCAATCATGAGCTACTGAGCATGCATCTGGAAAATGCTAGCCAAGATATCACTTTTGTTTTTCCATTTCTCAGATGTTTGTGTCTACCCAACACCAAATTAACTTTTGTATTTATTTTATATTTCATGTTTTATTTATATTTATTTTCATATTTATTATATTTATGGGGAAATGAGTAAGTTTCATCTCTGTATACTATTTAAATATGATATGAAGAACAAAATCTTCTTGAAAGCCATTTTCTCTAAGGCAAGAATCACAGGTTTGTTTGTTTTTTTCTGTTTGTCTAGTTGTTTTTATTGAATGACTATAACAGCAGCAGAAATCAAGTCACCATGCAAACCAGGAGAAACAGAATCTGACAGCTCTGGAGTTAGAGGATGACTGTTGGAATCTGTTATTGAAAGGGAGCACGTGACAGACTGGGATCTTATATATGAACAACAATAATAATATTCCAGCGAATGTAACACAGTTATCAATACAAAAACATCGCTTGGCCAGGAAAGAGCAACCCATAGGACCCAGCTTCACTGGCACACAGAGCACAAAGTGTTCATGTATCACCCCACACTGCTGTGGAAGTCATCACAGAAGGTACAATTTGTCTGTGCCACTTCAGTCTGGAGGTTACTGAACAGGAAGTAACCAAGCAGTCATGGCAGAAAGAGAACAGTACAGGGGTTCTAAGACAGTCAAGGAAAACAGAAGAACCCTAAAAAGGTAACAGCTAGTTATCCAAACTAGGCAAGCTTAGAGAGTTCTGTATTTTGTTTATTTTTTTGTATTTTTTTCTTCATGTAAAATGCAAACTGACCTTCATTTCCAGCAACACATCACTCTTAGGTTTTGGTCATGTCATCTACAAGAACCCCAACAGGCTGGCCATGTACCTCCTTTAGATCTCCAAAGTACTTTGAACAGGCCGTATAACACCCTCGCATAGTGTCTCCATATGTCAAGTTAGGGTTGCATGTATGCCTTTTACACTACAAGACAAAGACTGTTTGAGAATAAGAACTGGAGCACTCATGAGCATTCCCGAGACCCTTCTGAAGAAATGAATAAGAATGTGAGACAGAGGATAGAAATAATCAGACAGAAATCACAGAATCTGGTATTCAAGACATTTTGCTCAGATGCTCTGCTGGTCTCCATAATGGATTTCGTTTACATATTTTATATGAAAAGAAAGAAAGAAAGGAGGGAGGGAGGGAGGGAGGGAGGGAGGGAGGAAGGAAAGGAAGGAAGGAAGGAAGGAAGGAAGGAAGGAAGGAAGGGATCTACAGTGTATCTTAAAGAGTTAGGGTGAAGCCGGGCAGTGGTGGTGCATGCCTTTAATCCCAGCACTTGGGAGGCAGAGGCAGGCAGATTTCTGAGTTCGAGGCCAGCCTAGTCTACAGAGTGAGTTCCAGGACAGCCAGGGCTACACAGAGAAACCCTGTCTCAAAAACAAACAAACAAACAAAAAAGAGTTAGGGTGAAATCTGATTGGAATGCAACACAGTGCTTCTATTTACAGAAAACTTATACAAATATTCTTAACTCGTGAGTAAATGTAGGTCCATGATGTTTCTGGGACATCCTGTTTTCTCCTTCTAGAAACTCTCCCACTAGCTGATGTGAGAAGGGGTGTGGAGAAGGAAGGCTTGGGGTGATAATGGGGCATCTCTGCTGACTAGATGGAGGTCTGGGAGGGGGGAGGACAGGGGAAGTCTGTAAGGGTGACCTTAGCTGAGATCCTACCAGAGGGCAATTTGGAGACTGGTGGCCACCTCCTGTAGTCAGGCGGGACTTCCAAGGGAGGGAGAGGGTCATCAATCTACTCACAGAACCTAAAATTTGTCTTTCCTACAAGATCTGTATGAATAAAGATGGAGCAGATACTGATGGAACAGCCAACCAATGACTGACCCAACTTGAGACCTATACCATGTGAGAGAACCAACTCCTGGCACTACCATGCTTGTGTGACACTATGTCTGCTATGCCTACAGACAGGAACCTAGCATGGCTGTCTCCTGAGAGGCTTCATCCGGCAGCAGATGGAGACAGATGCAGAGACCCACAGCCAAGCATCAGTTAGAGTTCGGGGAATCTTGTGGAAGAGTCAGAGATAGGACTGAGCAAGCCAGAGGAGTTAAGGACACTGCAAGAAGACCTCCAAAATCAATCTATTGTTTTTCTTTAATTCAAGATCATTCGTTGCTTCTGAATTATTATTTTTGCTTCTAAATTATTTACACACAGCTCCCCCGCCCACTAAGCATATTGCATCTCTTCATTCTCTGTTGCCAATAACACATTGTCACAGAGTTAGCAATAAAGACACAAGGTCCATTTTGGCTCATGATTCTGGAAGCCCCAAGTCAAAGGGTCCCATCTTGTATGGATCCCATGCTGGTGGTCACAGAGGCAGCCTAGAGACAGACAAAGACAAGTGTCTATGAAGATCTCTATTTGTTGCTTCTCTTAAAGTCTCTCAGGATTAAATCATGAGTCACAGCTCTAAAGAACATAACCAGTTCTAATTATTCCCTATGGACTTGACCTCTAAACACCGCACTTAGACTCTGTTTCCCTCTTCTCTCTCCTATCTCCCTTCCTATTCCCCTCCCTCTCCAGCTTAGACTTTATCACCTTGCCTTTTCCTCCAATGTGTGGGCATTCCTGATTCCCAATATGACCTCTCAGCGGAAGACTTTATTGAGCAATCATTACCAGTTTGGTTTGATTCCTTAGAGTCAAAATTTTGAGTTCTATCAGCAAACAGTTGCTCATGTATTCAAGTTCTCTCCTGTCTACCAATGTGTACTTCCTGACTCTCTTACTGTAGATTAAAAGGCTTTCTTTCCTCTGCCTTTTCTCTTACACAGAGCACATTGGTACCCACATAAGAAATGCCTCCAATTCAGCATCTGAATAATAAATAAAGAACTGAAGAGAAGTAAATAGATTGTAGGGTTTAGGAGATTTCTCCACAAGTTCACGCCAATGACATTGAAGGTAGCTTTCAGTCTGCCTGGCAGTAGCCACACACTGCCTAGAAGTTTAACCAACATGTGGCAGGCTTGTGTTTTCTTCCTGGGTTTACCCATATGCAGCTTTCCTCTGCCCAATTAAGCCCCCTCCTCAGATTGTACTTTATAGCAATTCAAAAGAATCCGATTTCTATAATTACTTTTCCATATTGAGGTACATTTTCTATATTTTTAATCCCAGTTACAAAAATAACACATCCTATTTTGGAACCACTGGTAAATTACACTCAAATATAAACCACTATTCTGGGCTGTAAATGAAAATTCTTTGTTGGGTGACTATGTTGAAATGGAAAACAGGGTACAGGCCTGACGGAAGTATTGTTTAATCATTTATATGCTGCTAAATATATATAGGAAGTGTGGGAACTAAAATTCCCACACTTCCACCAGAGAGAAGATCGGAGGTGATAGCTCTCCTTTTAGTAATTCTTTTAATGTAGCTTCCAGCTGTCACCTAGAGGTTTGTTCTCACTGCTATATATGACCAACTGTGCAATTTCTGGTCCCATGGGGATGATCACAGGTGACCTGAAGGTTGACAAAGGAGAGCTCAGTAACCCCCAGATGCATTATTGCTAACAGTCATTTCGTCACAAATGGTATTTATTTTATTCTTTAGCACAATTAGACAGGGACAGCTGATGACTCAATCAGATTAAGGATCCATTTTTTTTTCCTCAACTCAATTAGTATTCATTAGTTTGCATGCCCTCTTCCTTCCCATCATGGAGCAGTTGGACAAAACCAGTTTGAACTAGATTCCCTGCTTTTGATCCATGATCTATTTTGGTGGAAATATGAACAGTAGCAGATGTTAGACCCAGAAATAATGTCTCCTAAGTTTTACTTATCTAGCTGTATGATGTAGTTGTACCTAATAAGGTCATATGAATTCTGGGTTTAATAAGGCCATCATTTCCCTTAACTTATTAACAAAACTGAAAAGAAGAACATATTTTAAGATTCCATAAACTGAACCACAAACTTATTCAAGTAAGTGCTGTGTATTTTGGAGTTTATACTACAGAGAAATTACATAGATGATATCAAACTCTTGGTAAATTACAACAATTAGGGGGCTGGAGAGATGGCCCAGTGACTGGGCACACTGGCTGTTCTAAAATACCTGAGGTTGAATCCCAGCAATCACATGGTTTCCAAAAACTGTCCAGTTCCAGGAAATCTGGCATTTCTTATAGTGTTATATAATACAAATTTCATATAATATAACATTTTAGTCCCTGGGAGCTCTGGGGAGGTCTGGTTGGTTGATATTGTTGTTCTTCCTATGGAGTTGCAAACCCCTTAAGCTCCTTCAGTCCTTCCCCTAACTCCTCCATTAGGGTCTCCCTACTCCCTACAGGCTGCAAGCATCTGTATCTGTATCAGTAAGACTCTGGTGGAGCCTCAGGAAACATCCATATCTGGCTTCTGTCAGCAAGCACTTCTTGGCATCAGCAATAGTGTCTGGGTTTGCTGGCTGCATATGGGATGGATCCCCAGGTGGGGCAGTCTCAGGATGGCCTTTCCTTCAGTCTCTGTTCCACTCTTTGTCCCTGTATTTCCTTTAGACAGGAGCAATTCTGGGTTAAAATTTTGAGAAGTGTGGTTGGCCCCATCTCTCAACCAGGAGCCGTGCCTAACTGCTGGATATGGTCTCTACAGGTTCTCTCTCCCCCTTTTGGGGTATTTCAGCTAATGTCATTCCCTTTGGGTCCTGAGAACCTCTTGCTTTCTTGATCTCTGGGACTTTCTGTTGGCTACTCCCAGTTCCCCATTCCCCATTGCTACACACCTCTGCTCAATTTCCTGACCCTCTGTACATTTCCTCCATCTCCTCCCATACCTGATCCTGTCAGACCCTCCCATCCCCCAGAGCTCCTAGGCACTAAACCACCAATCAAAGAATACACATGGAGGGACCCATGATTCCAGGTGCATATGTAGCAGAGGATAGCCTTGTGTGGCATCAAAGGGAGGGAAGCCCCTTGATCCTGTGGAATGTATGTGAACTGTATATACAGTGACGGATGGATCAAAGTACAATAATTTTAGTAAGTGGTAACCACACTAACTTGTGGACCAAGGACCAAACAGGGGTGCGGCATTAATCTTCCTAGAAACACAGAATCTTGGGCACCATCAGCTGCTATTGAATCAAATTCTTCACTTGAACAAAGGGTCTCACCTGATGTGTGTAAAAATTAAAGCACACTGGTTGATGATCCTAGTCATTCATGAACACATATCCAGGACACCATGGCCCCAACTGAACGTCTCACTTTAAGAGATCTCCTTTGCTACTTGTTAGGCCTCTTGAGCTTTCATTCACATGCATATGCTCAGCTCACTCATTACATGTGCTTTATCCATTCTTCAAAATGTACCAGTTCAAGGTCTGATTCACTCCCAAATTCTCATTTTTATGTAACAATGTTAATCTGTATATTTTCTCCTTTGCCCAAAGCAAAAAAAGCTTCAAATAGTAACTTACAATGCCTGTGTGTTCTGAAATAAAATCTTAATTCTGGAATGAATGAGATGTTGGGAACTAGAGCATGTGGGCCTCTAGGACAGACATTTTGATGTACCCCCTATCTCTCCCACCTCACCCCTTGAGAAGCCATTGTTGTCCTGAATAGAAACTATTGTTTCTAACTGAATATTACAACAACACAGGTAGATACTGATCTAGGTCAAAAATGTACAAAAGTGTTTTTTTCTTTCATTTGACCAATATTTGGCCAAACACTCAATAGTTCTGATGAGACTCTTGTGTGCAAAATGCAGAAAAAAATATGATGGAATCAAACCACATTATCAACACACACAAAGGAAGACTCAATTGTTCATTACCACTTTAAAGGTTTTTTTTTTTAGACATTTCAGTTAAATCTTTTGTGAGAAGAAAAAAGCCAGAAGAGCTTTACTACACAATTGCTTCAGGACCACAATGGTGCACTTCTGACCATACATAAAACCAGTTACAGTTGGTCTGCAGGATCTAGCAGCCATAGAGACACATAGAAGATGCATACTGTATAGATGTTTATTAAAACTGTTTTACTTCAAGTCTTCTTTCAGCACCAAAATGGCTCTACAAATCTGTACGTTTAACAAAATCAACATGAATTCCCAGTAATCTAAGTACTCTCATCTCTAACATATTTAACGGAAAATCCCAGTTCAATATGAGCAAGTTCAATTAAAATTGCTGAAAGTTGTTCATATTTCAATTGTCTTTTGAGATTTGGCAGAATTGTGTTGACTTATCACCAATATGACAGTGCCATAGCTGAGAGAGCTGTGCTTCATTTGGGGATATATTGAAAATATACTTGTGAAATGAAACCTCCAAAAGTTACCCAGCTTCCACTGGTGGCTTATCCAGCAGGCTGCACATTCCCAAATTACATGATCTGTTCTCTAGCTCTAGTTTCAGGTTTCTAAGTAGATGCATGTGTTAGAACAAAACATTTAAAAAATATTTACATAGTTAAATTATAGGAGCCAAATAATAACATATGCTTTTCTGATCATATTATATTGTATAGAAACATATCAAATTCTAATTTCTTATTAAATGGTCTTTTGGACACATCACAGTAGAAATATGAAGTATAAGAGATTAAATACCTTCCAAGTATTTCATTTTATTATATTGATACGGCATTGCTCAATAAGATGAAGTCAAATATTTTTATACCTAACATATTCAATTAGAATCCAGAATCCACATAAGCTGTATAATAGTAATGCATGAATATATTCTCTATCATCTCTTTATATGTATGAATGGTTAAAAATTAATTAATATATTCATTTATTCATCAATCTTAAGTGTTCATACCACAAGAGACAGGTGAAGATAATATTTTCAGATTAATTTTAATATTAATTTTCTTACTATGAACATATTTTACTTGGTTGGAAAATTGGAAGTGTTGGGAGAATCAAAAATAACTTGATGCTCTGGTTGTGAGCCTTAGCCTTAAAGGGCTGAGCTATCTGTCTTGACGGCAAGGCCTGATTACTGAAGACACCACTCAGTTAAGACATCGGACATGGAGAAGTTGAGCTTGTTCTCTACTGGAAGCTTCATCCCTACTGACTAGCATCACTGTGCAAGAAGCTACTCTGCATGATACTGAAGGAGAAAAGTAATCATCAATATCTCCTAGTTACAGACCTGGGACCTACAGTAATGACTACTGGTTCAATAGTGGCACAAACGTCTTGGTAGTAGATAATCACGTTTTAAGAAACTGGATTTTAAGCCCATTCACTGAGATAGAATCCATACCAAGAGCAGCTAATGTGACCAAGTACTTGAAACTAGGTAAGTCATTGTCCTTAGGAAAAAGCTTACTAGTATTATTCAGCTAAAGGAACACAGCAATAAAACGACTCCTGGAGACAAGTTGCTATACGTCTAGATCAGTATATCACTCACACCTCACCTGAGAGAGGCTTCTTCTTTCAGCAGATGGGATTAACACAGGGACCCCTGCCCAACTGGGCAATGTGCAGACACTGAGAAACTTTAAAGCATTCAGTCTTAAGAGATATATCTTTATCCAAACCCTAGCCCCCATCAAGGAACCTCTAGTGAACAGAAGGGAGAGATATTGCAAGAGCCAGAGGTGGTGAATGACTCCAAGGAAACAGTGTCTTTCAGACACAACAGAACCAATACATGTATGAACCCATGGAGACTGTAACAGCATGCACAGTACTTGCAGAGATACAAACAAGACTAAGGACCCCAGCACTGAGAAAGGGCAGTGGATGCAGAGTTACATTCCTAACCCGGAAACGATTGCAGTTGATGCTCACTGGGAAAGAGAAAACTCCGTTTTCTCTAAAGGAATGTCACTGGAAGTTTCAACCACATTCCAGTGCAGGCCTTGGAACAGAAGTAGTGGATCAACACAGAACAGACTCTGGGGTTTCAGTGAGGTGGAGGTTACATGCCTTGGTAGTTTTTGTCTTATTGGAATGTGTTTTGACTATCTTTCCTTTTGTTTGTTTGCTGTTTGTTTTTGTTTGAGACAGAGAACATAAAGTTGAATGGGTAGGAAAATGGGGAGAATCTGGGAGGAATTTGGGGAGGAGAAAGAATAGGATCAAAATATATTGCATGAAAATAATTTCGCTTTTAGAATGAATTTTATCCCGGAGTTCTTTCTTCAGAGTTTTTAAATATGAGGCATGAAGAAATAAGATTCTGATACAGAGCAGTACAATAGAGTTATCACACAGTGCAAACACAATGCTATAGTTTGGGATACGAAAGCATGGGTGATGTGGGACGGGTCTGTGAATTAATCAAGGTTTCAAGCGTAAATTTTCATTTATGTTGTTCCCAGAAGATATAATGTGAAATGTGGGTAAATTTTCTGTAAAACAGAAAACATCTATGTATTCCTGACTACATGTTTTAATAGACTTCCTGGGGCTTAGTGACTTCCTTAGTTCCCAGGCAGGTACACTCTCTTGGAGAAAATAACAGCGGATAATAAAAGGAGAAACATTGGAAACACAGGTTTGGAGAGCTTTCAGTGCCAAGCTAAGGCACCTGCACTCTATTTGCTTGGCAAATGAGAGCATGAGGTTTTGGGCCTGGAACTTGGCTCAATTTGGTCAATGGATGAAAGTGCTTGTCTCACAAGCATGGTGACCTTAGCTGAACCCTAGGGACCCATGATCGAAAGAGGACTGGTTATAAAAGGTTACCCTATGCGTATGCACACACAGACATGTGTGCGGGTGCACAAACACACATCATATAGAGACAATACAGGTAATAACAAATAATTTTTTTGAGACATGGTCTCATGTAGCCCAGACTGGCCTGGAACTTGCTATGCATGCCAGGATGGCCTGAAACTCATGGAGGTATGTCGTCTGCTTTTGTCTTATGGGCTCTTGAGATTAAAGGTGTCCATGACCGCCCGCAGCATAAATCAATGTTGAAAAGCAGAATTGTAAGGTTTTGTCATAAAAGCATAGAAGAGTTCAAGTATAATGTGCAACTGCCAATTTGGCTATTGTATGATAAATCTCGTTTGGAAATCACATTTGTCAGACTTCAACGTGTTTACACTTTTAGACATGAATACCACATTAAAGCACAAAGCTGAATAAGTGAGAGAATACTGTTATTCCTCATAGTATATGTGGTAGACAGTCTCTCACGTTCTTACCAATACTGCACATCGCTGATATCTAGTTCCCTTCTCCAGTGAATTAGGATTGGCTTTTACACCTGACATGAAATAGTGCAAGTATATGATTTTAGTTTAGGACATAAATACATTTCTGCCACTCTTGTTCCTTGGATCATTCACTCTGGTGAGGGCTAGCTGCAGTGTGCTAAGAACACTTAAGCAGTATTACGGAGATAGCCCCCTTTAGAAGAAAATATATTTTCTAGCATTAAATTCAGCTCTGTGAGTCTTTGGAAGTGGATCTTGAGTTCTCATCAAGCACGGAGTACAGTGACCATCAACCTGGGATGCCACTCATAGGGGAAAAACAATTTCTGATCCATAAAAAACATCAGAGAATAATGTATGTTTGTATTTGCTTCAAGTTGCCAAGATTCAGGGTATAATCAATTAAAAAAAAAGCAAAGTCAAGTCCAAGGCATCAACTCAACATGGAGACGTTCTAGAGAAAACATTATTTTTATAAATAAGTCCAACTATGTTTCTATGAGTATCACCGAACACATTCTAGTATCAGTAGAATAATTATGTATGAGAGAACATGTGCATTACAATTAAACTATCGTCTGGAGATATAAGAAAGGTTTGTGAAGCTATTAGGTTCACTTGGCGGGAGCAGCAGACAGAGAGCATGAGAGTTAATTAATGGGCTTTGAATTTCAGCTCTCCTACCCACCAAGTCATTACACTTTTTACTGGGACGCCCTACTAACCATCACTGGGTTGAAAAACATGTAAGGAAGAAATGCACACACTGTCCTAAAACCACATGCCAGAACCACAGGCTAAGCAGACCACAGATTTAAGGAAAACTTTGTTCAAATCTCAGCTCCATCGCTTACAGTTTGTGGAACACTGGATACATTACTCGTTCTGAATGCCACACAAAGGAGGCATGGTGAGACAGAAGATACACGGCCCCTGTCCAATAGAGGACATGGCATAGAACAGATTTTCATGTATGTTATTTGACTCTGGGTTATTTTAGTTCTATCAAGTTGAGACTTGGTAGAGATGTTCTTTGTAGCTTAGTAAAATTATTGAACATAAAATATTCAGTATACTGCTTGAAACATCAAATTCTTAATAGGTGAATTTTAGTCAATTACACTTAAGCTGCTTAAGGTGGAAGTATATTTAATATAAACTTTTCTATGTGTTTACTCATTTAATGTGACATGACTTTGCTCTCTCTCTCTCTCTGTGTATGTGTGTATGTATGTGTGCATATGTGTGTGTATATATGTGAGTGTATGTATGTGTGTGTATGTGTGTGTATGTATGTGTGCATGTGTGTGTGCATGTGTGAGTGTATGTGTGTGTATGTGTGTGTGTATGTGTGTGTATATGTGTGTGTGTGTGTGTGTGATGAGTACTAAGTGGAAACAAAAGCCTGCCTGATATAAACTAAAACAAACACCAAGACCTTATCTATTATGTGTTTTAATAACACAAAAATAATTAAATATTTTTCTTGATCTCAAAAATATTCTTTGTATTAGAGATATTGTACTAAATGCTGCCAACATATAAGCATGGCCATGTTATATTATTATGAATTGTACCTAATATGTATGTGTCAGCTAACAGCCCAACATTTAACAACATATTTTTTGTTCTTTCTGAATCTTTCCCATGCTTTTGGATAACGTGGATCAACTGCCGTCTTCCCGAGGAGCATCAAACTATCGTTTTCTGTCTTTTTATTGACATCATTTTGTTGAAAGCCATGTCATTCACAATCTCTAGAATTGTGCTGTATTCTATCAGCCTGCAGTTCTGAACTCTTCCTACAGGTGGACAGCACAAGCATCAAAATTAGCCAGACCAAACAAACCACTGAGAGGTGAACTAGAATGGGCAGATTTACATGTATCTGTGTGCTGGATTCATAAAGCAAAACAAACAAACAAATAAACAAACTCTTTGCAGTATTTCACTTTGTTTACAATACACTAGTTGAAGAATGCACCTGACTCTCTGCTGTCTGTTTTCTACTGTGGACGTATGGACTCCTAAGTAATTAGAAGATTCCTCATTATCAATATTTTCATTGGATACTTGGTTTTGAGGTATCATGAGATTATGTCCCAATATTTAAAAATATTTATTTGTATGTATATGAGTCTGTCTGCCTGACCACCATTTGCAAGCCCAGTGCCTGCAGAGGCAAAAACAGGAAGTTTTTTGCGATACCCGGAAGTGGAGTTAGAGATCTTGAGAAACTGAAACCCAATCCTCTGTAAAAGCAGCAAGTTGCTGTTATTGCTCCCAGGTTGACCTAATTCTGGATGACATTATCTACATTCTTGCATACTACAAACTCTGGGCATAATTAAGTCTCGCAAACCGTTTTCTATGTGCTAATTGTGACAATCTGCTTGTCTAGATTGGGATCTCAAGAAGAGGGGCTGTATCATATTTACTTGTGTGTCCTCAGGTACGTGGAAAATTCAAGAGAGTTGATAAATATTTGAAAAGGCTCTTTTTGTACCATACTAAATATATTACTCCCAGGCTTGTTCACAAC
Source organism: Rhynchomys soricoides (assembly GCA_019843965.1). NCBI lineage: Eukaryota > Metazoa > Chordata > Mammalia > Rodentia > Muridae > Rhynchomys > Rhynchomys soricoides. The sequence goes on from JADRCH010000031.1 coordinate 1,201,677, forward strand.
ACTCTACCAAATTAAACATGAAGTCTCTAACATACCCTCAAAATTTCTAGAATGTTGATATGAGATAAATTTTTAGGTCTACACATTTGAGTGGTTCCATTTATTAAAATTAGTATTTAAAATAATCTCATACTTAGATCTTTCTTGGATGTAAAATTCAAAGCCAATTCCAGTTGAACTCAAGCCTGGTCTTTTTTGATATAACGAGGGGCAAGAGCATTAACCTTTGTGTGCCAGTGGACACATTTCGACAAGTGTAGTCAAATTAAGGGATTGCTCAACACCATCATACTCAGTTCAATTTTAATCAAAGTAGACATGGAATAACCTGGTATTGAAGAGAAACTGCTCTTCAGTAATCGACACCGTATTTCATACAGTATTTGCTCAGCAAAAGTTCACTGAAAATGTGGTTATGACTCTAACAGCATTTACTGGTTTTTCTTTTTTGGTGTGTGTGTGTGTGTGTGTGTGTGTGTATTTAAGTTGACTATCACCTTATGACCCATGCCTAGGGACATAGTAGCCCCATTCTCATTTCCCAGTTAAAGAAGTAGGAGCAGATAAGAAGGCTAGTAACCCATAATTCCACAGCACCTAAAGTGAAGTGCCAGGATTACATGAATACAATCCTGGAGCCACAGAGCTCCTACTCATTTGTTGCTTATCAAGGCAAGTTCTGGGGCAGGTAGTGTAACTGATTGAAGAACGCTATGCTGGGCACTCAGAAAATGCCACCTCTGCCCTCTGGACACCTAGCTTCCCATAGGCTGCTTCCATCCCATCCCTAATCAGGACTGGGGCACCAAGACTTGTGTGTTCGTAGTAGACGGTGTCTAAACTCATCTGACCCCCAACACTAGATCTGTAGGTCTCCAGCAACCTTGACAAGCCGCCTTTAACCTACACAGAAACTGTAGACATTTTTTCCTACCCTTTCATCCTCTATGGGCCTGAGGTGTCACTAACGAATAGTCCAGCCATTTTCTCTGTTTTCTCTCACACAGCATATTAACCCTAATAAAATCCTTTTATCTAATTTGATATCAGCTTCTGGAGGAACTTTGATGACCCCATTCTAATTAGTTAGTTATCCCAGGAATCCCTGTAGAAAGGAGCCAGACAAGGTTCCCTCTGAGAAAGGAAAACACTCCCTAAAGGTAGGAAGATACCAGGGAGAAGATTCTGCCTTTCTAAAGGGTCCTTAGAAAAATGTACTCAGAATTGTTGGAATATGCAAAAGAGCAAGACCCTCAAGGGGACGCAGTTTCTAGGAAACTCTGTGAGCATGTTTTAGTTGTTATCCTGAAAGCTAGTTAGTCTTATGCCAGCAAGGCCTTTTTAACAAGTAGAGCAATCCGTTGGGGAGCCAAGGGGAGGAGGATGACTGTTAGAAAGACGGAGAGCAAAAGAAAAAAATCTGTCTCTTTCTTTATCCATTCTCTTTTACGTATATTTTTAGAGATAAAGTAAAGTCTTAGGAAGGAGGTGATGCAGACCAGGAAGAGGAGGGACAGACTTAAAGGTAGTGACTTCCCTGCCACAGAAAGGACGTTACTGCACAAAGCCAGCTCAGGAACAGAGGGACTGAAACAGTACAGAAGCTGAATAGCCAAAGGCTTGAGCTTACAGCCTAGATACCTGAACAACTGAAGATGTGTTCTGCCCCCAAAACACTACCCAAGAGTTTTAAATAGTAAAATTAGTTTTCTGTATATTTCTTTTCTATTTATTTCTTTTTTCTTTTTTTTTATACTCCAGATTTTATTCTCCTCCTAGTTCACCCTCCGACTGTTCCACACCCCATATCTCCTCCCCACTCCCTGTCTCCATGAGGATGTCCCCACCTGACCCCCAAAAGCCATTTTATTATTCCCAGTACCTTGGAAGAACAGCTGTCTACTGTGCATAAAAACTGTATCATTGACGGGTTTCACCCTAAAATAGTAGTAATTCATACTTATAGACCATACTTTCTGAATAAAGATTTAAATATAACAAAGACAACTAATTTTGAGAGCTTTCCATATAACATAATTAATGTTACCTCTATGTAATAAAGTCTCTGAGAGATTAAGAGGGTGTGGCCACTGATTTTTCATCTACAGATTTTCACCTCCAAAGTCTAAGCTCTGTGAATTTCTTAGATCATTTTCAAAGTTACCAAGGCTGTCCAAGTTCTTGTGGTAAAAACAATAAGGGAAAGAAAGGCCTAGGATATTTACTCCTTCTCTGAAGAGTCGTACAGACAGAACAGCCAAAATAAATACTGGTCAATGTGCCCAAATCTACATACTTGTCTGTGAGGAAAACAAAAAGAAATATAACAAAACCTATGCATCAAATGCCCACCATTGTTGATCTACTTCTCAAAACCTGAGATCATGTTTTCCCAGCAGAAATCAAAGAGAACAAGAAAGGGAAATATATGTAAGTTTCTGAAGTCAGAGTATCACAGTAAAATAATGGTCCAGAATATTAGGTCTATATCTGTGCCCTTCCCCCAGCCTTGAGCAGGCTAAATAGACCTGTGTTTGCCACAGTGGGACCCAGGTGGAGTCTTCCACCTTGCAGGACCTGCAGTTTCTTCCAGGAGTAGACTGCCTGCTGAGATTGCTTTGTAACTCAATCCAGCTGAAACAGGATGGGGTCTGTGGGCTCTCCCTATATAACAGCAGTGCTGAATATTAAACTTTGAGCCTTGATCAGAATCTCTGTCTTGACTTCATCCTTCTCTCCCATCCTGTCTTTTTCATTTCCAGTCCCCCTTTAAGATAACCCAGTTCATCCATGGCTGCTGGACGGCTACATATATCTGTTAAAATTATATAAAGTAATAAAAATACAAATTAACATCTTCATTGGTACCTATTCTGTATTACCTTTATCATGAATTCTCTCAAACAAGAAAAATATGGTGGTATGCCATAAAATCACAAAAGCAAGTCTTAATATACAATGAAATAATGTACTATTTTCTCTCTTAATTGTTTTCATTTGATCTATATGGTACCATCACGATAACAAAGATTCATGACCTCATTTGCCTTCCAAAGTTTATGCTGACTAAATTCGCTAAGAAATCCCAAATAGAATAATAGTTTAATGTTCAACTCACCATCAAAAGTAAAGGACAGCAACATTGTTGTAAGAGCAAACATGTGCCTCGCCAAACACCCATAAGTCCAATTTCACTTAAAATTCATACTAATGTGTTACAACCATCAACCCCGAGTCCTCAGAGCTCTGACATGATTTAAAGAAGCCAATAGACATCTCAGTATAAAATCATATGTGAGTCCTGGTTGTTTATGCCTCTTACGTTACCCCCTAGGCACCCTCACAGAGCATGGATCACATGATCCCTCTTAAGTTTTGCCTCTGTGAAGTGTACCGAGGTCTAATTAGTGATTCTGCTTCAGTATGCTTTCTATTTAAATGGTTGGCAGTACTGTCTAAAGTCTAGCTCACAGTCACAGAACTAGTAAGTTACTCATTCTTGAGGAGGTGGTCTTCCTGTCCTCTGTCCTGCTGAATCCCATAGGCAATTTTGATTTCTGATCTACCCACTCTCTTCAATGAAAACCTTTCACTTGCTCTCAGGATCTCACTGTCTCTGGGTTTCCTGCTGCTACTATAGCCTCACATGGAGAAATGTCCACACCTCCCTGTTAGAATCTTCTGTTTTCTACCCATTCTCATTTTTTGTTGCCAGCTCATGTACTTAAATGTAATCACTTTAGTAGAAACTCTAGAAATACTGTCCCACCTAAAACCTTTCTGTAATCCTGGTCTTACATACCTAAAGGAAACTTTTATGTCTCCATTGTGGCAATAGACAGTTCAGATTTATCTTGTCTAAAACTGAGCTTTGGCCTGGTCTTCCTCCATTATACACACACACACACACACACACACACACACACACACGCCAAATATAATCCTGTTGACTCTTATATTTTCCACATCAAATCTTAAAAGTCAGGCATTCTTCAGTTCTACTTATAAATTACACCCTGAGTCAATCTATCTCTTACCAAATGTCTATTACCCTCATCAAAGTCATTACCTCTGTTGGAGTAGCCCCAATTGGTAGTTCTGTTTTTAACCTCTGTATACCTGTAGGTCAAGCTTTGCCCAGCAGTAGAGTGACCAGGGAGGAAATGTATCTCAGACCATCTTGTTTCTCTGGCTAAACTCTACAGTGTTTCTCCATTAACTCAGAGTAATATTGAAAGAGCCTTCCATTGACTAATAAAGATCTGCCATTTTGGACCTCTTTGCCCCTTGACCTCTGCTGCAGATATACAGCCTTCCCTGCTTGTTCTAGACTATTCTGACAGAGTTTCACTTAGTTGATGTTATCCTTGCTGGTACTCCTGTCTAGAGCAGCCAGGATTCATAACTTGTCTTGTTTTTATCGAAATGACATTTTTCAAGACATTTTTCAACATCTCACCATAGCATATCCTGACCCTCTTTTCTTTAGAAGATTCCCTTTAAAGCTTTAAAAATATATTAAAACAACATATTTTACCATGAGTCTCTTCAAACAGAATGTAAGCAACAAAAGAGAATGTTTTGGACTAACTACTCTGTCCTTGGAATACTACTACTTTCTGACATGTAGTATGATATGTGAATGTATGAAATTGTTTGTACTTGTGAGTATTTTGGGGATTACAATATAATTACACCATTTATCTCTTCCCTGTTCTCCTTCTGAACCTGCTGATATACCTCTTGCTGTTATTTAAATTCATGGATTTTTTTTTACATTAAATATTGTCATGCACATATATGTGCATATAAATAAATTTTTTGTTCCTAAATTTAACCTGATCAGTCTTTATACTATTTCTTATGTGTACGTTTTCAGGAATAACCATTTGGTATTTCATAACTAATTAGCGTTCTCTTCTGTAGCAGGACTATTTCTCCCTCCATCAGCTTTCTTTCGTTGCCTGTAGTTCTTCTTCTAAGGTTGAGGAACTATGGGCTTTCCCTTATCCACTTTTGCATATCAATTATTGCTGTCCTTGTTCAACTCCTGTTTAGAAAGTCCTGTGGGTGAGGCTTTATGGGTGTAGCTTCTGACTTCACTGGAAGACACAGTCTCACAGAAACTCCCTGATCCTCTGCTCTGGCTCTGACATTCTTTCTACCTCCTCTTCCTAAATACTCCCTGACGTATAGGGGTTATTTTGCAAATGTATCCATTGGGACTGGGCTCTCCAGCTTTGCATTTTTGATTGCTGTGTACTGCTCTCTCTCTCAGCTGCAAAGAGAAGTTTCCTCAATGAAGGGTGATAACTATACTTCTCTGTGGATATAAGGACACATGTTTAGAGTGTAGTTAGTAATTGTACTGGTTTACTCAAGTGATGGTTGTAGATGATTTTCCAAGATCTATGACTTCTCTAGACCTGGGGTACTAAGCTTGGTTTCCAGAACTAGGCACAATTTTCCTCTTGTTGAGAGGGTCTTAAGTCTAATTATGAAGAAGTTGATTACCACATTACACTACCACACTTGAAAGTTTTCTGGCCATGCTGGTCATTGTGGTTCATAGGTGTAACAGCTAGATAAGACTTTGGTGGTTCACCACTAAGAAAGTTTGCATGGCACCTTCTGGTCCTATGAAAGCTAGCCTCAGGGAAGAGGCATTCAGACTGGTTCCCGGTTAGGAGTGTCTGTGTCCTGTGTCTGAAACATTCAGTGTCTTCAGCAGTAGTGACTTACCTTCTACTTCTAGGGGGAAAGCAAAGGCAATGGGAATTGCTTTTGTTTTGGAAGTCTCTTAGACAACCCTGACCAAACAACTCCAAAAAGGCTTTTCATGTCTGACTGTTGGGGGTTTTGTTAGGTCTTTGGCTATTGGAAGTAGCATTGTCTTCTTAGATGAGAAACATTATTTAAACTATATATGCATATTTATACATAGACTAGGTGCATTGAAGGTTGTTTTGATTGTTTGATTGTTTTAAGTTAACAAGCAATAGTAGTAGGATTCCTGGTATGATTCCTTCTTCTCTAAGTATCTTCCTCCCTGTTTTTCCCATTTCCACTTGTACCCTGCCATTCCCCTCTCTATTGCTCTCTCACCCCCACCCTGACTCCCACCCCAGCAATGGTTCTTTCTACTTTGTTAGTTTCTGTAGTTAGTCCAGGTTATGTATTCAAATCTTAAGATCTGGAACTTGGAGCTTCAAAAGACATAGAATATGTGAATGTGACATTTATCTTCCTGAATTTGGGTTATCTGACTCGATGTGATATTTATATAAAATATTTTTAATAAAAATAATAATAAATACACACTGACTGTGTAACATGCTATACTCACCCTCTGTTTCTTTCTTTCTAAAATTATTCCTTTTTACGGTCAGTTTTTAAGGTTTGTAATGGGTGTGATTAGACAAAAATGTGGCTTCTTTTGAATGCCTTTAGAAAGATGGAGAACCAAAGTCCCTGCATCTAGAGATAGCTGATGACAAACCACTTGAAATCTCAGGAATCCAAGTGTAGTCCTAGCTGGCTAACACAGTAATAATGTGTGTAGCCCCTGGCCCCCCCCCCACACACACACACGTCTTCTACTAGAATAACAGGCAATGTGTCTCAGCCTCACTGTGAAAGTGTTTATACTTAAAATAAATACTAGCACATAAAAGTGCTAAATTTATGATAAATGTTAACAAAAACAAACGGCTGTTGTCACATCACTCAAGGTCCAGTGTGTTCTCTGCCCATGTTTGAAGAGACCTCCTGGACTTCAAGGTAGTTTATGATGTAGCATATGCCCTTTTCTTAAAGGTAATCCTTTAAATGATAGACTCTAATCAGTTAATAACAAATATTTCAGTAAATCCATGACACAATAAAATTTCTTCACTAAAGCAAAGTTAATGAGGACTCTCATTTTAAGACAGTGTCAGGGTCAGATTTCACTGATATCACTCACCAACTGTTTGTCAATATTACATTTTCCCATAATAGACAGAAAACTAATTACTATCTGCATAGTATCATCATCTAATGTGTGTTCACAGGCACGTACAACTGAAGTCTCTTTTAAATGCTTATGGATCATTCTCCTCTCAAATATGGTCAAAACAGCACTGTACAGAAAAAAGTATTTCCAGAGATGGAAAGGAAAATTCTGAATGTCCATAAAGCAATGGTTACAGTGGGTGACCTGGAAAACCCTCTCAACAGTACTCTGTTTGCAGCCTGCCTCTCAATTAATAACTATTAAGGACAGAGACCAAATACGGGCTAGAAAGTATGCTTTACGGCATTAGTGCTCAACTTTCCTAATGCTGGGATCCCTCATGCTGTAGTGATGACCCCCAGGGATAAAATAATTTTTGTTGCTATTTCATGACTGTAATTCCACTACTATTATGAATGGTAATGTAAATATCTGATATGCAAGATATCTGTTATGTGACCTTTGTGAAAGGGTCATTCAATTCCCCAGAAGGTCACATATATAAAAATGAGAAGCCTGTGATCTAGTTGTTAGAAAACCAAGCACCAAACAGCACACCAAAGGATAGAATGAGAAGACAGCTAAAATGATAAGCCACCGGCGAATGAACCCAAAAATCAACAAGGAAGATTACTCACTATCATGAAAACTAATTTAGTGCAGTAATGCAAAGTTAGTTTAATATGCAAAAGTCAATTAACATAAAAAACCAGAAAAATAGAATAAAACACCTAGGACATACATAAATGAGATATTTATTTATTTATTTTCTTTTATCCGATACTTTATTTACATTTCAAATGTTATCCCATTTCCACGTCTCCCCTCTGGAGACCCCCCCCCCGCCCCATTTCCCCCCCCCCTGCTTCTTTGAGAATGCTCCCCCACCTACCCACCCACTCCTACCTTCCCGCCCTGGCATTCCCCTACACTGGGGTATCAGACCTCCTTATGCCCAAGGGCTGCTATTCCCACCGAGGACCAACAAGGCCATCCTCTGCCACATATGTGGTCAGAGCCATGGATGGGTTTCTCCATGTGTACTCTTTGGTTGGTGGTCCAGTCCCTGGGAGCTTTGGAGGAGGGTCTGGCTGTTTGACACAGTTGCTCCCCCATAGTCTTGTTTTTGCTATATCGCTAGTCATGTTTTTACTTAACTCTCTTAGTAGATAGGAAGTTATACCTCATTCTGATTTTGATGTTCAACAAATATGCAAATTCCTAATGAATAAAGGGGTTGGACATCTTCTGTGTGTTTATTGACCATTATACAGTAATTCTGTATTTAACATTTTGTAGAATTGGCAAATGTTATGGCTGCTTTGGAAATCAGTTTACCAATTCCACAAAATGTTGCATATAGAATTACTATATAATCATATACATAGCAGAAAAATATGCTCACACACAAATGTCCATCATTCACATATGAATAGGATTCATAAATGTCAAAACTTGCAGACAACTCAAGTGTCTATCAACTGATTGCCACATAAACAAAAGCTTCATAAACAGTATAATGACATAGTATTCAGAAATAAAAGTGAATGATATATACAACATGTATATACAGATATATACAACAAGAATGAACCTCAAAAATATGCTAAGTAAAATGAACAAATAAAAAAATCACATCTGTATGATTCTGTCTACATAAAACATTTAGATTCTGTAAATCCATAAAGAAAAAAGAAGATACGTGTGCACTCACAGTTTATGGGTAAGATTATATAGACAGTGAGTGCTAATAGCTATAATTTATTAGGAAGTAAGGAAAACATGCTCCTTTACAGTTGTGATGTTTACAAAATTCTGCAAATATACTAATACAGCTGAATTGTATACTTTGCAGGATGAATTTTAAGTATATACCATATATGTCAAAATATAGTTATTTAAAAAGAGCAGTTTTGAGACTCAGTTTTACTATATCTAACATGAAAAGAGGGACAAATTGGGCCAAGCCAAGAGTAAAAATGGGCTTAGGTTTATAAATACCATCGCCCCATCCCTCCAGATATAGGCTTGCCTCTTGAGTTCCCAAGCACTCGGTCCATACTTTCACAAGAGCCTACTATACTTCCATCTATGTTCTGGTCTTTATTCCTTTAGGAATTTGTAAGGGTCATATATTTGGCCTTGCTCTTCCCAAAAAGTCATTGCATTTAGCAGAGTTCACATATACAATGGAAATCACTGCCCTGAGACTAATGGTAGACTGTTCACATCAACTAAACTCAAACATTTCTTAATGATCACATAGCCTATGACAAGGGAAGTGTAACAGAAAGATCTGTTTGAAGACATGGTTTGCATCATATTCCCTCTCTCATATTCTTTCTCTCATATTCTCTCTCTCATATTCTCTCTCTCTCTCTCTCCCTTCCTCCCTCCCTCCTCCCACCCTACTCCCTCCTCCCTCCTCCCCTATCTGGGTAAAGACTTCATATTCCACCCTAAAGTCAATACAGAATATTTAAAGCACCAAGCACCATTATAACTAGAGTACACACGGCCTTCCTGTCTCATTTTCCATCATTATTTCTCTAGACGTTTGTGTACCAACCACAAACACTTCCTCTCAGTGTCCACAAGAATCAAGTTCTCTCTATGCCTCAGAATGTATATCGAGGTTGTTTCATTTCTACAAGGCTACACTTCTGTCACTTTATAATGGCTAATTATTAGTGCTTCAGATTTAAATATGAATATATTGTCTTCTAAAAGATAACTCAGTTACAATGGAATAGTATCTGTTGCCCTCAAATTTATATAGACATATTGAAACATTGCTGAACAAAGATGGAATAAGGAGGTGGAGCTTCAGGGCAGTAAACAAGACGTGGGAAGCACTCATAAGAATGATGTCATTGCCCATGAAGAAGAGATGAGACGTTCGTTCCCCTTTTTGCTTTTCACAATGAGAGAAGACAGCAAGGAGGCAGTCTTCTATTGGAAGTCATTCATACTGTGAGTAATAAATTTCTTTGTTGTTGTTGTTTGTTTGTTGCAATCCAGCCTATGGTATTTCATAATAGCCACATGAACTGACAAAGGAAGTTACTCTGTTTACTGTCTTAAATTCCCAATGACCATGACACTGAACTTCCTTATATATCTCATTTATTTTTTACCCTCATTAACTTCATCTCCAACTAATCTATATGTACATGTCAGCAGATCCCAAGTCTATTTAAGCCCTTAGTAAGCACACAGTGTTTCTCTGATAAAAGAAAAAGAAATATGTTAAATATCCAAAAGAGCCTTCATTACCAGAAAAACGACACCAGATTCCAGACAATCTAGTAGCAAAGGCCAGTGACAGGATTAACATGGTGTCTTTTCTTCATGGCGATGTTATACATACAGCTCAACACTGGAAAACATAGTTCAAATCTTCTCAAATGGCAAATGAATCTATTTCTACCTAGAAAGAATGAATCTGTCTTCCAGAAGTTTTTAAATCAATAAAACCTGGTAAGCTCTGTGTTAGCTCCTAATACATAGAGATAAGAAAGATAATCTGTGGTCTTTTCTCAAGTTACTTAAAAATAGGCTTGTAGAGGGAAAGCAACCATCATGGATAGTTAACTAGACAGTAAGTGGATATGACTGATTACCATTTGAAAACATTTGTTGGCGACATAGATTGATATACTGTTATACATCAGTGAGTTCTTAGAGACACCACGCCGCCTTAATCCCAGCACTTGGGAGACAGAGGCAGGTAGATCTCTGTGAGTTAGAAGCTAGTCTGGTCTACAAAGCAAGTTCTAGGACAGCCAGGGCTATACAGAGAAACCCTGTCTTGAAACAAAACAAAGTGAGATTTTAACACACACACCCCACATAAACAAAAGTATATGGCCAAAAATCAAAGCTGTATATTTAATTTCATCATGGTCCAAATTACCAGTCAGTGGAAATACCAAGAAGACATGGGCAGAAAGATTTATGAATTATGATACTCTTTCATTTATTTCTTCACCCATTCAGCTAAGTAGACATTTGTTCTCTGAAGCATTGTGGAGAATAATACTGAGGTAAGTAATGTTGCCAAGTGCTGCTGAGATATTAGGGAGAACCAAATAAAGAAAAGAGAGAAACTTGGCACGGCCCAGACCCCATCAAGGTGTGACTGGCATCACTCCCTACACTCATTCCATATCTCCTTCAGAATCACTTTGAACCTCCCTCATTCCTCAGGGTCCACTCTCCTATGATCTGCTTACCCTGCAAGGCAACTGCTGTGGAGGACAAATCAAATCAAATCAATGTTTCCTTGGGTTCCAGAAAGCACACCACAACCCTACTGGTGCAGGGCACAGAGGCAGGAGCAAGCAGACTAGCAGCTTAGGTTCTCTCTGAGTAAGGAAAATCACTGTGCTCTGTCTGGATTCCTTTGTAGGATTTCTGACAGGGATTTGGCCCCTTTCCTTCCTGGGATGAAAGAGTAACCAGCGCTCCAGGTGAGCTCTATTTTACCCTGTGTTCTTTCAATTTCTTGATGTGCTAAGCAATCCTGTCCTACCCGATTCTATTTCTGTTCTGTCCAGCTGATTCTGACCTGAGCTACCTGTTCCCCAAGCCCTGTGGGAGCCACAGTAGTTACTAGTGAGCTTGTTTGGGACTGCATTGGCTTTCTCTGCCTTTGTTCATGGGAATCTGACTACCACTGCCACCTCCTCGGGCTGCCACCAATGCTTTCTTGCCTGAGAGGAAGTCTGCTAAGACAACTGGTGTGCACCCAAAGTGTACAACTTTGCTCTTTTGTTCTCAGGAGTCCTACTGAGGTATTTTTAAACACCTTATCTTTAGGACGCTATTTTCAACCCCCACCACCACCACACTTCACAGACTTCCAGGATGTTGTTGCCAAGCCTACAATACTGGCACCAGGGGTGCGGTGCTGGATCACACTTCATACACTATGCACTCGAAAACTTCTTTTTATAAGAAGATTATTTCTTTTTACCCGTGGAAGCCTTAGTTAACTGTAAGATTCAAGCAACTTTTAAAAAACATTTTGATACTCCACATTCCTCAAAATTTTCCCTTTTGTATTATTAACCTGCCTGGTATAATGGAGGATACAAATGGCTTCCAGATAGAAGATGACTTAATCCATACAGTCCTGAAGTCTCTTGCTCACAAGGTGGAAAACTTTAACAGATTAGACCTGTGCTTTTTTTCCCACTAACTCGTTAATGATTTCTGTAAGTGACACGTGTAGCTTAAAGCTCATGGATTTAAAACAACGCAATGAGCACCTTGATCTCTTTTCAAGATGTCGGCATCCTCAAGCTCATTGACTCTTCGGTTATTTGCTTATTTAATGGAAATTTCAGCATCATGTTGTCAGTGGGGTAAGATTCTTCCAGTACCCATAGAGCAACAGCAGGGTTCCTGTTTACCAATAGTGTGAGAATCTCAAAGCATACAAATTACTCATGCCTAGAAAACTATTTATATTGATATAGACTTGGTGTAGACAATCATATCATTTAGCGTGACACCCAAATATATAAGAGAAGTTAATGTTAGCCAAAGATTTAGACCATATTTTTCTAAGACTGACTTGCCTCTATCCATCTTTATTGAATTGCTATTTAGGAATCTTCTCTTGTTTATAAAACATAAAAACATTAGAGACTATCCCTATCTTCAAAAAGAATATGTTCTGGTCTTACAGGAAAAGGTGAAATGACGCAGGCACCAGAAACAACAAACACTAGTACAAGTAGTTTTCAATTGGAATATGGATCACTTCTTAGGGATCATAGAGAACAATATGCTTATTTGGGGGATGAAATTACATTTGAAATGAGTTTGGATATTTTAGGAGTGCGTTTTCAAACACTACAGATGGACAAATAGTTTTAAGGCCAAAAAGAACAAATCAAAATGCATCATTGATATGTAAGTGGGCGCTCTTACTGTGTAAGGCAACAGGGCTGTCATAGGATTAAGTCTGAGCACATGCAAGACATGGAAACGTGGTATGTGGTCACGCTGAAGGGTCTTGAATAATATGCTCAGGAAAGCAGTGTTTCACCTTTAAGATGCCACTAACATTTCCTGCTTCACAGTGGAATCAATTGGGAAATAGTAACTAGGAGCACAAGATGTGAGCTTTGTGAAGGTGGCTTAAATTGAAGATAACTGAAGAACACAGACGATGATAATATTCAATCAATAAGGTGTAATATATAACCTCTCTCTGTATGTGGGAACAGCATAATGGAAGTTGAAAGCACTAAGTCATAAGAGGGTTGACGGGACACTCTGAAGGAAAAATTAGTGAGAAAAAGAAAGACCATAATGGAGACAATGACCAATAGGACTAAAGTCCAACGCTAAGGGAGTAGAACAGTAAGGAAAACAAAGGGGAATAATGACTTGGCATTTGGAAAACCTTTGTGGCCAAAGACAGCAAGTTTTCATTTAGGATCAAGAACAATAATCAAACTATGGGAGTGATACTAACAGCCCCTTCATTTGATAGTGGGCTGGAGTACAGAGAAAGGAGAGGATGCATGAAAGGAAGGTTGCTCGGCAGCACAGATTACTCATCATGGGAAAAGCTGAAATGTGACTACGGGATATAAAGTAAAACTAGAGAGAAACGGAGTAGCACTCACAACTCCAGATCTCAGGGGTGTCGACCTCACCAGCGGCTGGTTTTCTTACTTCTACGGCCTTGAGTTCAAGTATCTCCTACAATGCTCTTTCTTGTCTTTTTAAGATTTATTTATTTATTTTATGAATATGGATAAACTATAGCTGTCTTCAGACACACCACAAGAGGACATCAAATCCCATTACAGATGGTTGTGAGCCACCATATGGCTGCTGGGATTTGAACTCAGGACCTTTGGAAGAGCAGTCAGTGCTCTTAACCACTGAGCCATCTCTCTAACTTCTCTTACTATGCTCTTAACATTTATGTAAATGGCAAACTCTAGCTTAGTTCATGGGAAATTAACTTTCGGTAAGTGTTTAGATTCTTTCAAACTCCATCCCAGAGACATTTTTTTTTCTTCTCTTTTGTTTATGTACTTTAAAAGTTATTTTGCAGTACTACAGTACAGATCCAGGTCTTTTCTCATGCACAACACATGCTCTACACCTGGTCCGCTTTCTATCACTGGTGTCACTGTTGAACCAGGGTTTGTTTCCCAATTTAATTTTTTATTGTTATTATATTAAGGCTTATGATATCAATATATAATAATATTCAAGGAGTAAAAGTTCAAACTAGCATTGTCCACTTTCTACCATCTCATTCCTTCTCAGGGATTAAATGAATAAAAGAAGACCCAGAGAAGGAAAGGTATAGATGCTAAAGTAAGGACCATCAAATTAATATCTCAAACTTCGAGACTCATCACTGCATTTAAATTCAAGTTGCAATAATATATTTAAAGTTGATGGTCAAGTAATTATTGAGAGTAAGATAACACAAAGAATAAAAGAAAGTGAGAACACCGAAGTTTAAGAAGCATGGGCTAGCAAGAAAGGATAGAAACAGACCACAAGAGACAAATAGACTGGGCTGGGGAGATGGCTCAGTGGATAAAGCATTTCCACACAAACGGGAGCATTGGAGTTCTCAACCAAAGAAGCTACATAAAAGCTGAGCCGCTATAAGAGCTGATTATAATCCAAGTACTCATGCTCAGGTGGCAGAGGACAGTGGGAATTTGAAGTTCTTTGATTATGTGAATGTGTTTTTGTTTTAATCGCAGGCGTGGGACATGGGACTGCTTCAGACTGTCCACAGCAGCTAACTATGATTTGTCTCTTGCTCGGCAGAGGCATGATTTGGCCAGCTGCAGATAGTTTACTTTTGGAATTCTGGGGACTCTTCAGAGGGTATAGAAATGCCAAAGCCCCCAGAGAGGTGGCAGCAGCATGCTGTTATTGCTGGTTGCTGGCTGGATGCTTTTGGTTGCTGTTTGTTAAGTAGAAGAAATTGGACTTGCCCTGAGGAATCTGACTCCCCTAATCATCCGGAAGTACTCTAACAAGATTGATGCCTCCTTTCCCTTCTAATCCTCTTTCTCTGCTACTTAGTGTTGGGGAGGGGAGGTTGGAAGGGTACAGAAGGGTGGTAGAAAAAGAACCCAATAAAGTAGCCAAAGGTCTGCTGCTACAGCAGAGACAGAGGATTCCAGGGCAAGATAATCACCTAGACTAGCCAAAATTAGTAAGCCCTGGGTTCACTGATGAGACCCTGACTCAATAAATAAAATTGAGGGAACTCAAGGAAGACAGCTAATGTCAAGTTTGAGCCTATACATGTGTGTGAACATATGTATTACACAGGCATACACATAATACAGACATGCACATCACATACCACCGCCAAAGACATATTTACCATTACTTACGTATAAAACTAACAGTAAAGTTAGTTCTGCCCACTTGATGCTGAGTATCAATATTTTACTGAAATTAATTTAATATATATAGTATTTTAATGGAGGGTTGCTGAAGGGATGACTCAGTAGTTAAGAGCATTTGTTCATCTTCCAAGTTCAATTCCCAGCACTCATGGCAGCTCACAAGCCAGTCTTTAAAAATACTATTAAATATAAACAGCTTTTCAAAGAACTGTACTCCTCACCTAAAAACTGTACTGTAATCGTTTCTATGTGTCACAATGTTTATCCACTATTAAAACCACTTGAGAGGTGAGGAACAGCCGTGCAATTTATTTTTAAAGAATCTTGAAAGAAAAACTTAACAAAGAGAGCACCCTCTACATGACTTATAGAACAAAATTAGTCAGTCATTTCCACTCTGGTATCTGAATTGCTATAACTCTCTTTGTCTGAGCAACCAAAAGGCAGGGGATCATGTATATTAAGAATGCTGGTGCTTTACCCACTCACATCATGAGGAACTAAGTCATGTCCTCACCATGATCATTACCTAGAATTGTTCTGAGATGAAGTCTTTCCCAATACATTTAAATTAATTTTTTTAAATGTAAAAAAAAAAAATGGGAATAGTGAAGTGAAACTTTGGTATGACTGTCTATCTTGAAAAGCTTACAAATTACTTTCAACATTGTATTACTGCATGTGTATGTGGTGTGTGTGTGTGTGTGTGTGTGTGTGGTCTTTGCCCATGTGCATATGAATATGTATGCACTTGAACCTAAAACTCACCAATCTGGCTAGTCAGACTAGCAAACTTGCCCAAAGATGGCATCTCAAATGAAACTGAAATGACCCTCTAAACTTGGATGGACTAGGTAGTCAGTCATAGTGCTGAAAAGACTTAAAAGTACAGGTTGGGAACTGTAGCTGTGCAGCTTGGTCTTCACGTGGGTCCACTAGCGAGTGGAGCAGGGGCTTGTCTCAGTCTTTCTTCCCTGCCACTGGATCCCCTTCCCTCTACCTGGACTGCCCCGGGGGGGCCTCAGTGGAAGATGATGTGCCTGGGACTAGATGTCCCAGGGTGGGACTAGATGTCCCAGGGTGGGATTGTACCTGTCTTCTCTGAGGAAAAGGAGAAGGGGCAATGGGGGAAGAGGTTTGTAGTTGTGGGATGTGGGACCGTGGAGGGCAGCCTGGTTTCTGGTTGAGCTAAGGTTTAAAACCCGGGCGAACCCATTAGGGAATAACCCTACAAGGGAAGGTAGGTGTTTTGCCATGCTCCTGGGAACCAGGATCCTGACAGGAGGCCGAAGCTTTCCTCCATAGGTCTGTGACTGAAAGTCATGTAAGGGCAACGCCCAAACCCCTCCACAGGTGTAATCACTCAGCCTCAAGACATCCCCATTCTAATGAGGCACCTAGAGGCTTAGCCACTCACCTTCCCAGCCAATGGTAATTCAAGCTTACCCCTACCTGAGATTCACTCTCATCCATGACAATAAACACCCTAAAACTATGGACAGTCTCTCTTCATTTGATCAGCTGTGGGGAACAAGGGAACAGGTCTTTGTCTAAAGAGCCAATGACTAGTCTTCTGCAGAAGGCCTCCCAGTGCTCTCAACCACTACTGCCAGCAAACCAACTGAGCTAGCCAGCGACAAGCCAAGAACCCGCAGGATCCAACAGTGTTCCTCCTGGCCTTCCCCCACTGGCCCCAGGCTAGATCCAAACTTTAGGCCCTCACTTAGTTCTCAGCTCTTCTGAGGCATCCAGCGTAACCTGGGATGCCCAAGATCCTGGGAACCAGACGGAGAGGGTTCCCTGCGGTCCCAGGGACCCCAGGATGCGCTCCCCCAGCCCCAGTTGGTGTTCTGAGGCAGCTTCTCAAAGCAAGGTCAAACTTCCCACTTTCCACCTCCCTAAGAGGCCCGAGCCTGGGGTGGACACAGGATTCTCACCACACCAAGCCCTTTAACCCACCAGTGGGACTGGGAGTAGAGGAGGGGGCTGCTAGGATCAGGATGTAAAGTGAATAAAAATTAAATAAATTATTGGAAAGAATAAGGGTTTTGGGCAAAAGCTGAGTAGGGAATGTTTCCCATAAGTAAAAGGACTGAACTTGAGATTACAATTACCCATGTGAATGTTGGGCTGGAGAGGCCCCAACTGTGTTTCCAACACAGAGAAAGCTGAGATGGCATCTTTGGACAAGTTTGCTACTCTGACTGGCCAGATTGGTGAATTTTAGGTCCAAGTGCATACATATGCATATGCACACAGGCAAAGAACACACACACACACACACATACACACACACGAAATCATACAAAGTTTGAGGAATCTGAAGTGAATTTGAAGAAGTTGTTGAAGAGTGGATATGATCAAGATATATTATATGCATGTATGAAATTTCAAAATATATAAAATAACATAACTGGGTTAATTATTAACTTTCCACTTGAAAAAGGAAAATTCATCAATACCTTTAGCATTAATCTAATGAAGTTTATCAATAATTACAGCAATTTTATATGTCATTTAATATGATAAATATTGTTGTAAAGTCCCCATTCTGGAACGGTAAGTGTAGAAAACTCAAACACATCTAAAATAGTAAGGAAACAAGGGTGTATTTGCTTACTAATGCATAAAAATCTGTCTTGAAGTAATAATACTTAAAACAGTGTGATACAAATCAAAAGTACAGAAGAAATTGAAAGATAAAATGCATATTAATTAGCACACACTGAGCTCCATGATAAATATGGAGTTTTAAATAAATAGGAAAACATAGATTTATCTTATTTAGCTTGTCCTTCAGCAAAGGGTGTTAAGACATGACCACTTGGGAGGCATTACTTCAAGTGAAGGTTAAGGGAACCCGGAAGAGATTAAAGCTCTCTATAGTCTGCAGTCTAGAAGCTCAGACTCTGATAGAACGACAGGCCAGAAACATAGAGACAGCGTGCATGACATCAGTGATGAATGTCATAAAAGGAAGCAACAGCCAGGGAAGAAGGGTGAGGGAGTGCTAGTCCAGAGCAGTGGTTTTCAACCTGTGGGTTTCAACCCGTTTGAGGGCTGACCTTTTCCCAGGGGTTGCATATCAGATATCCTACATATCCGATTTTTATATTACAACTCAGAACAGTAGCAAAGCTACAGTTATGAAGTAGGAATCATATAATTTTACAGCTGGGGTCACTACAGCATGATGAACTGTATTGAATGGTTGAGGCACTGGCAAGGTTGAGAACCACTGCTCCAGAGACAGATGCCAGAAAACCTCCTTCTAAGGGAAGGACATCAACAGAAAGCTGAGGAGTGATGGAGATGGAGGAGCAGTAATCAAAACACAATGTAAGTTAAGAAACAAAATAATCTTTAAAATGTGTACAATATGAGAAATGTTTTATTTTTAATAAGAAAGTAGTGAGGAAGATTCTAGCATTCAAAACAAATTGGAAAAGAAGGGCAGGAGACGGAAATACCTCTCTCTGAGATGATCTTTCTGAACTTAGGAGTTTTTCAAATGCTGGAGATGCCATTTTTCAACAATACTACATTAAAATAAATGGCATCTTTCAATGCCTAGATGATTCTGCATTATTTCATTGTTAGAGGTTTCCAAGTGGAGCTAGAGAAATGACACTCAGTGGTTAAGCACTTGCTTCACAAACAGGAGCACCAGTAGGTGCCCAGAAACTATAAATGCTGTGTGTACATAGCAGCACACCTATAATTCTAGTCTTAAAAGGTGGAGATGGAGATTCTCGAAGCAAACTTGCAAGCTAGACAAGCCACAACAGCAAGCTCTGAGTTTAACTGAAACATCCTTCTTCAATGATTAAAGTGGAAGTGTAATCAAAGATGATTCCTGACATCAGCCTCTCATCTCCAAATGCACACGCACACAAGTGCATGCACATCCTTCGCAATGGGCACCCCCAGGCAAAACAATGCATGCACACATGTGCACATGGTACACATGACACACATGTGAAAACTGCCATGGGTCCCCAGTAGAGCAAGCTTTGTTCCTTTCTAGGAGAGAGCAATGTCTAAGTGGGGCTGGGGAGAGCACTTGGCAGGCAAATTGCTTGCAGAACAGGTTTGAGTATCTGAGTCCAGATTTCTAGAATCAACTTGATGAGTAGCAGCAATCATAGCACATATGTGTAACCTAAGCACTCTTATGGGGAGGTAGGAGCTAAGGACAGGAGGAGAGGGAAAGGGAAAGGGAAAGGGAAAGGGGAAGGGGAAGGGGAAGGAGAAGGAGAAGGAAGAAGGGGAAGGGAAAGGGGAAAAGGGGGAAGAAGGGAAGGGGAAGGGGAAAAGGGGGAAAAAGGGAAGGGGAAGGGAAAGGAAGAAGGGGAAGGGGAAGGGGAAAAGGGGAAGAAGGGAAGGGGAAGAAGGGGAAGAAGGAAAGGGGAAGGGGAAGGGGAAAAGGGGGAAGAAGGGAAGGGGAAGAAGGGAAGGGGAAGAAAGGAAGAGGAAGGAAGAAGGGGAAGGGGAAGGGAAAAAGGGGAAGAAGGGAAGGGGAAGGGGAAAAGGAAGAAGGGAAGGGGAAGAAGGGAAGGGGAAGGGGAAGGAAGAAGGGGAAGACAAGGAAGAAGGAAAGGGGAAGGGGAAGAAGGGAAAGGGGAAGGGAAAGGAAGAAGGGGAAGGGGAGAAGGAGGAGACAAGGAAGAAGAGGAAGAGGAGGAGGAAGAAGAAGAACAACAACCACCAATAACAATAACAAGAGGAAGAAGAGGGTGAGGAAGCAGCTGTCTCTAATACAGGGAAAAGAGTGATAACTTCCACATATATGTTGTGACACATGTGTTCCCATATTCACTCATAAACCGACACATACATTACACATATCCAGCTTCACTAAGGAGACACACATTTGTAAGGGTTCTTGCTGTCCATAATCAGAGTGCAATCCCCCCGTCTTTTTTTTTATTATATCAATAGAAAACACACCTTTCTTTCTGTGTGAGTTAAACTTGTTTTCATGTTTGTGATTCTTATGAAGTAACACTGCGTCTAAAATGCTCCATTTCCCAAAATGCTATTTAAATTTTTCGATGACTTTTTTCAACATCTCAGCCTAATTGTTTAGGCTTCAGAGAAGCAAGCAACGAGAGGGACAGCTACTTAAAACACATGAGCTTTGTTCACACTTCATTAAATATTTTAAATGGCTATTTTACCTCACAGCTTCTACATTCATTGTGGATCTTAGCTGGCTTGCTTTTTATAACTGGGAAATCTGAATCTCTCTTTAAAGAAATCTTTCCTACTGAAGAGTCCTCCAGCTTATAAATATGTTATTCCCATCTCCCTTCTGCAAACCTGAGGCTCGACTTTAAAACTCACACCAAGGTTTAATCATTTTAGCTTTAATCATTTATGAAATTCTTCATTAATATGGGCATGTTTGTTTTATTGCTTTCCTAAAATCACATGTTACCGGGCACTGCCTCCATCTAGAAGCAATTAATTGACTCCAGTATTACACATTCTGTGCAGAACAGTCACTGAAAAATAGCCCAGACTAAATGGAGCTATGACTGTAAGAACAAAGCGATTTGTCAAACCAAATTTAAAGTTTGAGTAAGACTGCACTGATGAAATTAGTCTGGAAATCTATATACAAACTCTAATTGTATTTATGATTATAGAGCACTTATTACCTCTGATTAGTTATTGCTTATCAAAGGTGAGATCTAGAGTTTAATTCCACTATGAATTTAACTGTATCATTAAATAAAGCCACTCTAATCTTAAGGGACAGACTACAAGATAACTTTGAGTCTTACACTCAAGAACTCCAACAGCTAGCCCAGCAGTGGTGGCGCACGCCTATAATCCCAGCACTCGGGAGGCAGAGGCAGGCGGATTTCTGAGTTCCAGGCCAGCCTGGTCTACACAGTGAGTTCCAGGACAGCCAGGGCTACATAGAGAAACCCTGTCTCGAAAAAATAAAAATCTCTTTAAAAAAAAGAACTCCAACAGCATAGTGAGCGTTCAAAATAAAGGGACATATTTTATTTAGTTTCTATAGAGGCTCCGTTTAGTCTGGGTCCTGGTTCCATATCTTGACCATATCACTGTACATGGATACCAGCTATCCACTGTGTGACCACATCAGGTAGAAAATGTAGACTCCTGGATGTATGTGTTGTTTTCTGTGGTGTGAGAAAACATACATGTTAAAGAAGGTAAATGGATCATGGAAGAGTTTCAGACCCTGATAAATGGAGTCATAGCTGTGGAATTTACATCCAACAAAATTAGTGCCCTTATAGGAAGAGACAGGAGAGATTTGAACTCCTTTCTGTGTGTGCCTTCGAGTGCACCAAAGGAAGGCAATGTGAAGACTAATCAAGACCAAGCCATGTTTGAACCAGGAGCAGAGCCTGCCAGCAACAACTTAGCACCCTGATATTGGTTTCCAAACTGCAGAACTTTGAAGACACAAAGGTCTGTAATTTAAGCCATTCCTCTTATTATTTTTTTTATGACAACACAGAGAGGACAGGAAATGAACAGGACAGTCTAGGACACAGCTGTGAAACACAAACATAAACATACATCCATTGCAGATGAAGACCCCACAACACACAGATAGAGAAACATATATTAGCTCAAAATCATCACTGTAACGTGGGATAGTAGTTGGTAATTTAAAACTCATCCAGTGAAACACACACATAAAAAATGCAGTTGGAGCCAGAAGGAGTTGAGGAATTCACTTTGCATGTGAAATTTCATTTGGAAAAAAATCTAAGCTAATCAATTCTCTTGGCATTTGCACCAATGTCTTTAGGTACAAACTCAGGCTCTCCAAGTGTGGCCTTATCAGCTCTCTCCTTGTGATGGACACTTAAGGGATGTCTCCACAGCCTTCTCCTCCGTCTTCTTTTGGCTTAACAGAGTATCACAACTCTCATGAGAGGAGAATCAATCTACTGCATGTCAATGTGATGCATCTAATATAACTTAGACTACCTATTCTATTTTAACAAGGTATTGTTATTTTGAAATAATTTCTTTGCTAAAGACTATAAAAGCAGTAACTTGCAATACAGAATGCTGACCCTTGTTTCATAATGGTAGTACCTTTTCCTTCCCTGGTCATGAAGCTCCCTACTTCATTCTTAGAGACAGAATTACACATAGCAACAAACAAGGCATAAAAGAGAAATTAGCATGCAACCTTTCACTTCATTGAAATGTTGTATCCACGACAGTGAAAATACTTGGACGGGTATTTCCAACCTTGACGTTCAGTAGTTATGATGGCATACTGGAGCATTATGAAGAAGTTCAGCTCTAAACCCACTATGTTAGGCTCAGGAAGGAAGAAAGATCCAGGGAGGGCAAGAGAACATCAGTTGAGCCTGTTTCTTGAACAATTAAAAAAAATGTTCAAGACCTGACAAAAATCCCCATGATAATGTCAAAACATCTTATATAAAGAACGTTGCTGAAAAGTTTAAAACTAATACCATATTTCAGCTTATCTTTTACGCTGCTTGAAGGCAAATATTATTGGCACAACTGTCCTTCCCAGTCCTGTTACTGTTCCATACCCTTTATCTGATGTTGATTTACAAAAGTTGGCTGATCAGCAAGGTAGGCGTAAAGAGGGCTTCTGCAGCATGGTTTGCTAGAGACACTTTCTGTTTCGTAATAAAATGTTAGCAGCCCCCAAATGATTTGGCTTTATCTTTCTGAAGATCAATTTCAAAGTAATAACACGGAATTCTCCACATAAATCCTCCATATTAAAAGTGACAAGGGAGATAAAAGTAAACAAGAGTAGATCGGGGAATTCACATTACTGTCTTCCACAAACTGCTGGGATAAAACAAACTGCAAGCACCACTGATCGTACACCACTGCCATTGACTTAAGTTTTAAGGCCTTTGGCTGAGGTCCTTTGGGAGCCAGTGTTAGAAAGTGAAGCACTCCAGAGAACTGTGCAATGCTAATGCTGGCTCTCATGACTTCTTGGGTAGCATTCATTCAATTCATGACCGTGTAAAAGATCTTCAGTGGATAGCAGTCAATGGAAATGAAAACATGTCATGTGCCTGTCTGAGCTACAGGAGTAGCTCTTCCCCACACTATTATATGAAACTTGAGATGCTCTCCCTAAACCATGTAAACATGTAACTTGCAAATAATTATAAACTTGAGAAACACTTCTTACATAAGCTCAACATGCAACGTATGTAAAGTCTTCACTATTATAGGCAGCAAGTGGGACTGTGTGCACTGTGTCTTCCTTTTAATGTTGGTGGCTGGCCTGTCCCTGTGGCCTGAAGATTGGAAGGAGAAACAGAGACCTTTAACTCTGTGATTGATTTCTTCCCAGGAAGTCTCCCAGGTGAGAAATATTCAAGGAGAAGTCAAGATGCCAATCACACCAAAATAGCAAAGCTCCTTCTTGTGCTTCTGTTATGCCCCTACTGAACTTTGGCAGAACAAACAGATGTCAGCACAGCATAGACTCTACTGGGAGCCTTCTTTCTCTCCTAGTGCCTCAAAACAAAACAATGCAGACAAAGAGGCCTGAAGAGACCTTGTAGCAAGTAAATATCTGAGATTACAGGAAAATAATCTGTTCTCTCTTCCTCCATCCTCCCTCCATCCTTCCTTCCCTCCCTCCTATCCGTCCGTCCCTCCCTCTGCCACCTCTTCATCTTCATTCAACTGTCCATCCCTGCCTCCAATTTTGAAAGTTATTTGGAAAGTTATACATGATGCATGTTTATAGTCTTATCTGCTTGAGAAGCTGATGCTGAGGGAAAACAAATTTGAAACCAAACTGGACTAAGAAAGGAACATGTCTTATAAATTTAAACAAACAAATTCATTGAAAAATGAATTTTCAGACCTTTAAGTTTTATAATCGAAAATACTTTTTTTCTTCAACAGAGTGTTCTGTGAATGAACATGTACACATCTAGAAGTACCTTTAGGATGCAAAATAGCTGAGTTGGTAAGAGAATCTGGCCCAGAGTCTGGTGAGCTGAGTTCCACCCTTGGACACGCACAGTGGAAGGAGAAAGGCAAAAGCTGCACTCTGACTTCCACACATGCACCCAGGTATGCATATGCCACCTTGGCACGCCATACAAATAAAGTAAATGTAATTTAAATCCTTTTGAAAAGTAGCTTTACCCATAAGTAATTAACCAAGCAACTGATTTTCGTAAGTCTCATTATTCTTTATGTGTCTCTTTCTGCTTAGACAAGAAGAATCTGATTTTAATGCAATTGCTCATTTAAATTATAATTAGCGATGCACTTTGTTTCAAATACAATTATTTGAAATAAAACAAAAAAGGGAAAAAAGCATATTCTCTGGATAAATGCTGCTTGTCGCATATGGCATCTGTTGCCAAATGGTACCAATGGTTCCATTTGTCCACAGGGACATTGATGGCCTGAAATAGACACAGATTCCACTATGTTCCTCTGTGGACTTCAATGAGTACCACTGGGCAGAGACTTAAATCTGTCTTTTCTGGACTTCAGTGTCATTAAGCTCTGGCAAGGAGGATCCCGTAAACCTCTTCCAGGTTTGAAATCTTGCCACATGGCCTATATAACTTTTAGGATTGCTATATCTTTGTATATGTGTTGGTGGCTATAACTTGTTCTGCCAAAGACCACTACAATTTATAATCTACCATCTACCTGATCCCTGAGTTCTCTGAATGGTTCTGCTATATCTGACCCTTCTGTGTTTAAATACACTCACATCAAGTACCTTACACTATGAGATGGCTGAGTTGGACAACACACCTGGCTCTAAGTCAGATGAGCTGAATCCCACCTTTGGACATTCACCATTGAAGGAGAGAAGAGAACCCTGTCCTCTGACTTCCACATGTGCACCTGGGCATGCACATGAGCCCCTATAGGGGGTTGTATTCATCACTTGACAAGTCAGAAAGACTGAATACTTGAAAATATTTGAAAACAACCAGGCTGATGCCCTTCACTGATTTTAGTACGCTTACTTATGTGTAGCATGTGCTTATATAATAAGCAAATCAATAGTTAATGGACAACAATGAATTTCTGAAGTAGACACTGAAGACGTAGTTCTTTGTTTGTCCCAAAACATATAGAGGATCTAGGTCTAGGGATATGTAACTATAGAATGAATAGGTCTAAAAACATCACAAAGCAAACTTAAAGCATTAGACAGATTAAATATTAAAAATACTATGTAAAACATAGATATGTTCCTATGGCCTGAGAAAATAGATGGGAAATTAAAAGACTGTTTAAGAAAAGTTTTGCAAAGGTGGGGGGAAGCAATTTTTAAAAAGGCAAAAAATATCTCCCAAAAAATCTTCATGGTCTCTAGCAGTTAGGGAAATCTAAACCAATATAACTTTGAGACTTCATCTTACCCCAGTCAGAATGGCAAAGATCAACAGAACCTCTGACAATAAGTGCCAAAGGAGTGTGGGGCAAGGGGAGCCCTTACTCACCCCTGATGAGATTGAAAACTAGTACAGCCACTCTGGAAATAAGTGTGGCAAATTTTCAAATGGTTAAACATTAATCTACTGTATTACTAAACTAAATCAGTTCTTGACATGTGTCCAAAATACTGGATATCCTACTTCATAAATAACCTGCTCTGTCATATTTGTTGGCACCCTACGCACTATCTCTAAGATATGGAAACAACCTAAAAGTCTTTCAAGCGACAAATGCATAATATATATGGTGCGTATACACTACGGAATAATATGCAACTGTGAAAAAATGAAATCATGAAATTCGCAGGCATATGGATGGAGCTGAAGAAGAACACATTTCCTGAGATAACAGACCTGGAAAGACAAAAGTCCCATGTTCTCTCTCATCTTAGTCCCCTGGCTTCAAGTCCTTAGATGTGGGTACATATCCAGGAGAAACTGGGGAAACCAGAGCAGCAAAACAGACTTTGGCCCAGGCTGGAGTTGGGTCGAGGGAGTGATAGAGAGGGAATAGCAGGATGCAAGTGATTTCTGGTGAAAATGGGGGAAATGGTGGGTGGACCCACTTAGGAAGAGTGAGGGAAATGAATACAAAAGAAGGAAGAAGAGGGATACCATTAAGGATCTCTGCAAAAGTCATAAGGAATCACGCTAGTAACAATCTAGCTAAAACTACCTGTACCACATGTAAATCAGTGTATAAATATATAAATATCATTTAGATAAAATTTTCTCATCTGGGCTAACAATGTCCCCTCTGACAACCATAAAGGCATTCTGACAAAACCCACAACAGCCAGGCATGAGAAGCCTCCTTTTTAGTTATAGTTCATATTTATTCAAGAGATTCCCAAGACAGAAAAGCTTTTGCTTGTCTCCTCACACCCCACCTCCAACCCAGAACTGGAAAATGTGTCCCTATTGCTGAAGATACCATACACTTAAGACACAAAGTACAAAGTTCTGAACTGGAACTTTTCTGAATGCCATCTCACCGAGGACTAGTTTTCATGGTACCAGAAGGCACCATACAAATTTCCAAAGGAGGAAGCAACTAATGTCCTCTTCAGCTTTGACACATATGACCCAAAATGATCACCATGGTACTATAATTCTAAGAGTGTATTGGTGGCACATTTACCTTGACCATAACCAACAGCCCTCTAATTGAACTTAAGACCCACAGAACATAAAGGAAATCACTCCCGATACTGGAAACTTAAGAGAACTACCCAAAGCTAGGGAAGTTGTGGATCTTGGAAGACAATCTAGAACTGTCACTTTATTAAACCAGCATAATCCTTAACTAAATTCTAAATGTTTGTCCTTATTCCATAGATAAGTGTAGTCCTCACTCCTAATCAAGAAAACTTGTCTGTGCAACAGATGGAGACCACTGATGAAAACCACAGCCAATCAAAACACAGAGTTGTAGAGCCTAGTCCTAAAGGATAAGCCCACAATGCAACTCTCACACCTAAAGTTCAGAAAAAGTTGCTGAAGAGGAGGTCAAAAGAATGTAAGGGTCAGAGGATCACAGTGTTTTCTGTGAGGCTGTTGTCTGCTAGCAATGTCAGAAGCTACACCCATAAAGTCTCACTAACGTAAGTCCCTAAGCTTGAGTTGAACAGGACAACAACAGACAAGTCAAAGTGGACAGGAAAAATCCCATGATGCCTCAACCTTACACTAAGAACTACAGGCAACTAAGGAGTCATAAGAGGAGGAGAAATAGCCTTCTCCATAGAAGGGCATACCACTGGTTATCCAGTACCAAATGACCAGACATTAAAACATACACAAATAAATAACATCTCACAGGCATAAATACAGGTTGTAGTTATTTATTTAGGAATATGCACATAAATGTATATAACAATAATTAAGGAAAAAGAAAGCATCAATTTGAAAGAGCAAGGCAGTATATATGATAGGATTTTGAGGGAGAAAAAGGGATACATGATGCAATTATATCATAATTTCAAAATATAAAAGAAACAGATAAAAAATGAAGTTTCGATTGACCAATTGGTACAAGTAATAAATGGACTAAGCAGGTTATATTTACACACACACACACACACACACACACACACACACACACACACACGTGTTTGTATATGTAAAATATGTAATGTAACAGCAGTCAATGGAAAAAGACGCCATGCATTTGAAAAAGGGCAAGGAAGGGTTACATTGGATGGTTTGGAGGGAGGAAAGGAAAGCAGGAAAGGATGTAATTGTGTTATAGTCTCCAGAAATTATAATCAATTTCGTATTTTATTTAAAAGCCAAATGATTCATAATTAAGAGAGAATATCAGAAATATAGTCTACATTTTCAAGAAAGTCACAAAAGGAGAACAGTTACTTATTTCTTTCAGTGTGACTAAGAGAAGGAATCCTTCATAAAAGGGGAAAGTACAGAGTTTTTCTGACTATGGTCTTGCAAATACCGCTGGTCTTCCTGTGTTCATTTTGTTCTTTAAGTATTGTTTAATACTAAAATCTAATACACAGAAACATTTTAAATTAGTAAGCCTCAGAGATACAATGTTACATTTGAATACTGTAAACTATGCTTCATGAAGCCTTTGAGGCTAAGGTCTGATTTCACACGTTATTACCAAGTTCACTCTCAAACACAGAGTAAAACTCAGCCTTCTGTGAGCTCTGCGTGGCTGTGCCTAAGCCTGTTTCCTCCAGTCAGGTTGGGCCACTCTGACTACTATTGTGCTGTGTTCATCATGGGCATGCTCCTTCTCAACAAAGCCTGCCCTTCCCCCATGTCACCAGCACCCACATCTCAGCTTTTCACAAAGTGCTGATTCTTGTTCCTCAGCTCTGCCTTCCACACAGAAGGCTATTTCTGATTCCCGTATTGAGTTATGAGTCTTTATACCCTTTATTATTGTGCCTACTCATTTAATTTCCAACTCCCAGCACAGTTTGTCCTAGTTTGCTTTCTGTTGCTATAATAATGTTAATAAAAAATAAAAACACTGACCAAAACAACTTGGGAAATAGTTCACTGGGCTTAAATCTTCACGTTACAGTCCACCATTGAAAGAAATCAGGGCAGGATCCCAGCAAGAACCCAGATGCAGGAACTGAAGCAGACACCATGGAGGACCACTGCTTACTGCTTTGCTCTCCGTGGCTTGCTCAACTACCTTCCTTATACAATCCGGGACCACTGGGTCAAGGATGGCACTGCCAACAGTGGGCTGGGTCCTTCTATATCAACTGGCAATTAAGAAACTCCATGTTGGCATGATTTATTTCAGCGTTAGCACCATAAGAACGTATTGCCAAGATGAAAAACCCATTTCTTTCATGTTCATGGTTCTACATCTGGGCAGCCTGATGCCTGCTATGCCCATGTTCTCAACAGATATATGCCAAGGAATCAGTTGGTCAATGACTATTATGAAAGGAAATCAAGAATATATAGCTCAAAAGATCTTGCAATCTGGAATAAACTGAAAGCAATATCTGCCAATATTTTATAATTAATTTTCTGATAAAGGATGATAAACAAATGAGGTATAAAGCATGACTCCATCTTAAAAGATAACTAGACTCGTAGGGAACAACAGAGCTTCAGTGAAGGTAAGGCTATGTAGCATATACTATCTTATCTATACAATCACATATGTTTGAAGTAAGGTGTACATATTAATGCCAGGATAACAAAGGGAGTGGGGCAGATGCAGTTAGAGAAACTATCGATGGACTCTTCCCCTTGAGGCAGTCACAGCAATGACAACAGTAAAGCCCAAACACTATGCACTTACTCTATGTTACACCCTTATCGATGAAGCACCATTTTCCATTTCAGACTTTTTAGGGGTATACTTGGCTGACTCCATCAAGGGCAGTGTACAGGAGTGAGCATCGTCACTGTCATCAGGAGGATGTAGAACTCCACACTTAGATCACTGTTTATGCAAACCTAGATGTTATTGGGATAGTTTCTTCCACTCTTGTAAGTTGATGTCCACAAAGGTTATCCCTTTGCTGAGCATGTATCTACACTTCCTCAAACGCTTACATAATTACAACCAATCCCCCTTAGGCACAATATATATGATGTATTATATATTGATATATTAACAGAGATAACACAGAAGTTACTTTATTTAAAAGTATATTGTTGATTGATTTTCTTCGAATAATATCAATAGCAATAGGAAATACCTAATATCTCTCTCCCCTCCCTCCCTCCTTCTCTCTCTCTCCCTCTTTCTCCTGTTTCCATGGTGCTGGAGACCAAATTCAAACCCTTTCTCATGGTGTGCATGTGTTCTAACCCTCCTGCCCTGTGATGGCTAATCTTTATTGGCAGTTTTCGGTAAGTCATTAAGAATGCTATTGCAACAACTCTCCAAGGCTTCTCTATTGGGGAAGTGAAAGCATTTTATTCTTTCCAATGCTATAAAAAAGAAAAAAGAAAAAGCATTCCATAGCAAAGTACTATCACCACTTACTCAGCCACTTCTCTGTTGGTGGACATTCAGAGATCTATAATTCCTCACAGTAAACATCCCTGTGCAGGTATCACTATGTAATGGTGCCTTATGACTATCTGAAACATCCCTACAAATAGTACAAGTAAGGGAATGAGCATAAATATTTTAGTTCGTGAAGATATTCTTCAGACGTGATCTGGGATATATGCAATTCAGTTTCAAGGTTTGCAACAAACTTGCAGCGGAAACAAAACAGAATTTGAGGATTCGCAGAGACATTTGAGGTAGCCATGTGGAGTGGTGCATCCCTCACTTCTAGCACACAGACAGCAGGGGGATTGGTTACTCAGTCAAGGCCGGCATGAGCTACATATACCATGAGTGAAATAATCTCACAAAGATACATAAATAAACAAACAAACAAACAAATAGTAGGAAAGAGGAGAGAAAAAGATAGTGATAGGCCAGGGTAGAGTTAGGCCAGTAAACAATGTGTGGTGCCCCTGTGTATCAATGAGGAACTCAGACATAAAGCTGGTGGTATAATTTGGGGCATTTAGACATGAGCAAAGGGATACTGATGGTAAGCTAGGATGGGTCTTGATGTTTACTGGAAAAAGTTTAGATTCTCTGCCATGGGAAGCAGGAAACACTTATAATCATTATTAGAGGAATATTTGCAATAATGGAAGAAATGAGTAAGCACCCTTTCAGAACAAAAGCAAACTGTTGCGGTCTTCTGACCCCCACGCCTTTGAGCGCAGTGTTCTTTTCTAGTCCATGTCTGGACTTTGGTAGTCTTAGTCTCTTCAGGAACTCCTTGTGTAACAAAACTAGAACAACTCTCGCTGTTCAAATGCAAATGCTTTCTCATCAGCTCAAAATTGATCCTAGTATCAGCTCTGAGAAATATAACAACAGCAAAAGCCCTCTAAGGACAGAATCAATGCCACTGTATAAGCAGCTTCCTATTCACAGCCCTCTCTTCTCTTTGCAGACTGAGGCTCAAAAGGCTGCTGGGCCAGTTAAGTTAGAGCCTCTCTTTGTTAATTCCCCTCTCCTCCTTCTCAGGATATCATTGGTTTGGGTCCTAGCAGACCTCCTGAAGTGACAGTGACTCTGTCACTAGCCAGTCCACCTGCCTGGCTAGTAGATAATCTGGCAGTAGCACGAACACCAAGCCTCTAAATGGCTGTGGTGCCTGTAATCACAATGGTTTCCCACCTCAAACCAATATGCTGAAATGTAATCCCACTGTGATGGTTTGGGAAGATGGGCCATCGGGAATTAAGGAGACTGTAAGGATAAAGCTCTGGTGTCTGGGATTACCACTATCCCAAGAATACCAAGCAAATATGACTTCTCTTTCTTTGTGTTCTCTCATGAGAAGACAGCAAAGGGTAGCTGTCTCTGTACCAGGAGGAGAGTTCCAACCAGAAGCCAGCTA
>JADRCH010000031.1:1233880-1305322 GCA_019843965.1 Rhynchomys soricoides
TCATGTCCTCATGTGTAAAATCTGTTTTGGTCTACATGACTGGTTTTACGTCTGCTGTTGATCCCAGAAACGTTATTATAGAGCCCATTATTTACTATCTTCACCAATGACACTGCATATTCTATTACTTGTTCCCAGGGCGTGTGTGTGTGTGTGTGTGTGTGTGTGTGTGTGTGTGTGTATATATATATATATATTTAAAAAAATTGTGAGCCAAGGACCTTAAATTTTCCCTCAAACTCTTGACATAAATCTAGAATTTGCACTATTGGATATTTTTACTCAATTAAAAGTCCTGCATGCCACACCTTGCCTTGTTTTGTTAATGGTTGCCATCCACTCTAGTTGACTGGCATCTCATTCTAATTGCCTATTTTCTTTTTATTTTAATTGCCTATTTTATTTTTGCAATGTGTTTGGTCACAGCTTTTCATAAAATGAACATCTTACTAGTTTTAACTGCTTCTGATTTGAGATATGTATTTCTCAATATAATATATATTTCTTAATATAATAGCAAAAGCATCAACCTCAGCACCCTAAAAAATAAGTTCAAAATCATCTCTGTCTTCTCTGGATTCAATCCAGAGTTCACTTTTAGCCCTTACCTTTCCTTTTCCATGCGTACGCTTTCTATTGTAAGCTGTTAGCACACACTGGCCTATTGACTTGGCTTCCTACCTGGTGGCCCTAATTCCATCTCCAAATTCTTAGCTGCTAAATTTAACTTTGTCAAACTTGTATCTTACATGTTATTTCAAATTTCACAAAAATGTTTCCCAGTTTAGTGCAACAGAAATATTTAGGCATAATACAGTAAATGAAGAATAAGACAAGAAAGTATTCAGATATTACTAATAAGCATAGACAAGCTTCCTATTCTTAGCCACTCTTTGTGTCAGAAACTAAGGGCACTATTTAAAATTACCTAGTATTTTGGTTCTAAAAGATAAATCATTACAAATAATACTGTTCTCAGTAGTTAGAATGTAGTACATCCAGTTTAATTTGAATTCCTGATAAACAATGAATAATGGTTTTAGTATGAGTGCCTAAATATTGAATGTGACACGTATTTTAAAATAAATTTTTATTAAATTTGTTCCTTGAGAATTTCTTTCTTTCTTTCTTTTATTGGCTATTTTCTTTATTTACATTTCAAATGTTATCTCCTTTCCAGGTCTCCCCTCCTGAAACCCCCTACCCCATTACCCCTCCCCCTGCCTCTGAGGGTGCTCCCCCATTCACCCACCCACCCCTGTCTTCTCTCCCTGGCATTCCCCTACACTGGGGTATCAAACTCCTTCAGGCCCAAGGGCCTCTCCTCCCATTGATATCTACATGCAGCCAGAGCCATGGGTCCCTTCATGTGTATTCTTTGGTTGGTGGCCCAGTCCCCAGGAGCTCCGGGGCATCTAGCCGGTTGACACTGTTGCTCCCCACACAGGGCTGCAAACCCCCTCAGCTCCTTCAGTCCCTTTTCCAACTCCTCCATCTGGGACCCTGCACTCAGTCCAATGGTTGGCTTCGAGCATCTGCCTCTGTACTTGTCAGGCTCTGGCAGAGCCTCTCAGGAGACAGCTATATCAGGCTCCTGTCAGCAAGCAATTCCTGACATCAGCAATAGTGTCTGGATTTGGTGACTGTATAAGGGATGGATCCCCAGGTGGGGCAGTCTCTGGATGGCCTCCCCTTCAGTCTCTGCTCCACACTTTGTCTTCCTGTGAGTATTTTGTTCCCCCTTCTAAGAAGCACTGAAGCATCCACACTTTGGTCTTCCTAATTCTTGAGCATCATACGGTCTGTGAATTATATCTTGGGTATTCTGAGCTACCTGTATATAATGCAATCTGATTCTTCTCACATTTTGTATCCTTTTATCATTGTCTTGCCTGTCAAACTCAATATCCTCTCCCCCATATTCGTGCTGTTTTGTTCAGCTTTGTGACCCACTAAGTTTAACCAGAGCTGTCTGTCCAACCACGGGCATGGCACTATCCACTGGATCCTGGTTCCACTTACAGGTACCTATACAGCTCAAGGCAATGCCTGACCCTCCCCCAGAATCCTAAGTGGAACACAGTTGTATAAGATTAGTGTCTACCTAAGATTTAAATTTAATAAAAAAAAGTCTAGTATTTTTACTTGATCTATGTAAAAATAAAATGCATTAAATGTACTAAAATAAATGTATCCAAATTACAGTACTTTTGTAAAGGAGATAGATTAAGTCCATTGGAAGGGGCTTTGAAAATGAGTGGCATTGATTTAAGTGACTACAGGGAACTTATAGGTAGAAAGTGTGTGTGTGTTTATGTCTATGTAAATCCATGACTGTGTGTGTCAGAAAACTTAGAAAATATTTCCAGTAGAGGGGAGTGTGGTCAAGGGACAAACAAATGTGGCTCTGCTCTTGCACACTGACATGTTTTTAACAAACTAGCTCTTCAGGATAGGAAAAGGAAGCAGAAAGCAAAGAGAACAAAAAATAAGAAAAGTGGTAATTTACAGTTTCCATGGTATAACCATCTCTACCAGACAGAGTCCAAGTGTGCTGTTATTTTAGCATTTCACGTACACAAATACAATGCAGAGAAATGACATAGAGCACAGATAGTCATAAGGAGAACTAGGAAGTAGTGAGTTTTGAGTATGTACCACCTTCATTTAATGCAGTTTATCAATTTATAAGTTGTAATTATTTCATTATTATTAATAGGTTTAACAATAAAGCTTGTAAAACCTTAGGGAGACTTTGATGATCTGGTTTGACATGTCTCATGAATACCATTGTATGTTGGTGAGTCGAGTCATATTCTACATATGGGCGCAGAAAATTATATATTTATGTGTACATATTTATGTATATGTTTGTATATACATATATACAACTTATGTATATACATATACATAAAACACACACCTGTGTGTGTGTGTGTGCACACGCATGTATATGTGTGCGTATGTATAAAGCAGATTGAGGGTATGAACAAATGAGGTATTAGAAAGTGTCGGACACTCCTAGAATCCAAACAGCTAATATATGGATTAAAAGTGACAAATAGAGAGTGGAATAAATAGAAACATGAAGGTTTATCCCCTCACCTTGTAAGACTCTATGATGTGCACTGAAATCAAGGTGCAATGGATGTCGGGATAATTATTCCCCTTCTAACTAATAACTAGTTTGAAAATCAGTCTTCTTAAAGAAAACCATACAGAATACTAATGTAATCTTCCTTCCTTCTTGGAAAGAAACTTAACTAGGGCTAAATATGAAGAGGGTTTTGCAATTGTAATCCTCCAGGTTAGTTTCATAGCATTTTTCAATACTGCGGTTTGCACATTCTGATGCTATACAAAGCAGAGGTGCACCTTTATGGATATATTGAGAATTTCGTTATGTTTGTCATTTACATACAGGGATATTTACATACAGGGATATTTACACACAGGGATATTTATACACAGGGAATTTACATCATTTCCCCCTCCATCTCTACCTTCCAACTCCTGGGCTTCCTTACCTACCCCTCCCTCAAATTTATATACCCTTGTATTCATAATCATTATCATTATATTCGTATGAAGAAATTTTATAAGTGCAACTTGCCGAGTTCATTTACTATTGCTCACAGCTGTGTGTGTTTGAAGCTAACCACTTGGGACTAGATCACTTATCCGTGGAACCTTCAATTTTTAATGGGTATCTGCAGCAATATATCTTTTTCCTGTGGCTGTTCTTCTCTGGATTGACCTCTTAAAATTGGCTGTGGGTCCCTCTAGGCATTTCCGTGACCTTTGCTTCCTATTTCCCTTTCTCCCTCCATCTCCAACATCCATGAATTATTTAGCATTTCAGAATCAAAAGATTTTTATATCCTTTAGTCTTTTCAATGTGAGGTATAAACATATCACAGAAAGCCAGTGCTAAACCAATAAAATAAAATTGGTCTCCATTAATCCATAACAATCTAGTCACAGCTGTTAAAATAATAATATACTAATTTGTAGCCAATTAACTAACAGGCAAAAAATAACATATTTTATTAATATTGACATGATAGCAAAATACACAAAAACCTGTGAGATTAAACATCAGTCTTAGGTGATCTATTTGTTGATAACATTTCAGATCCTCATAAATACATTCAAAATGCATTATGCTTTTAACTAAGAACTTACTAAATTAGCTTTGAAATTTAAACCCCTTTCACAAGGAAATCAAATGTCAACTTCTATACCAGTACAGAAAGAAGAGAGAAAACAAAACCAAGCCCATATCAATAAAAAGTAGAAGTTCTTTTGTTCTGATTGCACTGCATGGGCTAGGGCCTTCCTTGGAGACCATTAATCTTGATGTGTAATATCTAAAAGAGATACACTTCATGCCGTTATGTAGGAGGGAAGAGAATGTGTAAGTTGAAGTTGGTTTGATTTCCATGTACAGTTCTGTGCCATAACAAGCGACTGTCTCTCCCCAAATTAGGATGGTAATGATGAAGAAATAAACGGGGTTTGGAAGTTATCAGGCAAGACCAAGAGTATAAGAAGTAGAACATTACATGTGCTTTAGAGAACACAGCGTACCCAAAGATCAGAGAGGGGGAAATTCTGGTAGGGTGTTAAGCCAGATGAGTTTCAAGAAAATATTTGATCCTAGACTTGAACTGCAGGTAGAATCATTGTTAGTAAAGAAGACAGACCAAGAACAATGGAAATGATTGTGGACCCTAAATTCAAGATATAAAAGGAGTGGTAGGGATTGAAGAGATGGCTCAGCCGTTGAGAGCTCTGGTGGCTCTCACAGGACAAAGGTTTGGTTTCCAGCACGCACAGAGTGGTTCACAACCATCCCTAACTCAAATTCCAGGAGCTGAACCTCCTCTTCCAACTTCCAAGGGTGTAAGGCATAGCCCATGCTACATACCCAGAGATGCAGGCAAAACACTCATTTGCCTAAAATAAACAATTATTTTAAACTGAATTTTATAAGAAGTGTTAGGCATCGCTTCTACTGAATGATGTGGTTATGTGCAGGTTATGAGTAAAAAAGCTGGATTGGAAAGGGATAGGACAGGAGCTGGTCATCACCGGAGTTGAATCTGCATGGGCAGGCTATTCAGCCTAAAGTCTCTGATTGAAAAATTGCTCAGAAACCTGTTTAGGGGAGGGGGTTATTCAGCAAAAGAATAGGAAAAGAGAGGCCAATTAGGTTCCAACTTCATTCGAGAAAGAAATGCAGTCTGGAACAGGGAAGACAGAACTGACAGAAGGCACAGATGTGACTGTCTATTCAGAATGAGAACTGACAGGACATAGTGACTGATTTCAGGGAGTGAGAGGTTGGAATGACTCAGGGGTTTTCTGTCTGAGTGACTAGAGAAGGGAAATGTCACAAATGGGAGACAGAAGGTGCAGAAGGATGCATGTGTGGCTGAGGTTTTGTGTGTAGGGTGTGATGTGCAAGGAGATACTGTGTTCAGTTCTGCTTCATGCAGATCGGATCAAGCATTTGTGCACTCAGATACACAGGGTGGTGTCTGTGCTGAGTTAGGTGGTGCCTGAGAGCTTTCACTGTGCTGAAAGAAATCAGGTGAGTGATTTCTAATCCTGAGTGCAAAAAACTCATGTCCTATCATCATGCAGACGACTCACACACACAGATATATACATATATGTATGTGTGTATATGTGTGTGTATGTATACATATATGCATACCTGTATACATATGTGTTCATGTATGCATATGTGTGCATGTGCCCCAAGGAATTAAAAATCCACTTCACACATTTTTAATTTTAGTTAAAATAAAATTACCTTACTCTCCCCTCTCCCTTTCCTCTGACTCCCCATTCCCCCTTCCTTCAACCCCTCCTATGTGTATTCTAAGGTCCCACCACCTCACAGTACAACAGATGGTAAGAACACTTCTTGCTCATTGAATGGGCAGGCAATGATTTTTTTTTTTTAATTTCTAAATCAAAGAAAGAAAATAAAAGAGGCTTTCATCCTTCTCCAAGCCTCCTATTTTCTATGACTTGGTGTGTATTAGCTCAATTTGCCATTATTAATATAGGATATAAAAGAATCTATCTAGAAATCACTTTCCCATTGGTACTCATTAACCACATCATGGTTCAAAATTTGAACAACAATTTATGCCAGCATCCAATGATGTAACATATCTCATTCACATAGTCAGTTCATTAAAGATTTCCATACAATGCAAACCATTGTTAGAAGAACCGCAGGCAGAGAGAGAGAGAGAGAGAGAGAGAGAGAGAGAGAGAGAATTATTTTTCCAGCAAATCCTCTTAGAGAAATAGCTAACATATATCCCAAGGTGGCACAGCAGATTTTAACAAATAACTAGTGTAAATATTTCAGAATTAAAGAACAATGCCCCTTTCTTCTAGGAAACCAAACAAAGAGCCTGCTCACTTCACACACACAAAAGTTTCCTATGACATGCCACCAGTTACCTTGCCTATCTTTACATCCCTCCAAGGGCACATCTTCCAGGAATTCATTCTGCCTTGGGCTGAATGATGCAGAGACACTGGCTTCCTTGCTTACTTTAAACTGAGTCACTCACATAGGAATGGGTTTTTGTGTCTATGGGAATGTCTCTCCAGGCCAATCACTGTTGCACCGTGGGAGTTCATCTCTGAGCACAACTGAGATGGTTACTTTTCCTCCGCAGGTATCATGCATGGCATGGAGACTTCAGAACTAATAAAGCTAAGCAGTAGAGAGGAAGCTTCCAGGGCATGTAGTGTCCATAACAGGAGGGTCTTACCAACACATTCTGGAGGACAATAAATGCAACAGCAATAGCCTATAACGTGTGGGGGTTTGAGGTAACTCATTGGCCAAATAACTCCAACAGCAGTAACCCATTCTTGGCACTGGGCATTTTAGTTAGTAGCCTCTGCTATCTAGTAGAGGACTGTTGCTATGGTATAGGGTAACCCTACTTCCTACTTTAATTCGATCTATCCATCCATCCATCCATCTATATTATATATATATAAAGTTTCTTCAGCAAGGTTTTTATATGCTCCTTTCAAATATACCTTTAGTGTTATCTCTCCCCGCCCTCCCTCTTCCCTCCTACTCTCTAGTCTCTAACCCCAGGTTAACCTTTTCTTATTCCGCTAGCCCCCTGTTCCCCTTTATACCAGTACATAGCAACTCTATTCCCTTTACAGTTCTTTCCCACAGCCCCTCCCCCCCTTAGCAATTCCCTGACTTCTATGGTACTCCAAGGGAAGCACCCATGTCTAAGGATTTAAAGCTAACATCCTCAGATGAGAGACCACATATGCAAGGATATCTGAGTAGCATAAATGAGTCTTGAAGGTTTCCTTTTTTTGGACACAAGCTAATGGGTAGGGAAGGGAGGTGGACTTGGGAAGAGATGGGGGAAGAGGTTGAATATGATCAAAACATGTACAAAACTCAAAGCCCTCAAAAGAACATTTTTTTCCCCTTAAAGAATGGCCCCTTATATGGGAACCTCTTTTTCTTTTTCTTTTTCTTTTTTTTCTTTTCTTTTTTATATGGATTAATGATAGATGCTTTCTTTGGTGCTTTCCACTACATCTAATTCTTTTATTTTGTTTTGTTTTGTTTTTCATAGTTTATTTACGTTTCAAATGTTTCCCCCTTTCCAGATCTCCCCTTTGGAACCTTCCCATTCCCTCCCCCCTCCCCTGTCACTTGTTAGACATCGGGGGTGGGGGGGAGCAGAGGCCCTTGGGCCTGAGGGTGTTAGATCCCCCAGTATAGGGGAATGTCAAGGAGGGAAGACGAGAGTGGGTGGGTGGGTGGATGGGGGAATACCCCTATAGTGGTGACCTCTTTTTCTAAACCGCTAGTTCCTATCCACGGACTAAAGGAAACAGAAGCCTTCTTTGGATCCTCAGTTGGGAAATTCAAATAAACTACCAGTAGCTATGCATGGGACATATTAGCATGGGCTCTGGAAAAAGCTTGCCTATCAGCATTAGAGGATGAGTGTACCCAACAGGTAATTCACACCACTGGGTTCCAGTATAGTGATGGCATTTGCTAATGTTTGTGAGGGATACATGCTCACAGTGTCTGAAACAGAGGAGTAATTTATAGATAATGTTCTCATTGACATTGTCAATAGCTAAGGGCTAAGACCAGATGCTCTCCTGTGCAGGCCAGAAGCATAATGTCAGCTGGTACAGAGCTTTAGAAGGTTAGCCATGTGCCACTATCCTCTTTGGTCTCCCGTACGGAGGGAAGAGTCCCACTCCTATGTCATCATCTTCTTCCCTAGTGGATGTCTCCAAAGGATCAGAGAAGACATGTACATTTGAGGGACCACAACTGTCTGCAGGACTTTCTAGACCTGATTATTTTTCATTGGCCTTTCTAACATAACTGAGTTTCATCCTCAGTAAAAACCCTAAACTTTGTACTCACTTTCTTCATAGCTCCATTCCCTTGTCACCAGAGGCTGATCCTCTCTCCTTTCAGAGTTCACTCATCCATCTTCTCTGTAAGCACAGTCATTATCTTTCCTATTAATAACCATGTCTGGTCTATTTTAATCATCTGCTAATTGGCCCCTTTCTCTCCAGGAATACCCTATCCTCATCCATGATGGGTACTTTCTACAGACTCATTATCCAGAAGGATATCTTTCAAGTGGATAGCTCCATGTCCACAGACTCTCATGTCCTCCTTCTGAACGAAACAAGTTTCTAGAGGATGGATTTTATGGACAACCATAAACTAGTCCCAACCGTCTTTTCCAGGTTTGTAAGCCAGACCATATACCAAGACTGCACTTGCCTGTGGCTTCACTCACAATTCAGAACTTGTGCTCAAATTATTTTTTCAGCCAGTGGTTCCTTTATCTCGTGTGTGTGTGTGTGTGTGTGTGTGTGTGTGTGTATTTTTTCACATAATATTATTTACTTATATATATTTAGAATGTACCATTCAACCTTATTTAACTACTTAGTCATGGGCTTAATCACCCATTATTCCACTGAGCCATCTTTTATCTTATACAATTTGATGATAAATTTCTTGAAGGCAGATCAAATATTTCATATTAGTTTATGAGGCCTCATTTCCTCACTAATTTAGTGCAGAAACACAGGTTATATGCAAAATTTATATTTCATATAATTAGAGAAAAACCTCAGACAGTACATATCATACAATGCATGAAGTAAAATATTGAGTGTTCTCAGCCCTAACAAATTTCCCCGATCTACAATCTTAGGATAAAGGTTTTTTTTCTTTGTATTCTTAAGAAACTGTAGGCTGTTTCCTAGCCTTGTTGTGATGTTTTAAAATGATCTTTCTACTTGTAAGACACATTCATCTAATTGGTTATGTTTCTAATATTGTGTGAGTAAAAATTAACGAATGTCAAAATACATCCCACAAATACAGGTTATTGGAAAACAATGAGAATTAATGTTGCTAAAAGTTAAGAAAGACCTAAGGAATCTTCTTTGGCATTCTATCTCTTGCATATGTGTGTGTGTGTGTGCGCGTGCGTGTATGTGTGTGTGTGTGCGTGTATACACATATATACATACACACATATACACATGTATACATATTATATAAACCTATATGATACATATTCTGTACACCTATATAACACATATAATTATATATGCAGATACAAATATAGATATACATATACACATATACATATATGTGTATATAGAGAGACCTATATACATATATACATATATGGTATCTAAAGTTAGTGAAGAGTTTAGATACATCTGATATATATATATATATATGCTACATAATGGATAAATGTATTTGTTTATCATTATGATTTTCTTCACTATACAATAATAATGTTCTGCACACTTTACCTATGGTCCTAGGATGATTTTTTCCTTTGCTGTTTCCTTTTCTTTAGCACTTTCCTCTCAATGTGAGTACAGATTCTCTTTTGGCTATAAGCTTCCTGTTTTTGTACAACAACCATCTATTTTCTTGGCACAGGCAGACCATTCACATTTGAACAAATGACTCTGGAGAGCTGCAGAGGAATTAGCAGTGATTCACAAAGCAACCAGGCTGGGCCCCGAGGCTCAGGAACTTTCTAATAATAATATCGCCAATATCAAGTTCTCTTCGCAGTTACTCTTCATGAGTTTTAAAAATGAAGTTCAGTTGAGTGGTGTTCACATTACTTTCTACTCAAGAAATTATCACCCAGTCTCAATTAGTCATTATTTTTACTGAGCATACATGGTACATATCAGCCATTCTGGATGAAGGGGGTATATCCACACCATTTGAGGAAAATTCCCTAATACCTATTTCTTGCTCCTTCTACATATGCATCTTAGGGAGAATTTTATACTCTACAGTATGGCAGTCATGCCTTTCAATACTGTGCCCATACTCTGCAGTTTACTACCATAAATACACAGAGATGAAAAGATGAAACCTACACTGCTCTGGTTTGGCTAAATATTATTTTCAAATTATGCCAGTATAAGAATACTTAAGATCTAGATAACAATTTGTTAAATGAATGAAATAACAAACTAGAGATTGTCCGCTGTTGCTTTAGAAAAATAGATCAATATTTATATAGGGCTTCACACGGTATATAACTCACAAAGCTTTAAATGTGACAACATTAATTTTCTTCCTGTTATGCAGGTGATAAAATGAGAACTTTGAAAGAACGAAACAACTGGACTCAAGTTGCTAAGTACCCTCCTTTGCTTTCTGTTGTAATAAAATACATGTCCTCAAAACACTGAGTGCTTTTGTAGAAGACTCGAATTCACAACCACACATAACTCCAGTTCAACAGAATCCAACACCCTCTTCTGGCTTCTAAGGGTGCCAAGCTTGTACTTGGTACACATACATACATGTAGGCAAAACAATTCATACACATAAAATGACCAAAACCAGCTTAGGGGAGGAAAGGGTTTGGTCATCTTACACATCTAGATCACACTACATCACTGAGCCAATTCAAGGCAGAAACCTAAACTCAAGAAGAACTCAATTAGACACTAGGGAAGAATTCTGCTTCCTTGCATGTATACTGGCTTATGCTCACATAGCCCAAATCCACCTGTCATCTACAGAGTGCTAGGTCCTCTCACATCAATCATAAATCAAGATGATCTTCCACAAACATGGCCATAGGCCAGTCTGTTGTGGGAAATTGCTTAGTTCAGGTTCCTGCTTCCAAGTGACTGTAGATTGTGCAAATTGACAGTAAAAATGAATCAGCACACCCAGTAAGATAGTTTCACAGCAAACATTTAAAATACAAGATTTGGGGGTAGATATTGGCTCAGGAGTTAATAGCATTTATTGCTTTTGAAGAGAACTCAGGTTAAGTTCCCAACACCCACATTATGACTCACAACCAAACAACCCCAGTTCCAGAGGATCTAACAACATCTTCTGAATTCTGAGGGTACTAAGCATCACTTGATGCATATACATAATGCAGGCCAAACATTCATACACATAAAAGAAAACAAATCTACATTATTATTGTTATTGTTTTATTATTATTATTATTATTAGTAGTAGTAGTAGTAGTAGTAGTAGTAGTAGTAGTAGTAGTATTTTGTATTTATATTGTCAAGACAGGGTTTCACTATGTAGCTCTGGCAGTCCTGGAACTCATTATGTGGACCACACTGGCCTCAAACTCACAGAGCTCCACCTACTTATGCCTCCCAAAGTGCTGGAATAAAAGGTGTGCTGCACTATACCTAACT
Organism: Rhynchomys soricoides; assembly: GCA_019843965.1. Classification (NCBI taxonomy): domain Eukaryota; kingdom Metazoa; phylum Chordata; class Mammalia; order Rodentia; family Muridae; genus Rhynchomys; species Rhynchomys soricoides. Next base: position 1,245,659 of record JADRCH010000031.1, read on the forward strand.
ACAAGTCTAACTTTTTAAATAAATTTCTTTAACATTTAAATCAAGGGTTCTGTAATTTATAAAACAAACAAAACCAAAAATTCTTCTCCTTGATTGTCTTAGTCTCGTTTCTATTATATAACAACCACCAGAGACCACGCTGTGTACAAGGAATAGGAATTTATTTGGTTTATGTAGCTGATATACCTGAGAACATAGTGCTGCCATCTACTTATCATTTGACAAGGACCTATTTGCTGTATCCTAACATGGGACAGGGCATCACAGAACAAACAAGAATGCGTATGCTTGCTTAGGTCTCTGTCTTCTGATTGAGCCACTAATACCAACATTGAGCTTTAGCTCTCTGAGTTTTGGATTACCTCCAAAAGACCCCACCTGAAAATTAACATAAATTTGGGATTAACTTTCTAATATATGAACTCTTAGGGCTCATGTTCAAAGTACATCATTTCTAATACATAATAATCATCCTCAGAGTTTGAATTCATCTTGTACTTATGATCCAGAACCAACCATATTTTAGATATGGGTCTACTTCTAACTTTGGGAACCTTAGTGGCAATAACTGATAACCATATTTTTCCCTCTATGTGGAAGATAAGGAAATACATCATCAAATTTGAACTGCTCTCTCTCTCTCTCTCTCTCTCTCTCTCTCTCTCTCTCTCTGTGTGTGTGTGTGTGTGTGTGTGTAGAGAGAGAGCCTGTTATAACACTTCTATGAAATTAACCCAATCAAATTCTGTGTGTGCTTGTACAGTCAGTGTCTTCAAGATATCTTCTTTAAAAACATTTTTTGTTGTTGTTTTGCACAGATAAAATGATCATGTTGTCTAAAGCTGTGTGAGAAAGAGAGGGGTAGAGAATCTCTGAGTGGCAGCTTGAGACAAACCCTGGACATTAGATTTACACATGATATCTCTGTGTGTGTGTGTGTGTGTGTGTGTGTGTGTGTGCGCCCGCACGCACACTCATTGATACAACCAAGAAGAGAAAAAAGCGCAGGAGGAAGAGAAGACACTCTGCACAAAAGAGCAGAGGCATTTGGACTCAAACATTCTCTATACACATAAAAAGGGAGTGCAGACAGAAAGACAGACTCAGAGAGACAGAAAGAGAAGTTGAAGGAGAGGGGAAACCATGAGAAAGAGGGAGAGAAGAATCTCAAGCATGCATCAACAAGCCCTCTAATGTAAGGGTCACCAACACCAGATCAACACAGAATTATTAATAGGTGCCCAAGTTCAGAGACAACCCCTCTCCCACTGTTAGGAGTCCCACAAGATGAAACTACAGAACCATAACCTATATGCAGAGGGCCTAAGTCAAACCCACGCAGACTACCTGATTGTCAATTCAGTTTTCTGTGAGCCCTTATGAGGTCAGCTTAGTTGATTCTGTAGGTTTTCTTGTGGTATCCTTGGCCTCTTTGACTCCTACAATCTTTTCTCCTCCTCTTGGTCTGAAGGACTTCACCTAATGTTTGGCTGTAAGTCTCTACATCTGTTTTCATCAGTTGCTGGCTAAAGCCTCTCTGATGAAGACTGCTAGGTTCCTTATTTTGCTTGCTTTTGGGACCCCTTTCCTCCTACTGGGTTATCTCATTCAGCCTCATGTGAGGGGAGGTGCCTAGTCTTACTGCAACTTGATATGCCATGTTTGGTTGATATTCCTGGGATGTCTGCTCTCTGAAGGAAAATGGAAGAGGAGTGGATGAGGGTGGAGGCTGGGAGGGGAGGAAGGACTAGGAGGGAAGGAGAGAGAGGAAACTAACATCAGGAGGTACTATATGAGAGAAGAATAACTTTTTTAAAAAAATTAAAAAATAAACATAAAATTTAAAAAAGAGGTGGGAGCAGTGCTATCAACTCTGCTAAAGTGGTGAAAGCAACCAAGGACTAGCCAGCTCATGGAAACACATAACACTTTTTATAGAACTAAAGATTTAATACCCAAGAAATTGAATGAGTTAGCTTCCACTGAGCATGCAGAAAGAAAGAAACACAATGTTATTATAAATAGGATTACAGCAGAAAAGAGAGGCTCTGGGAGACTTGGTGAATTGGCATAGAATGATGTGCATTAGCCTGCAAACCACAGAAAGAAAAGGAAGACTATGAAAGCCACACTTTTTTTTTTTTTAAAGTTCTGTTACTCTCTAATTATAACCATGAATTGGAAATGTCAGTGTTCTCAGATTCTCTGTTTTCAAGTTACTGGCTGTTCTTATTTCATTCTAAGTGACAAAAAGAAAAATAAAAATACATAATTGTCTACTTGGATCTCTTATTACTTCTAATATCAATAGAAAATTTATATGGATCCGCAGTGCAGTGTAGAGGGACTATGATCCTGATTTATTCAACACTTTGTGTGAAAAATAGACATTACAATTTTGACAAAATCGTCTGACTAAAAATAATACATGGAAAGCATGTCCCTGACATGACATCCATTTGTGATAGAATAAATGTCTAAAAGATTCTTTGCTTATGACAGACATGTTCCATTCCTTCTTAACTAGATTTTACCTAGTAAGAAGTACATCTGTTTTAAGTAGAAATACTTTATCTAGTATACATTATTAACTATTTATTTTCTTGGGAGTGTTCAATGACAGAGTATTAAATCTTCTGTCTCAATAGCTCATCGTAGTGGGGAAAACACACAAAATGAATTTTCTAAAGAGAGAAAAATCTAATACTTTCAATTTTATTCAATTTCTCTATCCATAGGTATTTTTTAATCTTCAAGGCCAAAATTTTACATTAAGTTACTAAAGTAATATAAATAAGGTGTCTAGAATATTTAGTTTCACGTATGTTTTCCATTTGTGTGCCTGTTTACAGCTATATGAGGAAATACATCAGTGTAATCTTGACTCGGAAAACACAAGGCATGCTAGAGGTGACACATGCTCTAAAATTTCTACCCCCTAGGTCCTGGTTAGTCTTTATTATCGATTTGACATAAGCTAGCATCATTGCGGAAGAGTGACGTTGAATTGAAGGATAATTCTATCACAATGGCTGGTGATCATGTCATCAAAGAACAGTCTTGACTGGTTGTTTATGTGGGACTCTGGGTGGTGCCCTCGCTGGGAAGGTAGTCCTTGTCTATATGAGAAGAGTAACTGGACATGAGCCAGTGGACAAGCCAATGAGTAGCCCTCCTCTACAGTTTCTGCCTCCAGGTTCCAGTCCTTGAGCTTGTGCTCTGTTCTCCCATAGTAATGATGGATTAAGACATAAGCCAAATAAACCCTTGTCTCCCCACGAAGCTTCTGGTCATAGTATTTACAACAGCAGAAAAACCAACTGGAATACTCTGTTTCTATTGCATTGCTTGAACAATTTATTGACTACATTCCTCTCACTTCAGTTTATCTCCCTTGCCATACCCGCCATGACTATCCTGCCAAGACTACCTTAACATCTGCTAACCCATTGGTGACTTATACTGCATCATGATTCCTTCTTCTGTAAATGACTTCTCAAAGAAAGCTTTCCACACACTCAAAGGCCTGCAGCCCTCTCAACTTCAAGATTCACTTATCTAATCCCCTGATGTCCTGCTCCTTGCTTTCTTTGTATTTCCTTTAGTTTCTTAAACATACGCATGAACCCTGTGAGGACTGTTGTGCATCCCCTCTTCTCTGCCTCGAGTTCACTTCTTCTGGTTCTTTCTAGGGTTGACTTCTATTTTCCAAGCTTCTCTTCCAACATCTACCAATTCTTAGAATCTTGAGGTCCTTGAAAGTTCTTCAGTGGTCCAGATTTCATCCTACCCTTTAACCTCTGAAGTGATCTGGACAGTACCTAGAACCATATGTTATTCCATGCAATCAGTGCAGACTCATATTTCCTGAGAGGAGAATGGATAGGCCAACTCACAGCCGAAGAAGCAATGAATTGCTTATCCTACTGCACACGCTGCTGCCAGCTGAAGACATCCACTCCCCTTTCTCTCAGTGCCTCCTTTGCATCAACACTGACTTCACATGATTCCACTGAAGGGGTGGACCACATCTGTGCTGAGATTTAAAAAAATCAAAAGTGTTTAAAAAAAAAGACAGGAGAAATTCTGAATAACTCCAGGGGCAGGAAAGATGACACAGCTCAGAAGGGACAAAGGGAGGAAAGTTCTAAAATTAGGGAAGAGTGAGATTCGGTGTTGAAAGGGTCATTCTCAGACTTTGGAAGGAGCCATTGCACTCAAGACGGGAAATATGCATACTAAGGATGTGCCAGTGGATTATCTGTTCTTTTGTGATACCAGATATTCTATCTACTGCTATAGCAAGGCTTAGCTGTGAGCAGCTGGCCACTTGAACTAAAGGTCATGTGTGATGTGCAGAGTTTAAATACACAGAGACATAGTGACAGGAATATCTGCCTACACTATTAGAGACATACTTTGGTTTAGTATCAAAGATATAACTGTGGAGTTAGGTATAAATGTATAACCGTAATACACACACACACACACACACACACACACACAAGTATGGGAATATTACCAGGTGTTTATTTTCAGTGCTTGGGGTTGGCTATTTTAAAAGTAGGTTAAATGTATACTACCACAATTTAATCTAAACGATTAAATTGGTTCTAGAGCCATGTACGTTGGTCCTCATAAGTCTCTGTGCTATAATGATAATAACAAAAGTTATTATTGCTGAAAAAGCCATGCCCTTGAGATCTGCAGAAATAAGCCTATTAAAAGAAAATGGTGATGGCAGCCTTCTCATCAGTTCAAGGATGACTCATCTGCAGTGTTGGAGAATGACGTATGGGGCACACATGCTTGTACCAAAAGCATCAATGCAGATGGTACCAAGGAAGATCAAGGGGAGGAAACAGAGTGTCCTTACACACAGGGTGGTTTCTTGAAGAGAGGTGGCAGACAGGATGGTGAAAGGCCATGGGAAATTCTGAGACCACATAAATGGATTCCCTATGAGGGGAATATTTCATCTGAGATCATACATCTAGGATAAGAAATGTCCCATAAAAGGTTTGACCACCAGAGTATATCAGGCCAGGGTAAAGCTTACACTTGCTCTTAAGAGTCACCTCAATACAAAGTTAGAGAAAAATGTAGCACTTAGTCACAGGCTCTGGCAATGAGAACATGTTTTAAATTATCCCAATGCAGCTTGATGCTGTGAGCAGTTATTCTGTCTTAGAAACTATACCTCAAATTCACCTAACTACTAAATTCAGAGTTTGTATTAACTATCACAAGCTCTTTACATCATTCCCTTGCCAGACTAAAGCAAAAATGAAACAGTCCTCTTCTTCTTTTGAACAGAATTATAGTGTAGCAGTTACCGTGAGGTATCATAATTTATTGGATTATAGAATTTCAAACTTGAGAAGAAACCAAGAAACAAAAATTTCATAATAATTTTACCTACATATCTTCATCCTGAGGAATAGTGTATATATGATTTAATCTGCTGTATCTTACTAATATTTTGTTGTATTTACTGCTTTGATTAAATGATAACTGTTAGCATGCTTAAAAAACGACCTAGCGACATTTTGATAATATAGTAAAGAAATTTTTGAATAGTTTACAAAGCTTTCAAAAACATCAACCTTGTTGAAATGCGTCTCTGTGGATCATGAATAAGAGGATGCATAAAGCCTGCAGAGCATTCTGCGTCCCTTCTGTCTACCAAACACGCACTGACTCTCCCAAACACATTCTGCACTCAGGATAACGGCTTGGAAAAGTCAGCCTCAAGCATAATCTTCAGATCCTGGCTTCTCATTCCCTTCTCAGAGTCAAACAACTAGAGTATCTCGTCCTGCTCATCACTTCAAACTGCTACATCATTGCTATCCATCACCTCTGTTGGACTAAACTCATGGTTCATTTCCAATTCATGCAGATATTTCCTGGTGTTTGTATTTCCCAGCACATGTTGAGTAACCCACAAGAATCTTTGCACTTCCTTGCTTCTGACCATACTTTTTAGTTACTCCATGACTTCTCAGATACGCTGGAATATTCTTCCTTGTCTTATTCTTTTAAGTACTGGCTTATCCAAATCTCTCTCTTCTCCTCTCTCCTCTCTCTTCCCTCCCTCCTGTTCCCCCTCTCTCTGCTGTTTTTTCACCCAGAGAACCTTCATGATGCCGTCTGTTGCCATGTTCACACAAGCGCATCAGATAGCCTCAGCTGTATCTTAAATTTGTAAAACTGGATAACACAGAGGTACGGTAGTACCACTAATCCAATGTCTACACTCACCACTGCACCGGCCATTCTCCTAGACTTGGTTTATATCCATAACTCAGTTTCCTGATCACTGTGTCCATCTATCATCCAAGCATGAATATTGTGGCTCCACTACGTTACTGTCTCATACATACAGTCAGTTAACCAGAAAGCTCTATCCACATGCACTAGATTCCAGCTCTCCAATGATTCCTTCCAGGATCCGACTCTCTTCTAACGCTTCTACATCTCTCCAGGAACTATTACAAAGGCTGTGGACTGATTTGTCATGTTTCTAGTTATGTCATATTCAAATTCCATCTTTCCATACTTCCAACAAAGAACAGCAATTTCATATATACATACATTTGATTATGCTAATTTAATTAAACTCCATCAGTGAAAGCCTCATAACTAAATGTAAGGGATACTAAAATGTATGCCTCGACTCATTTACCTTGAATAATATCTTTGTCCTAAAATCCCAATCTGGAGTGGACTCTCTTCATTTTCTACTCTAGTCCATTCAAACTTTTAGAACAAGTTTTGGTCACTGATATTTGTCAATTTTTTTCTGACCTACTAACAGAATGATCTAACTTTTTTTTTCAACTCATTTATGGCTAAAATCTGTCCTCAAAAATTCCCTCCTAATTTCCTTTCGTCTTTTCTATCCATGGAGAGTTTGATTCACTAATATTACCCTCTATAAAAGGTAAAAATAAATGAGAAACCCGATATTTAAGTTCTTCCATTTACCTAGAGAGAAATCTAGTTTCTTAATCAGAGAATTACAGTGTGAGGAAATGATTAGAAAGAAGGATTCAAAGATCCTATAATTTGTTGCTTCATGTCCAATAAAGCCAGAGACACCACTGGTAACACATTATTAGGTTCAACTTAAGTTATAACTGATTCCAACTATAGGAGTATAAAATATTTAATTAATATAAAAAAAGGATGATAAAGAAAAATAAAGACGAATTGTGCTTTAGCCTAGAATAGTAACTATACCTTAAATCTTAGCACTGGGAGTCAGAGGCAAACCCATTGCTGTGGGTTTCACTCCAGACTGGTCTACATAGTGAATTTCAGGACAGTCAGGGCTATACTATCCTTGTCTTCAATAACAGAGAGGGGGAAGGATGGGGACAAAGAAAGTCTAAAGTCTTTATTGGAGATAACAATGTTTGCTACTCTGTAACTAATATCGAAACGAACATGGAGTTTGCAATCAGTGAACCCAGTTAAGATGGAATTGTGCACTTCTGAGAAGAAGCTCTGTCATGCAGTGATTGTCTTACATGTGTACAGCTGGGATTCAACCCAGCAATAAAATGAATAAAATAAGTCACTCCATAGACAGCTCAGTGTGTCAAGTGCTTGGTTCATGATACAAGGATCTGAGTTCTGATCTCTAGCATCTACATAAAACAGACTCAGCTGTGTGTTTCTGTCACACCAGTGATGGAAGGCAAAGAGCAGAGGATTCTCTGAGCTCCTTGTCCAGAGAGTCTAGCTAATCCAATTCAGTGAGAGATCTTGACTCAAACAAACAAACAAACAAACAAACGATAACAAAGACAAAAACAAAAACTGAAGGTGGACATGGCCTGAGAAAATAGCACAGTAGGTAGGTATGTCTGTTGCATGAACATGAAAATCTGAGTTCAGATCCCTAGCGCCTACATAAGAATGTATGGCATGGCCACCATGTATACAACACCAACTCCAAAGCAGAGAGACAGGAAGATGACTGGGACTTACTGGCTTGCCAACCTAGTACCTTGTTTTGCGAGACACCTAGTGTCAAGTGACTAGAGCTGAGATAGAGCAGGAAACACCAGTATCTCTTCTGGCATCTGCATGTGCACACACACATACATGCAGAAACATTCGCACACATGCATATGCACTCACATACAACAAACACACACACACACACACCACAAAGAGACAGAAATATAAGGTAGAGAGCACTTAGTGAATGGAACCTGACATCAAACTCTGACATTCACATTTCTGCACTTAAATACCTGTACACACCCGCACACACATGTACAATTAGGAACATGTACACCGGAAGTTACACACATAAAATAAAGCTATTTCAGTGATGGGGGAGAGCGATATTATAAATCGATGTTAATTTTAAGATATCAGATACTTAACGTAGATCAGAAACTTTCTGGGAATTAACAAGACTAATTCTGTCACAAGCAAATGTTCTGTACAATAAGAGGATTTAATTTTTAAATAGTCCATACATGGTGACACATGCCTGTCCCTCTACTGGGGAAGCTGAGACAAGAGGATAGCTTAAGCCTTGGATTTTTAGACAAGCCTGAAAAACAGTGAGATTCCTATATCAAGATATGAAATAAAATACTATATAATATACATAATTAGTAATACGTAAAGGAAGTATGTGGTATAACCATTTAGGGTATTTATGAATTTTTGCATTCATCAAATTAATTATAAATTAATTTTTATTTTATAAAAATTTGACCATTTTTTACTATGGTCAAATCAAATTTGCTCCTTACAAAATACTAATTATGCAGAAATTGTTATTCAAGTCTATTATTGAGAACAAATCTTTAACACATCCACTAAGTATCCTAAGTTTTGTTGTAAAATGTTGTATACTAAGACTTAAAATATTTACAACTCTTTGTTTTTGTATATAACATGACAAACATAAGCACTTCAGTGGTCAAACCTTAGGAAAAAGTAGAGATAATATCAAAGACACAAACTCCAATTTTAAATGTGGATTTTGATTAGGTAAGATGTAAAGAGATTTAAAATTCTGTAGAGTGTGATCACTTATGCAATACTCATAAAAGATTTATATTACCCTAAGAAAACATTAATTTTTGTTTAATTTTGATCATTGCTAATAAAAACTTGCCATAGAAATTGGCTAGTCAGAAAATTTAATTTTCTCTTCAGAGCTTTTTATTTTTTTACTGCTTCATCGCTTAATTTTGGCTTTGCATAAAAACATTTCTCAGATAGCTGAAGAGATGTTAAGGAAATTCATCTAAAGACACATTTCTTCAAAGGTTTTTCCTGTAAACGTTGGAAAGAGACATTTCCTAGTAGTGAGTGATTTACAGTAATGCTTCTGCTAAGGAAGTTGCTGCTGATTATGCATTTTAAGGAAAATTTCATCTTTTCTTACTAGGAGAATGCTTATATTCTGAAGATTGACTGCATCATCTGTGAAGTACAGATTTCTAACATTATTTAATCTCCTCAAATGCCATATGGGAATCCACAGGTTTATATATTCAATGTCTTCTTCTCCCACCCTTGATGTCATTCTTTGGTTGGTCACATTTAATTACCCTTTTACCTACACCTAAGAATGCAAAAATAAATAGGAAACTAGGTAGACAATCCAATTTCATGTAAAAAAATATGAAACAATCCAATCTCTTAAAATTGTTCATTGCCTTTAAACATTATAATAGAAGGTTAGAAGATAGACTACCTATTCATTTCCTCTAGCCTTTGCTTGATACCCCATCTGTGCATTGATCATTGATACCTCACTTCTGAGAGTCTAAAGATCTACATCTTATCCATCCCCAAACCAATAATAATTACTTAAAACAAAACTCAGAGTTGATGGTACTGTAAAAACATTTGCTCTCCCCTAGCTGGCTTCCTGCAATACAATAGTAGAAACATCACTTGATGAAGACTCTTACTCCAGAGCTCCTGTTTACAGATAATTTTATCTAACTGACTAACAGTAGCTTTTTCATTTTACATACGATAGAGACACTAGTGTATCTACTCCCACATGCAAAGTGATTTATAATATCTGTAACGATCTGGGTAAGAGGTGACATTTTCAGTCAATAAAACCAATGCCATACTTACAGTGGTGGTTGATGGGGCTGGCTTTCAGCGTTTCTTGGTGTTTTGCAGGCAGCAGGCTTCGCCATGTCCCTGACAACACACCTGGGGCGCATGATAGACAGCACAATGCACTATTAATTATAAAAGGGTAGAGCATATCTGGAAATTAAACCCCGTACTGAAAACACAATCTACAGGCAAGTCTTGTTGAGCCCATTAACCTTGGGCCTGAAAAGGCCCTGGATGTTGGAATTCTTTGACTTGGATTTCCACAGGCTCAACTATACCCACTTAAATTTTGTGCTGGCCTCAATATTTGATTTTCCTTTTAACATCAATAAAATGATTGTCAGCAGCTTTTCCCATAGCAGAAAAGCTATTGAAAGCCTTGGCCTCGTCCTGTGAAGACATCCAAGAGCTTAAAAATAGGAACAGCTGCTGTGTTGATGGGTTAAAAATCAAGCAGAATTTTCTGTGGCTTTGGCTGTCTCACTAAAAGATATGGACCCAGGTTGCCCATCATTAACTACCACACTAGTTCTCCCTGCTTATGCTGAAAGACATCTGAGAAGCCTCTAGCTATTCCTCCATATTACAAATTCTCTTCAAGCTGAGCAGGAGAAAGGGATGAAGGACAGGTTCACATGGGAAGTGTTCATGAGCAATAATTATTAAAATCTTCATTCTTTTAAGCCCTTCATGATAAAGTAAATGCAGAAGGCAGACAAGGCATCAGACCTCCAAAGGGCAACAAGAGTTGGAATACTTACTTAAGCCTTAATGGGGCCAAAATTAGAAAACACCTCCATTTGACTCTACTTGAATGACTCATATACTTCTCAAAGCATTAAAGCAAATACAGCTTTAAATGGAGAGGTTTGGTTATAATATAGAAGCTGGACATTATAGACTTGCTAGTTGTAAACGCCCTGAGGTTCTAGGGCCTGGAAGCATGAGCCTGGCTCTTAAGAACTTTCTTGGAGTTTGGCTACATTGCTCAAAATTAAGGCCAATTATGTTATTCCAGAAGACCTCTGGTGAGGCAATGGAAATAAAGCCATTTTGTCAGAGGAAAAGCTGCATGGCAAAATTCTCCACTTCTGAAAGAAATCATACAAGTAGACACAGACACAGGCACGGGAATGTGCATACACAGACACACACTGTTCATTCCACTAGGAAGTACACTTGGAAATCACTTTGTAAACATGATAAGAGAAGGGAGAAGAGAAGGAACCATTACAAACTCCATGCCTTCCTCCTGTGATAAAGGCTAAGTCTGGTGTTGCTGATGCCCAATAGATGGTCAGGTGAGAGCAATGAGACCTCATGTTACTATCACAGCATCAAGAAGAAGCTATTCATGTATCAGTACTAAGACCACTTGCAGGAAGGCAGCTGTTCGAAGCCATCCATGAGGATCTCTCGGGCTTGGAACTTCAGTCTCACTTTTACAAGGTGTAATGCCCAGTAACTTAAATTTTAAAGCACTGGAAAAAATATCGTTGACAATTCTCACTCAGCCCAAAATAGCATACACAGCCTGTTTGATCTACATAGGCTGGCTTCTGAAAATATCACCAAGTTGGAAAATTTTTCAAGAATTTGAGAATCAAAATTCTCCTTTTTCTCTCTTAAGGATCAAGTATTTGTATAAAGCTTGGAAAGAGATCTACCACATAAAGATTTTCTTACTCTTTGAAGTGACTATTTTCTAAGATTTGCAGATAGGACTTTTTTTTTTTTTTTAACTACAAAGCCATGTCTTCGGAAGAAAATTGTTATCTAATCTCAAGACCCTGTGGTTTGGTTTTAAAGCCATACCAGTTGGCATATTTCCATATTTCTTCCATTTACACTTGCTATACAAACTTACCAACAAATAACAAAAACAAAATCCTTTGATCTGAATTTCTGAACTTTGAATCTTAAATCATAAGAAATAAGCACACTGCTCTTCAAATACAGCACACTTAGAATTGATTTTATATATATATATATATATATATATTTGATAATATATATAAAATATATATATTTTTTTTCTTCACTAACTTGTCCAAGCTAGTCTTGAATTCACTCTGTACCACAGATCTCAAACCTGATTGTTACCCTAACGTCTCAACTTCCAAAGTGGCTGGGATTAAAGACTTGTTTAACTAAACAAGCTTGATTTAGATGTAATTCTAAGAAGAAAACAGAACAAGGCAATACCATTTCCCATACTGATCTTTACCCACAGGACATATGTTCCTTCAATGAATATCGTTAGCTACCAAATCTGAGTTTTGAAGGAAGAAACAATTAACTCTAGATTGCTAATTATTCATCCAGCTTAAAAGGATTCTTAGTCATGATAATGTATATTCCTACATTTTCTAATCTGAATTCTTTCAGATAAAAAAAAAATCTTCTAAAGACAACAGTGTGACAGGGCATGAGAGTGCAGAGGCTCCTCCCTCTTGTATTCTTGCTGAGGCCATTTTAGATTTAACTAGAATTTGATCTCCTTGATGGTTAATCCTATGGAAAATTACCAAACTCCTAGGAACCCAAGGTCAGGATATCCTAGCTTACTTAGCTTCTGTTAACTCCCTCCAGCTAACCCCTTACCTTAGCTTCTGTTAAACTGCTTGCTTCTGCAAAGTCCCCTGCAGCTGCCAGTGAGATGCCAAATGTGGTTTTTCCTTTCAAAAACCCTGAGCTCTAGACACCACAAGCTATACCTAATTCTCTAAACACTTAGGTATAGTCCTAGCTGACTGCAATGAAGACTTTCAATAAATTATGTTTGAGTGATCATCTCTGGTGGGCTACCCATAACAAAAGAAAAAATACTCTATACTCAGGAGAAGTCACACTGAATACATAATTTTCTCAGGGGCTTTTTGTTAGCCTAATACAGATTAACATTTCTTTACAATTATAATTGAAGTGAATCTCAGTTTGGAGAGTTACAACCTTAATATTTTTGACAGTTCTAATGTATGAAATTTGTTTAGCTCAAGAAATTTACATTATTGCCTATCCATTAGATACATTATAATGATAAGATCCCTTCAAAGTTTAAGAAACACAATGGTATTTCAGTGTGATAAAGGTCTCTCCAGGATTCACTTCCACTATATTCAGAGAGCATAAATCCTGTATCATGATGTTCACTTCCAGGGACCTTTACAGTCTGAGCAAGAGCTCAAGACCTTTGACCTCTAATCCTTTGTGATGTCTTCAATTACTGGATGAAAAATCAGATCTGGGCTCTTACAGTCCTGTACTTGCCTGTAAGCATTCTCTTATCTCTCAAGCATCACTGAAGACTTATGCAAATGAGGCATTCGGAAGCTACCTCAGGGGAATGCTCCTCCTGACCCCGCCTTTTGCTCTGCTGGATTTTAGAACTATTGCAATCAGTTCAATGAATGGCTGCCAACTGTCCACTCAACCACTTCTACACTCCATGCATATACACAGGGGAGAGAAATTCACATTTCCATAAGCCTGCGGATGAGACTACAGAAAGGCTTTCATCTCTCCAAACAGGAAGTGAGTGTGTTTCCAGATACTAGCATGTGTGAATTAAAAATTCTGAATGCCTTCAAGAAACACAATTTACATAATCTCTGTCTTTCCCTCCCCTCTCTTTCCCTCCTCTTTATTTATCTCCCTCCTCCCCTTCTTTGAGACTTTCCATTTAGATGTTAGCGATCATTCCCCTCTTCCAGGGCTTCTACATAAAAACACAATCACTATTTTATAAAACTTAATCCGAATTTCAACTTGAAGCTGTTTGATGTTTCATAGCAAATGTGGGGCAACCACTCACCACGCTCTAAGCTGTTCCTGATAGACTATAGCTGTTGACATGTTTGTTTTCAGTCCCATGGATTTCTTATCATTAATGGAGACAACTACAGTTAAACAGCATAAGAGAAACCATTATGTGTACGGCAGCTTCCCAGGTGTTACCCATATCCACCTTAAAGACCTAAGAACAGTTAAAATAACCTAAGGATGAAAAAATGAAATATTTCAAACACACAGTATTCAGATTTGCTGGCCAGCAAAAAGCAATGTGAGAGGCATTTTTACTGGACTGCTTTCCTTCTCAACCTCAAAATATTTCAAGTTGTTCTCAATCACATCACTTACTACTAAATACATAAATATATATGCAAACTTCCTATCTCCAGGCCAGTGCTCCTTCTTAACCCCTGTCAGTCATGTAACTGCCTCTCTAGCACTGAATACCTTACAGACTACTAAACAGCAGCATCTCCAAAATGAACCTTCATTCCTCCAAACCTGATTTCCCTGTGGGTATCTCTATCTCAGTTTGGAGTAAAAAATCTATCTCTAGTTGTTAGGTCCAAACACTGGGTTTGGCTCTTCTCCCAACACCCTGTATCTAATCTACCATATTGACTACATTTTCAAAACAGGTCTACAATCTGTTTTGAGACTGTGTCTCATCTCCCCTCTACAGAAATTGTTTCAGTTTAATTCTGAGCACATGGTGTTCATCTGGAGATCACAGGAAAACTTATTGGAGTTGGTTCTCACCTTCTACCACATGGGTGGGTCCTGAACATCTAATTTAGGTCATCAGGCTTGGAAACAAGCACCTTTCCACGTGGAGCCACCTCACTGACTCTCACCATGGATTTCTGGTGGATTTCTCAGTCGTTACCCTTGCTCTGGTCTTTGAGTTTATTCTCAGAACAGCAGACAAATGAATCTTACCAAAAATAAATCAGATAAGACCCCACTATCTACAATTCTACAGTGGCTTCTCAGCCCTTTCATGATAAAATGCAGAGTCTTCCCCCAGCATCTCATAAGTCTGGGAGCTCACCCTAGACTCCATGCCTTGGAGCATAGGCAGGATTTCCCATGCCTTGACTCCAATGCTCATTTCTCATTTGTGCAGAAGTCTTTACTTCTGTCTGGAGTACTTTCTCCCAAACTTATATGACTACACTTCTTACCCTTTCATGACTTCATTCAAATGTTGGTCTTTGAGGTCTCTCACCCCACTAAGTCTTCTCAATGCTACAGTGTTCTACAGGGAGGACCCCCACACATTTGCAAGTCTCCTCTTTATTGCCTCACTCTATAGAATTACTGCATGCCTTATGTTTCCCACCACTTAAAATAAGAGTTGCTCAAGAGTAGAGAGCTCTCAGTCTACTTGGTTCATTAATACATACTAAGAGCCTAGAATTTTCCTGATATACACCGATCAACTACTACATATTTGATAAAAATTAAAAGCTATAGTCTTCAGACTTACGTAACTAATCTAACATGGATGGTAAAAGACACCATTCAGAACATATGACAGATAATATACTTTTTGAAATTATACCACATTTCTGTAAAACACTTTCAAAATATAACTTATAGTGAATAGTATTGTGATTGGAATTAACACTACTCTGTTTTATACGGTTCTCTTTCTTAATAAAAAAGTCTATTTCTCGGCAGATGATTTTGTGAATGGGAATTTCCTTCTTTCTCTTTAAGGGTACAGTAGAGATGGGTATATAGTCAAGTGATTAGTATCATGTATCCTCTGCAGTCACTCTCCGCTCCAGTTTTTGAGGCAGACTCTCACTGATATTCAGTTACACTGGCCAGGCAGCAATCTCCAGGGCTCTTCTTACCTCATTGTCCCCAGCACTGGGATTATTAGCACAAACTGCCACTCCCATTTTTTTTTTTTTTTTAATGTGGATTCAGGAGGCAGAAATCAGGTCTTCATGCTTGCATGTCAAGCACTATATCAACTAAGCCACCTCTTCAGTCCATGAGGAGAAATAAAAACTCTTTTACTGCTTTAAGTATTTATACAAGAACATTTTATGAAATGACACCTTAAAATCGCATATAAGAAAATATCTTTTAGTGCAGAAAAAAATGAATTTCTTGTCTTCTGGTTTTTCTACCCAGGAGCTGAACCTCATATTTAACATCAAGCATATACAAAACTTTATGTATTTCATCTTCTTATGCAAGGGTATATACAGCTCCTATTTGACAGAAAAAGGAATTTAGAAAAAAAACTAAATATCTAAGAAATAAAATTATATTTCTATGCCTGGGGAGATGATCCAGGGAGTAAAGGCACTCACCAGCAAGCCTGAAGACCTGAACAGTAGAAGGACCCCAGTAGTAGGAGAGAAAGTTTGCCCTCAAGAGCTTCTCTGACTGCTGCTTGTAGGGCAAATTACATCTGCATTCTTCTTCCCCACGTATAAATGAACAAATGAATTACAATGTTTAAAATGATGATAAATCCTGTTCCTCCCTCAATGCAGGACAGAAGCATCCGCACCCTGGTCTTCCTTCCTCTTAAGCTCCATATGGTCTGTGGGTTGTATTATGGGATCCATCCTGTCTGCAGACACTGAACCCAACACTGTTGCCATTGCCGAGAGGCACTTGCTGACAGGAACCTGGTCTGGGAGCTCCTTGGGAGGTTCTGCTAGCAACTGACCAATGCAGATGTGGATGCTTGGAGCCACACATCAAACTTAGCTCAGGGAAGCTGGTGGGGGAGCTGGTGGAAGGACTGGAGGAGTGGAGGGGAATTGCAACCCCATAGGAAGAACAATGTCAGCTGGCCTGACCACACAGTGCTTCCAGGGACTAAACCGCCAACTAAGGAGTGTACAGGGAGGGATCCATGGCTCCAAATGTAGCAGAGAATAGCTTTGCCTGACATCAATGGGAGGAGAGGCCCTTTGTCCTTTGAAGGTTTGATGCCCCAGCATAGGGGGATGTTGGAGGGGTGGGGTGGGAGAAGGTGAAGGGAGCACCCTCATAGAGGCAAAGGGGAAGGAGGAGAGGGAGGTTGTGGGATGGGGGGCTTGTGGAGAGGTAACTGGGAAGTAGGATATCATTTAGGATGTAAACGAATGGAATGATTAATAAAAAGAAAACAGGAAAAAATGATGAAAAATAGCAAGTGTCGATACTTTATGAAGACAGGGATCTGGATCAAGTCACTGTCCTGCCCTGTAAGCATGCAGCCTTTTGATGTTAAGGGTTTGTTACAAAGGTGTGCAATGACTTCAAAGCTCTTTCAGTAGCAGTAGTCTAAGATACAGGTGCACTGGTAAAGCTCTCCAAATATCACAGCAGTGTTGAGAGCAAAAGGTTATTAGCTGAACTAGAAATATAGAGTGACTTAATCCAATGGGAACACTGTAAAATGTCCTATGCAATGCAGCTTATCGGACATGAAGATCTATACAAAAATACATAGCAAAAGATAAAGGTTCAGTCTCTTTAAGGAAGAGTGCCATTGATAAAAAAATCATTTCAAAAGACTCTTTACAAAAGAGTCTTCTGAAATGATCTCATTTCCATTCACAAATTATGAGAGGAAAAGCTTCAAAAATATTATCTTAAAATTCATTTTATATTAAGATAAGCATACAGATGTCAATTCCACTGTGAACAAATGAATGCGACTTTTACCCATAAGAGATGGAGCAGAGGAAATTCTCCACCAGGAGGAGGATGGGAATGCTGGGCTTTGAAATGCCAGATGTACTAACCACAAACCATCAGGGGCTCTTCTGCCACTAGTGTGCATTCTGGGAATTCTCAAAAGCCACATCAGGGGGATTTTTATTTTAAGAAAGGGACAAAGACAGGTGAAGTTGATTTTTAACCATCAGAAAGGAAAACAGCTGGCCATCTTACACAAAGAACTCCCAAGGGTGCTGGCCTTGCTCTGGAAAGGCCAAGAAATTCATATTCAGAAAACTAGACAGAAAGGCTCCTGTAAGAGAGGTGATTTGTTATTGAGATTAATGTAATATTTAAACTTTTGAAGATTAAACTTGTTTTCAAAGACAGTTAAGAGAAGAAATTACCAAGAAACCAAGTCTCTGCTCTGCTCCCTGACTTAAAAGCCATCACAATTCTACCATGCAAAATCCTGCAAAATCGTGGCACTGTTCTGAGGATCTCTGCATCATTTTCAATTAACCTCTGTTTTAAAAGATTTACTTCTTTCGTGCCCAAGTGTGTGTGCATATGAGCTTGTGTGTGTGTATGTTGAAAAGAAGGCATCAGATCCCTGAAGCTGTGTGCTGGAAACCGAACTCCGGTCCAATAAGAGTAGCAAGGTCTCTTAAATGGTGAGCCTATTCATGTCCAATCTACTATTTTATCCAATTTATTTTACCAAAATCAATTTATTTTCCCGCTCACCATTGTTGAAATATTATAGTCATGGACAAATGTTGTCTAATGTCATACCTCACACATAAGTCCTCCTTTACATTTTCTTTCTAACGCAAAGTTATTAGAATCAGTTGAGCAGAGGAAAGCACCCAATAAGATGAGGCCCCAAGTCAGGTTCTGAGTTGAGACTAGAGAAATTTTATATCAGTGGCTCCATAAGTAAAAATTATGATATACTAATGAAAATAGTGAATGTTGACAATTTGTGAAAAACCTGCACTGAGAAAGAGAAAGCTATAGTAGGGAGGCTGTATTTTTTGTTTTGCATTTAAGACACATGTCTAGATGAGGTAACTCAGGAAAGGAAGACATTCAAGGCAGAAAATGGCGAAGGGACAGAGAAGGCTAAGTGCTGGGCCGGATAAAGAAAGTGAGAAAAGACTTGAAGGGGAAGCCATGGTGCTGACATGGTAGACAGGGACCTCGTGGCAAAACGAAGTAATCATTTTTGCAAATGTTACCCTTGGATTGAGCTACACTTGCCATCTCCAGTTCCTTCCAAAACAATCCCTGAAGGACAACACTTGGTGAGATTTCACTTCAGAAAGGTGCTTGAACGTACAATCGTCTTCCCACTTGCCCTCATAACTCTCATTTCCTGGAGGTAGAACCTCTCTGTGTTCCAGAGGCCTGAGGAAGACAGTTACAGGTTCTCCATTCTGTGAGCACCCTCTTTTTCCAGATATGACTCTCCAAAAGTCGGTTTCCAGCTCTGGAAAGCAGGAAGAATTTAGCCATTTCCTCCTTTGTTCGACATAAGAAAAATAACTTGTATCCTCTAGACCCCACTTCCCTATGGTAAGCTCTCTCTCCCTCTGCATGACTGTGCAGCCATGTTCAATAGGATTCTGACACTAGCTACTTCTTCCTCAAGAACCTATTGGAGCGTTTAGTAAGCTTACCTAGAGGTTCTCAGCAAGCTTATTAGTCTTTTAGAGACAGAAGGAGGTTGTTGAGTTCTTTTGTTTGTTTGTTTGTTTGTTTGAATATTTGTTTTGCCAAGAAAAACATAAAATCACCTGAAAGTCATAATCCACAGTTTTTCGGAAAACAGCCCCAAAAAACTACAAGGACACCTAATTTTCTCTGGCAATCTGGGAAACACTCTGTACCAGGAGACTGGATTTGCTGTATTCATCTCTGGAAACCATGGAAGATCATCCTTCTGTGTGGAACACATTGGACACTAATTGCACAAAACCCAAGACCCCCTCATTCACTGTCCACTGAAATACTTGGTATGGAAACCACAACCTGTCCCTGTCATGCCTACAGTCACATAAAATCTCTTCTCAAAGAAAGCCACATAGTTTTTTGTTTTTGTTTTTGTTTTTTTTGTTGTTGTTGTTTTTAATAAAAGAAAGCATACTGGTATGAAATCAGACAGATATTGCAACAGTCTTAGGACTAATAGTAGTTATCTTTGAGACAAAATTGTTTAGCCATTAGTACTGTACATCTGTACAGAGTTGTAACATCTTTCACAGACAATTGATTTGCCTTGTAGCCCCAATGAGAATCAATGGTCTACATTGATGGCCTATCCCTTGTAAGTGACCACCATTGAGTTGAAAACATGAAACAGGAGACACTGTTTTCTCTGCAGTACCAGCACATCAAAACAAAACACCAACACTCTCAAAAAGAGGTAGTGTACTTCTTAAAATTGTCTTTGGTTATCTGAAGAGAAAACCCAGCAACCTGAGATGAATTTCAACTTGAAAATTGAATAAGAGCCTAATCAGAAAAAGTTAATAATACTATCGACATTCTTGAGTGTCTCCAGTGAGCCTTAGGGTATAACACTCAGCTCTTCAGCCAAGTAATAGAATTAAACATTTTGGTGTTTTGTGAGTTTTTTTTTTAAATGACAAAGATATTCAAGTTACAAATTGGTTTGTGAAATGCCACACCTCCTCCCTAGGAGGACAACTTTTTGAAACCACTTGATACTTGCGACAGGTTTTTATTGTCAATGAGATTTTGGGAATTGCCACTAAATTTATTCAGGTGTTTGTTTTTGTTTGTTTGTTGTTTTGTGGGAGTCACATTGAGCCTAGGCTGGCCTCAAGCTTACTATGACATAAACTTCCGATCCTACAGTAAGAATCATATATAGATTCACACAACTGCACTTGTTTTGGATGGTGCTAGGGACTGAACCTAGTGCCTTGGACATGCTAGGCTAGTACACTCCCAACTGAACTACACTCCAAGACCAATAGCTATAATTATAACTGAGCAATTCAAGTTACAGGCACTAATGTCTAGTAGACATTTCTTCCCATGTCCGATTGTTGTGCAAGAGCATTAGGCAGTTGTTATGCAATGGTTTACAGTAGTCTCGGTGCTTATTCCGAAACAATGAGATCCAGCAGTAGAAAGAAGAAAAATGGGTAGCAGTAAGGAAGATCACTGGAGCTGTTTCACAATGTTTCTGCTTTTCAGAGAACCATGTTACGGTAGGTCTATGGATCTAAGCCTTCATTCTCTCATCTGGGAGTGAGAAAACTAATAAACAGCAGCTAGTGAGAGAGTTCACAATGGTTCCTTGGTGGGACTGCTGAGGATGTTAAATAGATAAAAGGAGCTGGGAAAATAAAATTTACAAAGGCATTAATAAAATATTTCAGTCATTACTTTCAATTAATGCTAAGTAATTTTCCAACAGATTCACCTGCCTTGAGAATTAAAGAGTTAATGGAGCCCATCAAATAAGAATGTGTGTGGTACTGTGTACTGTGTGCAAATGTGTAAGTGCCTTGAAAGAAATAGACTGTATTCATTTGTTGTAAATAAATGACAATTTAATATGTCAAGAGACCATAATGCCTCTTTTACCTGAAATATGATAAAAGGACAAAAGAATTCAATTTGACACTTTGGTAGCAACTCTAATACTTGAATATAATTGCTTTTTGTCTTATGTTTTCATGCTTAGTAGAAAAACAAATAAATATTATAAGATTTTGTCATCCCTTTCATACATACTGATGAGGTTATAACTAGTCACTTAGGAAATATTCATTATCATTCCTAAGGATGATCAAATGCCTAGGAAATAAGATTTCTTAAACCTACTGGGACAGAGGCACAGCCTCCAAGCTTTCTGTTCTTTCTTGATCTAGCAGGACCATCATGTCAATGGACTTACAGAGGTTACCTCACATCTCTCAGGTATCCAATCAGCATCTTCTTAGAACTTGACTAAGCATGAAGCATGATCAATGAAAATGGAAGAAGGGCTCAAAAGAGGTAAGAACCATAGGATCGGGAGTTTGCTATGAAACTGTGCCCTCTTGGAATGTCAGAAGGTTCGCTCATAAAGTCTCATTAACATGAGGCCTAATCATGAGCTGAACAAAGACAACAACAAGGCAGTGTGGATAGGACAAAGGGCAGGAGGTCTCAAATCTGCACAAAGAACCACAGGCAACTAAGGAACACTGAGAGTGGGAGAAACAGTCGTCCCACTATTGGATCATCTAATGCTAAATGGTCAGCCCTGAAAACAAAACACTAGCAAACATTTTACAGACTGAGCAGTTTGCATTCATATGTTTAGGTAGATGTATACACATATGCACGTACAACAACTAATGTGGGGAAAAGGCCATGAATTTAAAGAGATCAAGGAGGGCTGCACAGAACGTTTGGAGGAACAAAAGGGAAGGTAGACATGATGTAATTATATTATAATCTCAAGAAATAAAAGAAGGAAGAAAGAGTTTATCTTAGCCCCCCTCTGAACCCTTCTAATACCTCCCAAGTTCTTCAGGGCACTCTATTAAGTCACTGATGGTCAGAACACCATCCAAGAATTATTCATTAGTCCAGATTATGCATTACAACTGGCTATTGTTACTTCTTTATATGACACCATGAAAAAACACAATTGTGTGAAGTGCAGCTTATCTGCCATGTGTAGCTGGCTCTTATGGTTGTACACATTACACATGTGATGCCTCTTAACCTTCAGAGTGTAAATTATCTGAAACTCTGAATAAAGTTGGCTATTGCATGAACCTTTAGTCCACATTGTGTATCGGGTCCATTCTCCTGATTCCCATTGTTCACCCCAGTGCTGTCTCTCTAAAGGTGGCTCCACCTCCGTAAGAGATCTCACCATTAAGAGATCTCTCTTTTTGTTTGTTTGTTTTTTGTTTTTTGTTTTTTCGAGACAAGGTTTCTCTGTATAGCCCTGCCTGGCTGTCCTGGAACTCACTGTGTAGACCAGGCCAGCCTCGAACTCAGAAATCCACCTGCCTCTGCCTCCCAAGTGCTGGGATTAAAGGCATGCGCCACCACTGCCCGGCAAAAGATCTTTTAAAGTCATAGAAACTCCATGAGTTCAGGGAAGTGTTTTCTGTCCCGTATCATGGATCATGCATCCACAGCTATCTTGCTCTGAGGTACTTCATCCATACATGACCCTTATTCTCCACCTCTTCCTAATTCCTTACACGGCTCATTTGCCAACCCAGGTAAATCAGCTTCCCATTTAAGAGCATCTTTTTGACACGTTCCCCTCCTTCCCATATCCCACTTCTCTTCCATCAAGGTGTCTGTCACCTCTTTCTTAATTTTCTGTCTTTTCAAAACTTAATTCAAATGTCCATAACTCTGTAAAGACTTCTAGCCCTTAGCACTCTGATTTATCCTTTTCCAGAATCTTCTAAACATGCAGATTATATATAGGCATAGGAAATTTTTGATTAATAGCAGCAGCCTAAATATTGGGACGAAGCTCAAAAAATGTTGACTTGAAAACAGGATACAAAGCAGTAGTGGTTTCTGAAGTCCCACTGGGATGCCCTAGTGATAATGGCATCTGTATGAGTTGCTACAAAAGGCTGGTTAACTGATGAACAAATGCTTAGAGACACCTGTTCCACGCCAAGCTCTGTACTGATTGCTGTGATCACAACCTGCAAGCAAGTTAGTCTGCCCATCAGTTACAGTCATGGCCATAATAACTCATTCCCCTACTGCCTACAATAGAAGCTTGTTAATTCACTTTGCATTCATTAGCTCCTTTGACAATGACACCAGCTCTGTTCAATAATTAGGTAGGCAACTGCTCCCTGGCATTGCATTTATGAAGACCCATCATCAACATCTGTCACAGTGTTACTTGAACAAGCTGAACCTTATTATATTACTATGACATTTTGTTTCCTTGAAGCTGTTTAGGTTAGTCTTAAC
Source organism: Rhynchomys soricoides (assembly GCA_019843965.1). NCBI lineage: Eukaryota > Metazoa > Chordata > Mammalia > Rodentia > Muridae > Rhynchomys > Rhynchomys soricoides. Next base: position 1,269,227 of record JADRCH010000031.1, read on the forward strand.
TTAAAAACTGGCTTCAATTACAGTTAAAATAACATTAAGGTTTGCTCTGTTCCTCCCCATTCCGGAGACAGCTGCATCTTAAAGCTCATCTCTGCTTCCCAATGGTGAGGGTCAGAGTGAATGGATTTGAGATGTCCTCTTCAGCTCCTCAAGTCTGGAAAAGTGGATACTGTACCATCAATGAACCCTTCACTGATGGCAACTACATGTTCCAGTGTGATTCTACCCATGACAAATAGCACAGCATTGCCAGGGCTGAGAATGGGAAACTTGTCATTAATGGGAAGGCTATCTCCATCTTCTAGGAGTGAGATCCTACCAACAACAATTGGGGTGAGGTGATGCGGGTACACGTTATGTTGTAGAGTCTGAGGGTGTTTTCAATGCCAAGTAGACAGCAGAGGCCCATTTGAGGGGGTAGTCAAAAGGATCATGTCTGCTCCTTCTACTGATGACTCCATGTTTGGGATTGGTATGAACCATCAGAAGTATGACAAATAACTCAAGACTGTCAACAGTGCTTCCTACACAACCAACTGCTTAGACATGCCATTGCTACCACTCAGATGACTGTAGATGGCCCCTTTCAAAAGCTGTGACATGACAGCCATGTGGTTGCCAAGAACATCATGCTGCAGACACTTGCGATGCCAAGACTGTGAGCCAGGTCATCCCAAAGCTGAAGCTCACCAGCATGGCCTTCATTGTTCTTATCCACAGTGTGTCCATCATTGATCTGACATGCCTCCTGGAGAAACCTGCCACCTACAATGGCATCAAAAAAGTCATAAAGCAGATATTAGAGGGCCGACTAAAGAACATTCTGGGCTACACTGAGGACCAAGTTGTCTTCCGAGACTAGAAGTGATATTCACTCCCTCGCCTTTGATGCTGAAGCTGGCTTTGTTCTCGGTGTGAACTTCATAAAGTTCATTTCTTGGTAAGACAATAAATATAGCTACAGCAACAAGGTGGTGTTAGCTATATGTATGTAGCTCATGGCCTACACAGTCTTTAAGAATTAGGAAACCTCAGGCCATCCACCTCAACAAGAACACAGAGGAAAGAGGCCTTCAGCTGCTAAAGAGTCCCTGTTGTTATGAAATACAATTCGGCAACGAGGTACCTTGACCAGTCCATGCCAAGGTGTGCCCCTGAGAAATCATGCCACGCAAAAGGCCTGGTATAAAAGAGGTCTACTGGGGAGGGGAGATGAGTGAAGGCCTGAGGAAGGGATAAAGGCATACAAGTGGACATTTAGTCAGGCAGAGCCATGAGGGCAGAGAGAGGGAGTGGAGGTGGGGGCACCTGCAGAGGACAGAATGAGATCCTGAGTGGCAGCAGGCAGGTTCTTTTATACACTGCCCCAATTGCTAGGTTCCTGAGGGCAATGCCTAATAGCTGTCCCAATAAAGCCTCCAACATCTCAGCTCACAGTTTCTATCCCAGATTCCCCAGAAGATAGGGAGGAGCTTAAATACCATCAATGAAGTTCACTACATCCCAAAAGAGCCTAAAATTAATACTGTAATCAAGACCACCTCTTTTTCACTATACTGTTAAACACAAAGTATATTTGGTTTTTTTAAATTAAATTCCAGCTTCTCACACTTTTAAAATGCCTGTACACTGACAAGTGATTCAGTATGCTCAGAGGAGACAATCTCAATTCTACTATTTTATATACAGCTAATGTTCACTTCTCTTTTTGGTGTTACTTCTGGAATTTTAACTAGCTCTAGGGCTCATTTTGTGCTCACTTCCTAGTTATAGATCCACATGTATAGAAAAACATTAGAGATTATAAAATTGTACAACTGGAGTCTGTCTTCCCTTCTATCCAAGCAAACCTAAGGCCAAAGAGAATTTGCCTTGACAAAGTTAATTCTATAGTTAAATAGTCTAACTGCTGGATTATTTCTTCTACAATATTTACTGAAAACTATCCTATGTAACTTGAGTACATTGATCGTACGGCTGCAGAAATCCTACATGAAGAGCTGCATGGAGCGACTCTGGTGCCTTTGTCAGACACTATTCGGCACACATTTGAGTTCAGTGGTCTTTGTTCCCCTTTACTAGCTCGTTCTGTGTCATTGATCAGCCCCTCAGTTATATCCCACTTTGCAGTTGCTACAGAAACCTACCTAAATCTTGGTACAGTCCTTTCAACAACAATTCTCTTAAACATTGACTCTTCCTTAAACAGTACTGTCACTCAGATTCCACCGGGAGGAATACAAACACAAATTTTATAATACTCAGTAGTAACAGCCAGGTTGCATGAAAAGGGTAACAGACAAAAGCAAGACTAAGAGAAACTGGTCGCTTCCAGTGATTGTTATATACTAGAATGCTATGAAGGGGTTCTCAGATGGAACACTTCTTTGCCTCAACCTAGATGTAAAGAGCTAGAATGTAGACTTAGGAATTTTAATCCTATTGGCTCGCATTTGATTATAATGTGTCATTTAAGTGTTTGGGAAAGGCTGTGACATGTGAATCCTTCATTCATTCCATTAGAACACAGGAGTCCTTAGAGGAAATGAAGCCCCAAGAAATCTTTGTAGAATGGATCACGACTCATAGTCTCTCATAAAGCAGCTCTCCCTTAATTGCATTTTAATGCGACACACTCAGTTTTTATGACAGTCAATATAAGACATAGCTGCTCTACCACGGTCTGCCTTTATGGTAAAACAGTGGTGAGGCACCAAGTGTGCAGCAGCTCATTTCGTTCGCAGCTCGTTTCGTTCGCAGCGAGCTCTATATGAATTGCTTTATGTAGCACCAAGTAATGTCATTATTCTGGGCACACGTACATATTTTTGTCAGGACAAGGGAACTTAAGAGCAAAACTCAAGTTTACGTCGACTCAGTTGACAGAGAGAGTGTGTTTTAAAATTTGTTTTCTCAGTCATAGGTGTTAATGTGTATGTGTGCCGGCTCGGGGTCTGCTCTCATCTCCTCTTCTTTATACGACAAGCAATAGGTGTCGATGTCTTTTATCTTGTTATGTGAAATACTCTGAAGAAAAGAAAAGTAGAACAATATAAAGTAACACACACACACACACACACACACACACCAGTCCATCTTAGAAGAGCATGAGGAATTTGTATTTTAAAAAAAAAAAAAAAAAAAAACCTGAAAACTCAGTTTTTGCTAAGGCTGTGATACTGTCCCTGGAACTTATAGAGCCACAGTAAATGATATCCATGCTGTGGATGATAATAAGCTCAATCAGTAAGTTGAGGATAGAGTTAGCATTGTTGAAAGATTAAAAGTCAAGGAAACATCCCCTATGATTAAAATAAGCATCATCACAGTAAACGGCTTCACGGTCCAGCAAGGGAAAGGGCGTTAAACAAGTTAATAAGCAGGTGTGCGATGAAGCAGTTTCTAGAGAATAGTCTTCCCTTCTGGGGGATGATGACAGGACTTTGCTGTACCTCCTGAGATATTTGTACTCTTTCATTTCACTGCTTGGTAAATTCTGACAAACAATGCTCTACAATAGCAGAGAATGCTAATACATATTGGCAGTCATCATGTTAAGGTGAGCCTGGAGACATAAGGAGACTCTGTCTGTAAACAAACAAACAAGCAAATAAATAAACACCACCATGGAGATTTGCCCACCTGTTCTGTTACTCTGTGTCTTGGTCTTACTGCTATGTCTGCCTTCACTCTAGATCACATCGCTCCACACAAAGAATGTGTACTCGTCAGAAAATACCATTTTAAAGTATATATTTTCCTTCAAGGTCATTTATTAAATTCACTCATAAGTGGTACACAAGCTACTTGATAAATATTCTGAAAGTCTAACCAGCAAATATCAACTCACCAATGACACAGATTATGATCTAAATCAATGCTTTACCTAAAGTCCAGTTTCTGTTTCTTTCCATACAACAAACAATATACTTATATAAATTTTAAGAACATAAAAGAAAGACTGTGGTGATTTGAATGAAAATGGCCCACACAGGCTCTTAGGGAGTGGCACTGTTAGGAGGTGTGGCATCGCTGGAGTAGGTGTGGCCTTGTTGGAGGAAGTGTGTCACTGGAGGGGGGGGCGGTTTGAAGTTTGAGAAGCTCAACCTTTGTCCATGGGATCACTCTTCCTTCCTGATGCCTGTGAATCCAGATGTACAACTCTCAGCCCCTTCTCCAAGTCTACCTGCACTCTGTCCTGCTTCCCACCATGATGATGATGGAAAACTTCTGAACTGTAAGCCAGCCCCTAATTAAATATTTTCCTCTATAAGTGTTATCACGGTCATGGTGTTTCTACACAGGAATGGAAACCCTAACTAACACAAATTTTAGTGTGTTTATTTGCAATTCCTAAATGAGAAATATAGTAATAAAAAAGAAAGTATTTTCAGAAATCATTCATGATATTTACAAATAATTAATATCACAAATGAAATATTTCTGATATTTATGTGTCAGAAATTTTCTATTCAAAAATTTCTAAGGAGAGACATTTTCTCTGAAATTACATAACTGACATATTTTATAAGGTTTCTAATTTTTCTTACATATAAAATTAAATAATAAATAAAGAATGGGAACCTTAGTAAGAAAAGATGAATGTACCTGGCTCCATCTGCACTGCCCATGCATACTTCACTTGCGATGTAACTCAAAATACCTCTTTGTAGAGGCTGAGGCCAACCTGGGCCACAAAATGAGCTTGACAGTCTGGACTACAGAGTGAGATTTTGGTTCAAATTTTCAAAAAGTATAATTTGGCTGAAGAGACATTGTTAAGTTTATAAATACACAATTATGGACTGATAAAAATGCTTGCATTATCTTACACATGTTCTATATCAATGGGCACATGAATGAATATACGTGCATATGAAATATGGGTGTTTATAATGGGCTTGAATCTAGAATGGATTAAAAAGTTCATATAATTCCGAAATAAAATGTGTTTTGCCCCAGAGAAACAAAAGTATGTCTACAAAATGACTTATATGAATTCTATCAAAGTTTTATTCTCAATGAGCGAAGCTGGAGGGGATACAGGTGCTGACAGATTAGCATTGTTCATACAATGGGATACACTATGACAGGTGACAGTGTGAATGAATCTCAAAAAGATCTTAAACAACGAAGCCAGACACAGCACTTTAGAAGGTACAATTAAATTCTTACAGATACCAAAAGGAGTATAGGTGACAAGATCCAGAAAACAGGTCCCTTTGTGGAGAGCTACTCTCTGTCAGGGACATAAGGAGACCTTTGCATCTTGTATGTTTTGTGTGAATGTTGATGTGTCCAACTGCCAATACTCATTAGCCTGACCACTTCAGATCTGGAAATGTATTGTACGTAGGTCACGTGTCATTGAAGTATAAAAACAAAGGAAATGACTACTGCTCATGATACGAGAATATAACATTTTCCACAGCAGTAGAACATAATTTAATTTTTACTGGAAAACAGTCATGACAACGAATAAATACAGAAGTCAAACAATTAATGTACTTGTTCAAAATTCACAATGAATTCCTTTCTACAGTGTCCAATAGGTAAATGTAAATAGACTTAAAGCTAAGAAAGTGTTTTGCATGGGAGGATTTTTCATCAGGATGAATTATTAAATACACATGAAAATCTTCAAGGAGCTTTTTAAGTAGAGTTCAGGAAGAGGGCAAACTGTGGCATGACATACTAAAAAGCATTCCCTCTTGCAAAATATATGCAGATTATTTAAACGGTAAATTTGCATACAGCTGTCCCCAGAAAATATTTCTTAAGAATTATACTATTGGGGCTGGAGAGATGCCTTGGTGGTTAAGAGCGCTTACGCTTGCATAGGAACTGAATTGCTTCCTAGCACTCACACCAGGCAGCTGACAATGGCCTCCCAACCCTCCATAACTCCCATTCCAGGGGGTCCAAAGCTCGTTTCTGATCCCCTCAGGCACCAGCATGCAGGTAGTGTACAGATACACATGTGGGCCAGGCATTCATGCACATAAAATAAAACCTTTCTGAAGAGTATAACTCTACTACCATATATTTCTGGGAACATACTAAAAAATACATTTGAAATATCTATTCGGATAGGTATTTGAAAGGCTCAATACGCAATCTCTGTAGAACTGAAAACATAGCTTATGACATATTATAAAGCACACGCTATTTATTGTAACAAATACTTACCTTAGTTGTTTTTTAGATCAGTAGCTCATATCAAAATTTCTTATGGTTATTTTTTTACTAGACACACATTAGAAATGAATAATGTCATGAAAAGTCTCAACTAATCTGTTACTTTGAAAATCCAATAAAGAGTGGCCAACAAGATGGCTCAGTAGGTAAAGGTGCTTGCAGTCAAATCTCATGACCTGAGTTCAAGTCCCATAAGATACAAGGTGGAAGGAGAGAACCAGTTCCTTCACATTATCCCCTGACCAGCATATTCATGCTTTGGCATATATAATACACTCATGCATGCACACACGTGTACACATACACACATAACATTTAAAATTCTATATGTAATAGTGATGTTCCATTACTGTATCATACAGCTGTTTTATGAACTTCTTGAATAGACATTAACAGGACTCCAAAGGCTATAATGCAGAAAAACACTTCTGTATCTCCAGTCTGTTCAGCTGGGGAGAGACATGAAGACATTCCCAGAATGATAATTGTGGTGTCCTTTGAGCTGCTGCAACCTAATGGTCTCAACAGAAGAGCAGGTGCACTTGCTTTGGCTTGCTTCACTGATGGAAAGTCAGCCCTGGCTTGCTTAGGAATCCTGGAGAGTCAGCTGGAAATCACTAAATTAAGCTTATTTCAATTGTCTCATTTGTCTAAGAAATGTGGGCTTATATTATGCTAGGAAACTAAGTCTGAGGGGTAGAAAACAGCAGAAACAGAAGAATACACAATAATGGATCAAATAATGAGAAAAAGGCCAGAATGTTAACATGCTTTCATAAGCAATTTACGTCCAACAGTATAATCCTTAAGGTCTTGTTCTCCCGTTTGTTTTGATTAAATTGTTGGTTAAATACTTACCCTTTCCCACCCACCTGACCACTACACTTCTTACCAGGTTTAACTGCACCATTTGTTGCAGCCTCGTCGTAGCTAAAGTACCTGCTGACCCTTAATTTGGAGCAGGGCCATGACACCTGCTTTGGATGATGACATGATAGCAGGTGCCACAGATGAAAGCCTGCAAAGCCGTTCCTGCATCACAGCTTGCCCCCCTGAACTGCCATCCTCATGAATCAAACCTGAGAGCTACGGACCAAACCCAGACCCAACCTGAAGCTTGGGGCTAGCTAGGCTTTTGCCAACCCCTAAATAAATCACATCACCTCCCCAAGCCTAAGAAGCATGAACAAAACCCAGCTGCAGTCAGCAGGGACTCCTCAGCCTCCCACAGGCACTGGGGAAATAAATACCATGCCTGATATTTGCAGGGCTCATTTCTCCTCTCTCCTCCAGAGTCATAGGTTGACCCAGGGTAATACATCCTGTGCACAGCTATAAGGTAGATCTTTCTTCTTTTCTCACGGTAGCAGATACAAACTCTACGTAGCATGTTCTCCTCATAATAGCCAAAATTCCAGATTTGCTGAGTATAGGACACATCTTCCCTAATAACAACCGACCCATTTACCATCAAGATCCTTTCAAAATGCACGGATTTAGGCAGAAGCTAATTTATAACAATTATCAATAAGAATGATTAAAACCTTTATGAAGGTCCAGACTTTCATTTCTCGTTTGTTCACCACTAGCTACTCAACTATCATCTAACCCCTATAGATACTCAATATATAAGTGTTGATTACATGGGCAAATATACTGGAAGTCTCATATAAAACCCACATCTTATAGCAGTCTTTTAAAAAAGACTTATGTATGTATTTATTTAATGTATAGGAGTACACTGTAGCTGTCTTCAGACACATCAGAAGAGGGCATCAGATCCCAATACAGATGATGTGAGCCACCGTGTGGTTGCTGGGAATTGAACTCAGGACCTCTGGAAAAGCAAACAGTGCTCTTAACCGCTGAGCCATCTGTCCAGTCCAGCAGTCTTGAATATATTCACAAACACAACAGTTAAAGAAATTTGGACTTGAGTTGGAGTGAGGGCTATGGTGATTCAGAAAGAAAACTAGTTATCCTGGAGTTACATAAGCCATCCACTTCACAAAACACTAATTCTTTAGTAGGCCACGGTGGGTTTCCACGTTTCCACCACTCCACATGTCTCTCTTAACACAGTCTCACCTCAACCCATTTAACTCAGGAAGTGTGATAGCCACAGACTCAACCTCAAGGTTCCATTGACATTTTATTGGGAAGGAAGAATAACTTCTTATTAATGTATTGGGGTGAAGTCAGAAGACTTGAGTCTCAGGGAGAGTTCACCACACCCCTGGATAGAAACTCTTTGGTAAACAAATTTACTTCATTCTCATCAAAGCAGACATGGTGCATTTCTGGACTCTGTTTTGGAACATTCTTAGCAACAAATGAATTATATTGTGCCTAGAATGCACTGTGCACACAGAAGCATCATGCACGTAGTTGTACTGTTTTCTAAAGGCGGTCTGTCACTAGCCTTGAAATATTATACTGCGGGGGCAGGGGGAAACAACCCAAAGCCATAGAACCTAAATAGGTAACAAATATTATCATTACCAATTTGGTGAAGGTGATATCAGCAATAATTTTGAGACAAACAAAGGCTTTCTATTTAAAACTGATTCTTTCCACCTCTCTCGCTCTCTCCCTCCCTCTCTCCCTCCCTCCCTCCCTCCGTCTCCCTCCCCTCCATCTCTTTCTTCCTCTCTGTCTCCCCTCTCCTGCCTTCCCTTCTTCCCCTCAGTCTCTGTCTCTATGTCTCTCTGTCTGTCTCTGTCTCTGTCTCTGTCTCTATCTCCATCTCTCTGTGTGTCTCTGTCTGTCTCTCTGTCTCTCTGTGTGTGTGTGTGTGTGCATGTGTATGTGTCTGTGTGTTTGTATGGTTCTGTGTGTTTGTGTCTGTCTCTCTCTCCCTCTGTGTGAGTGTGTGTGTGCGCGCGTGTGCGAGTTCTCTAGTAGAGCAGAGGCATTTGTCTCTGTCTCTGTTTCTCTCTCTCTTTCTCTCTCTCTCTCTCTCTCTCTCTCTCTCTCTCTCTCTCTCTCTCTCTGTGCAAGTGCTCTAGTAGAGCAGAGGCATTTGTCTCTGTCTCTGTCTGTGTGTGTGTGTGTGTGTGTGCGCACACACGTATGGGACATGTATGCATGTAAGTGCATGTGTATAACTGTGCATGCTGTAAAGATGTAGGGAATCTTTCTCTATTTGTCCCCTGAGGCAAGATCTTTAAATTGAAGAAAATGTCCACCCTGCTCTGAGGATCCCATCTCCACCTGTTGAGAGTTGGAATTATTGATAAACAACCAACCTACCCAGAATGTAGGTCCGTTCTAGTATGTAATCTGCAGTGTTCAGGCTTGTGTCATGGGTTCCTCACTGCAGAGCTACCTCTGTAGAGAGAATCTCTTCTGCAGTGTGTAAAAGTATCACTTGTCAGTAAAAAAAAAGCCTACAGCCAATGAACTGGGGCAGGAAATAGGAGGTGGGAGTTCCAGCAGAGACAGAGAGGAATTCTGGACAAGAGTCAGGCACACAAGAGTTTTCACCTGGACACAGAGGAAGGTGGTCACATGAAACTGAGGACCAGACAACAACCCATGGGACACGCATAGAATAGATTAACAGTATAATTAAGGTATGAGCTAGTTGGGAAACAAACCTATTGGCCTAGGCATTTATTCATATATGAGAGTCATTATTTGTGGAACAAAGAAGCTGGGTGGAAATACATGAGTTTATAAATGACTGCAACTACATATCTTCCCAGACCACAGTGTGTGTGTGTGTGTGTGTGTGTGTGTGTGTGTGTGTTATTACATGTATACAATATATTTAGAGTAAATCTACTCCATCCCTCCACTCCAATTCTTCCTCTACGCCCCGCCCCACCCTTTCCCTTCACAATTTGAAGGGTTTTCTTTTTCAGTTTCTTAATTTGAGTACCTACTGAGTCCACTTAGCTGTCCATATGTTCAAGGGTGCACCTAGTATCTTATATTCTTTCTAAGAATAACAATTATATAGCTTAGTTTTTAAAAATTACATATAATGAAAATCACATGTGTCAAGTGTAACAGTGACATGTGCTTTGACAGAGGTGTATGATCTTATAACTAGAATAGTCACAATGTGGAATACTTCTGCTATTCAGGAAGTTCTGGCCCATGCCTGTGTAATTATTAGTCTTACCATTTCCCCCATTAGACCCCATGATAACCAGGAATGTCTGTTTTATTTCTACAGTGTTCACTTTATAAACCTCTAAATAAATGGAATTGCTATATATGTAGACATTTGCATTTGGCATCTTAAGTATTACATTTTTGATAATGTCCCATGCATCAGGTAGCTGATTTCTCATATCTGCTCATTTGTGCTCCATCTTGGAGTATAGAAGAAGATGCACACTGACTTACCAAGCAGCGATCATCTTGTGTTCTCCAGTTTTTCCCATTATGAAGACAGTTGTTATGGATATTGAGGAAGGGTCTTTGTGAAAATGTTTATTTTGTTTCTCCTGGTCAGCTGCTGATCATATGGAAAGTGTATGTGAATTTTATATAAAACCATGACAAACGGAAATAAAAAGTGTAGTGATTGACTGAGAATTGTGGAGTGCTAAGTGCCTCAGAGCCATGCCACTGCAGCAAGCATTGATCTGCTGAGGAAACCACTGATATGAAGGTATGGGATCTCCTCATGCTATATTAGAGCTTGCTTGTGCTTGACCTTAGTATCTTAGTCACAAGCTTCTGAAACCACTGTCTTCAAGTAGATGACAACAGACTTTGAGAGTACTTCAAAGAAGTTAAACAAGAAGAAAGACCTAAGTGAGGATGTTTGAATCCCACTTAGAAGGTGGAACAAAACGCTCACAGGAGGAAGAGGGAGCAAAAGACCTGGATGGATGAGGGGAAGGCTAGGGGAATTGGGGGGGGGTACAGAATCAGGCATGGGGAGAGACAGGACAGAGTCCCAGAGGGCCAGAAGAATGAATGGAAATATGCAGTTGCCAAGGATCAGGGATTGGGGGTTCTCTATAAAGTCCCAGAGACCAAGGATGAGGATGAGGAAGGCTCCCAGGAGTCAGTGCAGGTAACCTTATCAGAAATGTCCAACAGTTGGGATATGAAACTTAAAGAGACCACCTCTAGTAGCCAGACAGGATTTCCAGTGGAGGGATGGGGACATCAACCCACCTACAATACTTTTGAACCAAAAATGTTGGTCATGTCTAAAAGAAATGCAGGGACAAAATGGAGCAGACACTGAAGGTATGGCTATTCAGTGGGCAGCCCATTTTGAGACTCATCTCATGGACAGGCATCAATCCCTCACACTATTAATGATGCTATGTTATGCTTGCAGACAGGAGCCTAGCATATCAAACCTCTGAGAGGCTCTACCTGGCAGCTGACTGAGACAGATGCAGGATACCCACAGACAAACGGAGGTCAGAGACCTCTGTGGAAGAGTTAGGGGAAGGATTGAAGGTCCTCAGGGAGACAGTAACTCCACAGGAAGACCAACACTGTCAACTAACTGGTCCCTTCAGAGCTCCCAGAGACTAAGCCAAAGAGCATACATGGGCTGGTCTGAGACATAAGTAGCAGAGGTCTGCCTCACATCTAGTGCTGGAAACATGAGCCAAATCCTGCAGCTGAGGATGTCATAGACCCCAGTTGAGATGTGTATGCCATTTTATCAAATGAAATGACAATGAGTAAGGCAATATCCCAACATTTGTGTTTCTAAGCAGGCTATTTCTGCTGTCAGTGTCTGTTCATATATTTTACTGTCTCCTATTTTCATTCTTTAAATTACTTGTGTTTTGTAGTAAAGGGAGACTCTGCAAGACTCATGAACAGCCACATTCCAGAGACAGAAAGATTGATGAAAGGGTTAAAGTCTCAGTACCCCCACTGGTTTTAGATGAGAATGGGCATCTGTGTTGTCTCCTCCATGGCTCAGGAGCCATTTTGGAAGAGGGATGTCAGGAAGAATGTTAAGATGAAGGAGTAGAGTGTTTCAGAGTACTTTTGTTCTGGCCAGACAACTGCCATTCTCACCTGTGCCTACTTGTGAGCATCCATTGCAATAAATTTGTCTTTAACACGGAGGTAAGTTTCCTGGATGCAGCAAAATGCTGGGTCCTGTTTATGGATCCAGTCTGTCAGTCTATGTCTTTTTATTGAGGAATTGAGACCATTGATGTTAAGAGATATTAAAGAATAGTGATTGTTGTTTCCTGTTATTTTCGATGTTGTTTATATGTTTGTGCGGCTATCTTCTTTTGACCATATAATTGGTCACAAAACAAACCTCAACAGATATAAGAAGATTGAAATAATCCCATGCCTCCTATCAGATCACTACGGATTAAGGCTGGTCTTCAATGGCAACAACAACAGAAAGCCCACATACTCATAGAAGCTGAACAATGCTCTACTCAATGATAACTTGGAAAAGGAAGAAATAAAGAAAGAAATTAAAGACTTCCTAGAATTTAATGAAAATGAAAGTACAACATACCCAAACCTATGGGACACAATGAAAGCAGTGTTAAGAGGAAAACTCATAGCTCCGAATGCCTCCAAAAAGAAACTGGAGAGAGCGATATATTTGTAAGCTACTGACATTGCTGAATGGGAGAAGGATGAGAAGAGGCACAGGACTACGCTCACTGAAGCATCCAGCCGCTCTTCCCAGAAATTTACATGCAACTGAGCCCAAATTTTCATGTGACTCAGGGAAGTACTAGAGGATAAAGCTGAGGAAAGCCAATAAAGAAGCTTCATTGGCTATGGGAAAAGCAGTCATCCGGGCTGAGTGAAGATTTTCCAGTCTTATGGTCATACGGTCTGCCTAAAGGTCACCCATGTTTCTGCCAACAACCCCTAGTTCATACCACCTCCAGAAGCAAGCACAGTCAGTGCTCTATGAGTAATTCTAACCCGCTTATTGGTTTCCCAGGGTGCATCCTGGTGGAATCCTACTTTGGTTTGTCTCTGGGACCTTATAAGATGGGACAGTCACTGTTTATGTCTTCTGGGGAGGGAACTCTCAAAACTGATATGTAACTCTCTATTTATGCCTTGACAAAGCACACATTCAAGGGAGTTTAAGAATCTGGGGAGATTTTGGGCTTGCCTTGTCATCCTCAAGCATCTCCTCAAGGAGGTTATGCTTAGCTATCCTTGTTTTTTAGGTAGGAAAACTGAAGACAAGAAAAGCTATGTTCCTTATAACATAAGTGAAAATCTTCTGATGTTATTCTGAAGCAATGATTCCAAAGCCCACCGCAGTGTGTAGGCAAACTGTCAATTGCCTACAAAATACATGTTTATGGTTCATGGTAAACAGTACACAGAGCTGTTCTCCCACTGTGCTCACTCCTGGTCTTTGGACAGAGGAGAGTAGATAATTATCCACTTCAAGATAATTTTTGTTAACTGCTGTGCTCAGGCCTAGGGATGTAGGAGATGATGATTCCAAAGCAGAGCATACCTTACTGTATGGTACAGAGTTCAAAGCTGCATGTCACGTTCATTCTCTCTTACCTATCTTATTTATATCTGCATCTGCACTAAGATATTGCACTTGAAAGGAATAAAAATATACCAATAAGCACTTAGACATACAAGTTTCACTACAAGAATGTATTCAGCAGAGTCTGAAATGCATTTGTCTGACAGCCAAGGTCAAGGCAAGCCTCTGTATGTGATGGGTAGACATGGGGCTCTGTAATTGTCCCTTCCTTCTGCTCTGGGGAACTGAATTCGCTTAAGCAATCCCTTTATTTATAGTCTTAAGAGTAAAATTAGATTGTCCTTACTGTAAAAAAGAAAAGGCATAAGGGAATTCTGGTTGGCTATCATTTCATAAGCTGTGTTTTAGAATCTTTATAATCCTCAGGGCATCTTGGCTCTGACTGCTCAGAGCCCTTCCCAGGTCAAAGTGTTGATAAATTTCTTCTCCTCTAGGTAGATTCTGTTCACCCCTACTGCACAATCTTTCCTCATCTCTGTCAGTAAAGTTATTATGACCTATATAATTTTAGTGGTGATAATGGTAAGAACCATGTTTTGTGCATAATGAGATCACATCTTATATGAAAAGCATTTTGTTACACCATAAGAATTTTCACATTCGGCAATCTCCATAGCTGCTTTAGGGGGCTGGTTTACACTGCCCAGTTTTCAGAGGATAAAACTGAGTAGCTAGCAGCTTTTCAGAATACTTAAGATGGCTCAGATATCAAGATGGTGTTCAAACCCAGCATTTGAACCCTGGTGAGTCTCCACTTCTGGATCTAATCTCAATACCTGTTTTAAGCATACGTATACTTGCCAATTGTCAAGCCCTTTCTAATTCTGAAACTTTGCCTAAGCCCACACTAGTGCTCATCTCTGAATGCTTCTTTAAGACTTTTCTGACTGAAACTCTGTTCTGGTTTCTTCAAGGGCAAATTCTAGTGTCACCTCCCTAAAATCCTTCTCCTATCTTCTCCTAGCTGGTTTGTTCCTGCAGATACTGGCATCTCTAGCACGCACTTGCTAGGTTTGATTGATGATTTGCTCTTCTGACTGACTGTTTACCGTACATGGTTGCAGGAAACTGTGACCTCAGCTACATAAATGCACTGCTTGAGTCTTAAAGTTCCAGACCAGCCAGGGATAGAGTAGATAGATAGATAGATAGACAGACAGACGGATAGAAACTATTATCTCTTTCATTTCAGTATCAAGCCACTGAGACACCAGAGACTCCCAACTTAACCAAACTAATCCTGTGTCATTTCCCAATGGCTATGACAGTCATGCTACAAAGATAAGACAAATGGCACTCAGGAAGCTTATTTAAGGATGATGAACAAGTGAACTTCACTGTAGTGATTTTCTAGTATTGGCAGCAGTTGATGTAATAGGAAATTAATCTCATTATTTACATTGTGTATCTGCTCACTGTTTCCTTCTTGAATATATTGGCATACCATTCTGCAAAACATATTTAATGGGGGCAGTTTATCGTATATTTAGCATCTTTTCTATAAAGTATGATAATATTAATTACAAAATAAAATGCTGTTCTACTAAAACCTTACATTTTGTACAGACATATCTATTATAGATATATGTATCAAACTCATAATCCAGTACATTTCCACAAGTGTATATTCCAAAAATTTTAATTGACAAAATGTTATATATTTATTCATGTTCTACAGTATGGTATTTTGGGACATGCCATGGTCAATATCTAGACCCAGGTATTTAACCTATGCTACCTCATCACAATTTTAGCTGTTGTATTATTGATTTTATTACTTATATATTTTATTTTTACTTCTCTTCTTACTCTAGTTAAAATTTTGTCCAATAATAATAATAAAATAAAAGAAACCCTCTTAGTTTTGTTCTTTTGCTCTCTATTTCAGTTTAAAAACCTTTGTTCTTTACTGTGGTATGTGTGTGCCCTTCCTCCCTCAGGATATTCAGAGGTCACTGCACACCACACACCAGGCTAGAAGGATGAAGCAGAGCCCCTAACAGGTGGGGTCTGCAGGATCCTGGTCAGGATGGGAGTGAGTGCTGGGGGTGGGGGTTTAGGGGGGAGAAGGCCTTCTCTTAGGATTTGACTGAAACAGCTCTTAGACCATCTCAGATTGCACGTATATGTTTATTCAGGTGAGCTGAATACACTTAAATCAGAGTGAACAAGGGCTATATGTGAACCTTGCAGGGTGAGAAGAAGTTTTCAGGGTATTGTCAAATCATCTGCTAGAGTTTAAAGTACTGTGATTGCTTCTTTGTAAGGAAGGGCATTCCAGGAATCCCAAGTACTAGCTGGGCAAGTTCTTATAGTGAACTAGCAGGGTCAGAGAGGAGAAGCTGATCTGGTAAAGGGGATCCTCCACTTTCTCCAAGCTCAGAGATGCTGTCAGAACATGGTAGACTTTGGCCTTAGTTAGCAGGCTCTCCTCTCATTTACTACTCATCCCTTCTGCTAACTTTGGGCTAAAGTTGCCTTTCTAACTTTGCATTTGTCAAATAAATCATCTCCTTTTTCCATTAACAAATTATGTGTCACTACTATGGGCTCAAAGAGCTAGCAATGGAAGTGAACAAGTTTGATGAGATCTTATGTAAAGAGAGGAGATAAGCAGACTGTATAATGATTTAAATAACGGTAGGGAATCATTAACATGAGATATAACAACACAAGATTTTGTGAGTGATTGGTGAGTAAGAGGCTGCGGTTGGCATCTAGTGAGTAGAGATTAGAGACAATCTTTAGAGACCTAATCCCTACTCCTGTCCTCAGGACACTGGGGACAGCAGATACTTTTGATAGAACTTTATCAATGAGATCCCTTCTTTCTGCTCTGGGATTGCCTTGCCAGTTCTCAGCATCTACGGGAGAATTGGGAGGCTGCAGTTTACTATGGATAAAATATTTGACTCCACAGTATCATTCCGGATCCCTCCAGCACTACGCATCCAGGTTTCTTTTCCTCTGTGCTATGACCAGACACCTTGCAGATGCAACTCAAAGGAGGAAGAATTTATGTCGGCTCAGGGTTTGTAGGATACAGTCCAACAAGGCAAGGAACAAGTTTTTGGTCTGTAGAAGCAGGTGCTTGTCCCATCATGCCCACCTGGAAGCAGCTGAAATGGAGGTGACATATAAACACTAATCCCACCCCTTGGGCTACATCTGCCAGTGAGGCCCATGTATTAATTAATTAATTAATTAATTTCCCCACAATCTTGTTTCAGGAAATATTAAAAAAGAATTTATGTATCACGTGTTCCCACACTAAGCCCTGGTTCTCTCATCCCTGTGGGCTGTACAGCCATGCACTGGAGGGCAATGGCCAACCTGCTTTCATCTCCTGGAGCTCTGACTCAGAGCTCCATGATCTCTCCACCCAGCTCACTAGGTTCCCACTGGCAGGTCACTACCATGCCAGTCCCATGCTTCAATACCCCCATGGCCTCTGTGGTGCACATCAGGAAGACCCACGCTTTGCTGCTGTACCTTTCTCTCTGGAACCCAGATGAGCTGCCATGTGAAGGAAAACGCAACACAAACTTAGCTCAGAAACAACAGCAACTCAATCTCTGGGTGCATCAACTAAAACCTAATCTTGTATGCCTTATCAAAGTCTAATTCCTCTGGTAGCAAATCCTTGCAGATCCGCCATGATACCAGGAGACTCTACTAGCTACATCTTACCTATCTACTGTCCCCATTCCAAAAGGCACCTCTCTCTCTCTTCCTCCTCCTCCTCCTCTCTTCCTCTCTCCGACCTGGAAGTCCCCCCTACTCACCCAGTGATTGGCTCTTTTATTCCTTAGGGGATTGGTTCACAAGAAGTCACAGGGGTAACTCACTCCTTCTCTGAAGCCCCTTCCAGGAGGGCAGAATTAGAATATAAAAAGCTGAAGGGTTATCCACAACACAATCTCACCAAAATGGCACCACCCACTGGGGACTAGGCTTTCAAACACATGTACTTACGGGAAGAACTTCACATTCAGAACATAACAGTCTCTCATCTTCTGGCTCTCTTTGAGTAGCTTTCTTTTTCTGCCTTTCAATGATATTCTCCCTCCCATTCTTCATGCTTAAACACCCATAGTCTTTCTCTATCACTAGTTCTAAGTCATTTCCTCATTTGTTTCCTATCCTAAACACAGCCCACATCTTTTTAGCTAGCCCTCTTGTTAAAATCTTTCTAAATCATCCATTTTATCATGCCACTTACTTCCTATTAAGAATACTACTTATGAGACAATTCTGATAGAATTCTTGAAAAAACTCACATAGTATACTAATGTATATATATATATATATATGTATATATATATATATTTATACATATATATAATATAAATATATAAAATATATATGTAAAAGTTAGACATTCCTGGGTTAGACATATGGTTCAGTGGTTTAGAACACTGCCTGCTCTTTCAGAAGACCCAGGCTGATTCCAGGGACCTACAAGGCAGCTCACAATGCCTGTAACGCCAGCTCTGGGGGAGCTATCTCCCCCTGCTGGCCTCTACCTGCACTGCACACCCATGGAGAACAGGCACACAACTCAGGAAAAGCATCCATAAATATAAAAGAAAGCCTTGGTACTTCTCACATTTTTATTAATTATAAGAGTTTATAATTATTAATTATAAGAGATTCGAATAATGATTAAGGAGTTGAAATGCTCCATTTGTATGACCTTTACTTGACACAGGAAAGCTGCATTTAAAAAGTAAAGATGATTAAAAAGAATCAAATTTTAAAACATCTACCTGTATTGTACACCAACATTCCTGCCTATGTTCAAAGGTGGAGCAGTAGAAGACAATTTACATCTATCAAGTGAAAATTGGGGAAGTTTCAGAGGGGGGTGGGGAGAAAGAGAGGTGGGGAGGGAGGAAGGGAGAGAGACCTGTCTCAAGGGCATAAGGTATAGCAAGATGGAAGATACTGGGTGAAATCCTCTGGCCTCTGCAAACATGCACCTACAAACACATGGATGAGTAGGCATATGCACACATGCACATATGCACACGGAAAGATGGGGGAGCCAATCCAGCCCTTTGATGTGCATGTGACTACTGATATAAACAGAATCACTGGTTATTAAAGAATCACTAATTGTGAGCACATGTAAAACTCAACATACTAAGGTGCAAAGATTTTTTTTTTCCAAAACTCTCTGGTCTTGACTCTTAAACTATGTTGGTTTTGTTCACAAGGAAATTGCAAATTAACTCCTCCTAAAATGCCATGGGGGAAAACAATATCTGAAGTGACCCAGTGGCAAAGACAGCAAGTTATTCTTCCTGCATCCTTTACCAGCTTAAACTGAGCAGCAATCAGTGTTGATCCTACAGAAGCTTGCTGTTTTTTTCCGCATACCACAGGTTACATATCACTAAGCATGGCCAGAAAACACCCATAAGACAACTCAATGTTTATAGTTTAGAACTGAAGAAAGAATGGCTGTCAAGAGTTCAAGGTAGAAATGAAAATGAAGCATTAACAATCCAAGAATATTTTATTTTCTTCTTCTTTTTTTTTTATTTATTTGCATTTCAAATGTTTCAGATCTCCCCTTTGGAACCTCCCCAGTCCCTCCGCCTTCCCCTTGCCAATATGGGGATATTCTCCAACCCACCCTCCCACCCGCCCACCCACTCTGGTCTTTCCTCCTTGTCATTCTCCTATACTGGGGAATCTAACACCCTCAGGCCCAAAGGCCTCTCCTCCCCCTGACTGATAACAGGACCCTCCTCTGCCGCATTTGTGGCCAGCACCATGGGTCTCTCCATGTGTATTCTTTAGTTGGTGGATCAGTCTCCAGAAGTATAGGGGGGTCAGGCCAGTTGCCACTGTGGCTACCTCCCTGGGGCTGCATACTCCCTCAGCTCCTTCAGTCTTTCCTCCAAGCCCTCCATTTGGGATGTCACACTCAGAACTACTGTTGCTGCAAAGTGACTCTTGGGTATTTCAAACTTTTGGGCTAATAACCTCTTAACATTGAGTACATACCATGTTCATTCTTTTGTGACTGAGTTACCTCGCTCAGGATGATATTTTCAAGATCCATCCATTTGTCTACGAATTTCATGAAGTCATTGTTTTTAATAGCTGAGTAGTATTCCATTGTGTAAATGTAGCACATTTTCTGTATCCATTCCTCTGTGGAGGGACATCTGGGTTGTTTCCAGCTTCTGGCTATTATAAATATGGCTGCTATGAACATAGTGGAGCATTTGTCCTTATTACATGTTGGAGCATCTTCTGGGTATATGCCCAGGAGTGGAATAGCTGGGTCCTCAGGTAGTATTATGTTCATTTTTCTGAGGGTCTGTCAAACTGATTTCCAGAGAGGTTGTATCAACTTGCATTCCCACCAGCAATGGAGGAGTGTTCCTCTTTCTCCACATCCTCACCAACATCTGCTATCACCTGAGTTTTTGATCTTAGCCAATCTGACTGGTGTGAGGTGAAATCTCAGGGTTGTTTTGATTTGCATTTCCCTGATGACTAAGGATGCTGAACATTTCTTTAGGTGCTTCTCAGCCATTCGAGTTTCCTCAGTTGAGAATTCTCTGTTTAGCTCACTTCCCCATTTTTTGATAGGGTTATTTGGATCTCTGGCGTCTAGCTTCTTGAGTTCTTTGTATACTTTGGATATTAGCCCTCTATCAGATGTAGGATTGGTAAAGATCTTTTCCCAATCTGTAGGTTGCCGTTTTGCACTATTCACATTGTCCTTTGCCTTACAGAAGCTTTGTAATTTTATGAGGTCCCATCTGTCAATTCTTGATCTTAGAGCACAAGCCATTGGTGTTCTGTTCAGGAACAATTCCCCTGCGCCCAAGTGTTAGAGATTCTTCTCCACTTTCTCTTCTATTAAATTTAGTGTATCTGGTTTTATGTGAAGGTTCTTGATCCACTTGGACTTGAGCTTTGTACAGGGAGATAGGAATGGATCAATTCGCAATCTTCTACATGGAGACCGCCAGTTGATCCAGCACCATTTGTTGAAGATGCTGTTTTTTTTCCACTGTATGGTTTTAGCTCCTTTGTAGAAGATCAAGTGACCATATGTGTGTGGGTTCATTTCTGGGTCTTCGATTCTATTCCATTGATCTGCCTGCCTGTTTCTTCTAACAAATTTGATGCCACTAGTACTGTAGGATTGTGAGAACATGCAAACAAATCCCCGGGAACCTGATACCTTGATTTTTCAAAAGCTACTTCTGGTTATATTTGACTCACACCTGATCTTACTGCCTATGCTTTTCCTTTTAAAATACATTCTCCTTTTAATACACAAGTCTTTAAATATCTGTGGTTACTGTATACAATTCATTCTATTCAAATATGTGTGTGTGTGTGTGTATGATAATACATGTGTGTACACATGTGCATGGGCCACACGTGCACATGTGTGCCATTGCATGTGGAGGTTAGAGACTAGGTATCTCCCTTGATCACTCCACACTTTGTCTTTTGAAACAGGATCTCCCACTGAACCTGGGAATCACCAGGTGTCTGACCTGGCTGGTTATCCAGCTCTGGAAACTTGCCTGTCCTCTGTCCCCAGCACCAGAATCACCGATCCAGCCAACTGTGGGACAGACTGACAGGCACATACCCACTGACCTATCTCACCTTCTTTGCCTATGCTTAGTCTTGAGACATAAACTTATACTTAATTTTGTGCAAATCTGACATTAGTGAGTACTCTAAATAACTGTAAGTATATGTCGATAAAACTGCAAAAGGTTCTGAGCAAATTAGATTTCATAAGCATCTCATTTTTGCATGTGACACTCTCCTTTTACCTCTGACTCCAAGTTACTTCTTATCATTTTTAACATCTCTTAACAAAATACCAGATAGTATTTCACAATAAAGCAACAGACTACACTTTTAACCAAGTAAAAAACATCTCAAGGATTCTCCAGACATCATCTTGATATGACTATTGCTTAACAGACATTACAATTAAAGGTAATAAAACTATCACAATGTATCCCATACACATAAAACCTTACAGAAAAATAAGTAAATTGCCGGGAAACCAAATAAAAAATTCCAATTGCTAGAATATATGTCCAACGTATAGTATGCATTAACTAAATCTAGTGTGGTTAATTTTAGGTGGCATTTACAGTCTCTTTATAGAGTCTAGTAAAGGAAGGGTTTTACAGTTTATTTTTAATACTAACATTAATAACAGAGCAATAAACACAGAACTGGCTACAAATCTGACTGAGCTTTGAACAGGCTAAAGTGACCTGTGTCTTCCATACAGTCAGGCACAGGAAATGAGTCTCCTGTGCTAGGATCTTTCTGTGTGGTAAAATCAATGCTCAATTCACCCAGGCACTGTGGTGCCTACTTCCTCCAGGGTATCTGAATCTTAGTCCACAAATCCTTAAAGGACCAATCAGAGGTCTCACAGAGAGCTACCACGAAATGATTATTTCAAGAGAAGGGTGGTGACTGGAAGAAGAGTTTTGAGGACCTAAAGTCACATTCAGAAGGGTAGTGATGGCAAGAGGCTATCAATCTCCTGTGTATAGATGGACCTGTCTTTAGGGTAGGAAACCTGGGCTTGCATAGGCTTAGAATACACAGAGTCAAATGCTTCAAAGCATGAGATGCAAACAATTGTGGAAGGTCTTCCAAGAAATAAGCATACATGCCAACCAATTTTTATTAATATTAACTCATTTACTCGTTTGTTTATTTCTGTGTTTATGTGTATGTGTGTTGTTCATGTGTTTGTGTATGTGTTTGTGTGAATGTGTGTGTTTGTGTATGTGCTGTGTGTGCTGTGCATGTGTGTATGTGTGTGTGTGTGTGTGTGTGTGTGTGTGGTGTGGTATACATACATACACAAGAAGTAAAAAGACAACTTGAAATAAATCATTTCTCTCCTTCAATCCCATGGGTCATAGGAACCAAACTCAGATGGTCAGGCTTGAAAGTAAGCGTTTTACCTACTGAGCCATCTTGCTGCCCACACATGCTGAACAAGGACGTAGCAATGAGGGCTTTGAACAAAAGTTACTGAGGAGACACTGCACCTTCCACCAAAACCTCTGCAAAACTGATTAACTAAATAAAAATCCAATGATGGTGAAGTCAGCTGATACGCTGCAAGTCAAGAGAAAAAGCATAATTTATCTTGGGCTGACTTTAGCCCACTAAACCACCATGGTTTGCTCACCTCTCTACAGCAACCAACTTTCAGTGCCTAACAGATATAACATTTTAGCACATACCGACTTAACAAAACATGTAGCTTCTACCAACCAAATGGCTAAGAATACCATAACAAAGATTTCCTGGCTTTACCTTTATCCACCTACTTAATTTTTTTAGTGCCTCGATTTGTGTTTGTTCTTTTACTATAAAAACTCCATCAAGCTGGTAATATATTGGAATAAAGAGTTTGGGGTGACCTAGAACCCTGTTTCCAGGCCATGGTGACTCACATTTGGCTCCAAATTAAACTTTAATCCCTTTTGAGTTGAGAGTTCTGTTTCTGACAGCCCTTGAGCTCATATTTTCAGCATCCAAGTAAAAAATACGGTGGGAACAAAGACAGCAGGGTCCTTGGAGCTTTCTGGCCACCAACCTAGCACTAGGGGCAGTGAGAGATGATAATTTGAACATCAATTAGGGAACAGACACAGAACGAGGCCAGCATACTACTGACACACACTAAGACAGCAGTTCTCAACCTGCAGAGGTTGAACAACCCTTTCACAGGGATGGGATATCCTACCTGTCAGATATCCACATTATGATTCATAACAGTAGCAAAACTGCATTTATGAAGTAGCAACAGAAATAATTCTATGGACAGGGATCACTACAGCATGAGGAACTGTATGAAAGGGACATAGCATTAGGAAGGCTGAGAACCACCACAATAGAGCAAGGAAATGAACAAGACCCAAGCTTCATCCATCACCTTTCTTGAGCCTCTATGGTAACACACAGGACACTTAGCCTCAGGCCCAACAGCTCACCTTGTATCATGTGATAGTTTTAAACTGAGATGTCTAGCCTGAGGCTAGGTTAAACAAGAGTATCACCAACTAGTCGCTGCTAGTTTGACTTGGAAAATTCCTGCCTCTCTGAAAATTAAGACAGTATGCTTGGATTCAGACAGTAACAATAACAGAAAAATGCTAAGTATCTATTGTTGAGAAGGGTGTAGTGGGCAGAAAGCAAAATTCAACAACCTTACTGGTCCAACTCTTAATAAACTGATGTAGAGATATCAGAGTCCCAGTCACAAGGTGACATTTTATTCTCCCGAAGCCAGAGACTACTCCAATGTGTCTCTGATCTACTGGTTCTTTACACCAAGCTGCTTACCGGCTTAATTCCAACCACAAAAATCTAGGACAAGCTTCACAGAGGAAACACTGCTCTTTGTCATGGTAGGTCTTCACTGGTCTAGTTTACTCTTTCCAAAGGAAAGGATGGGCTGAATGTCTTGCTGTCTATGGATGCTTAATTCCTTCCTTCCTTGTTGATTATTTGTGTGTAGGGTGTGATGAGTAGACAGTTGGTTAACAGACCTGCAAGCACAAACTCTGTAGTAATCAAACCTTTAATCCGTTCTCCCATCGCCTCTCCTTAAAACTTAGGGTTATGTTTCAGAAGAACCTAAAGCATATCTTCCATGGGCTGTTTCTGTGTTCTCTCCCTGAGAGGTGAACTAGAGAAATGACTCTATCAGTCTCCTGCACAAATAATCGTGACTAATTTTAAAGAGTTCATGTATTCAGTTTTGATTCTGTGACACTCAAAAACGGAGAGCTGCCTCAAGGAAGTTCTGTTTTGGTAACAGCTAAGACCTAGAGTTTGAGGAAAGAACACTTCAAAACTACATTCATATTGATGTCTACACTCTATTTTAAACGTTTGAAATTGTCATGGCTTTAACAGGGCAGGAGAATTCCTGTCAAGTCCCACAGTCACAGGCCATAGCTATCACTTGTTCAGACTTCTAGGGGCATGTTAGGCTGTGTCTCAGCCCAGACAGGATGAACACAATTAACCTGGAAGCAGCAAACAGCAAACAGGCTCAAAGGGAAACGTCCATCCCCTGAGCTGCTTGTCGCTCCCTCCATCAAGAGTGGTTCTGTGGCTTTGTTTACCCAGCCATCATCCCCAACTCACAGTGCTACTTTATTAAGAAAAAAAATACATGCAAGTCAAAGCATTATTTTATTATGAAAATTATATGCTTTCCAAAACATTTATCCAGAGATTAATTATACGATTATACATGGTTCCTGGATTTTTTTTCTTATCACAGGCAAGGCAGTACATACATGAAATATATGATATCAGACAAATAATCCATAATACTTAAATTGGCTAAGATTTTTCTCTGACACACTGTTAATTGGAACATAAGTTATTCTCTTCTGATTTGCAGAATAAAATATATAGAGCCTGTGGAAAGGAAATTTATTAGACAAGTTAATTCATGTGGCTCCATAAAATAATCACTCCCCATTGTGGTTTTTTTTTTTTTTTTTGAGTTTGAGAGGTTTCAGCACAGTACCAAACTGAACGTTTATCCAAGAAGTGAAGGACAAGGGTTATTTCTCTCTGTCAATTTCTCATTTTACTCAGACTGAAAGAAAATCTCCCAGGAAAGCAACCCGCCTTGCTATCTTCAGTTTCTTTTTCTCTGCACCTCTCTCTTCTGCATTAACATCATGAACCTTGTCTTTTTATTCAATATTTGTACTTTATTATTGGTCTCAATGTTAACAGTAGTTTAATATTCAAAAAGATTAAATTCGGAATTCGGTTTCATTCCTTTTACTAGAGGCAAACATACATACACAACCTCCCCCACCCCTTCTCTCTCATGATCATGAAAGCAATCATGTTTATTCTGCAAATATAGATGCAGGGCATTGTGGGAAAGTGTAACAGTGGCATGTGGCTCTTTTGTTCTCTAACACTAAGGCATGCGTGGTACTATTACTGAAATGTTTAATGCTAACCAACAGAAATTTATGCTGACAGTCCTTCTAGGACTCAAGAGTCAATGTCTACATTATACTTTTTTAATCTCCTGTTATACAACACACACACACACACACACACACACAAACACACATACTATTTGAATATTATATTTATCTCAGAAGAAAGCCATATAGTAATTAAAATGATTGCTAGAGCATTATAATAGTTGCAAGCTGACATGTTGTGATTTATCAGTGCCCTTATTCAGTGTTAGACTGCTCTGTTTTTATCTCTGGCTCTTATCTTAGGTGCCAATACTGTTCAAACTACTCTGGTTATAATTGTTAAATAATGAAAACACTTATAGGTTTTAAGTGATTTGCTGAAGCCAGTCCCAAAGGTGACATTGGGTCAAGTAGAAACAAGGCTTCTCTAGGGAACTTATGGAATTTAATGTCAGCTGTTTGCACAAAAGCACACACAGATACTCACCCTCTTACTCCTACACTACAGAGCTGCCGAGAAATGAAAGAGCTTGAAGCAGTACTTGTCATGGAAACTTGAGGATCTGGGGGAGTTCTCCAGGCACTAGCTCAAGAATATTTTTATTCCTAGACGTCAGCTGCAGGAATTTCCCTTAAATGTCCAGGAAGACCCACAAAGCTAAATATTTCTTTTTGACAAATGTCTGTTATGCAGATTATGTTTTTTATAAAGTTTTAAATAATTAAAAAGATAGGGTGAAATGCCCTACTCCTCTGATCACATCTGTGCAATTGCTGCATTGAGATGAAGGTATTAGAAGACAAGCTTATGAGAGCTCAGATCCTGACAATGCAGCATTTGAAGCCCAGTTTATATAAGGCAGAAAGCAGAGCTGAGAGACACGATTTAGGGGAAGTAGGAGGGTTGATAACTCTTCCTTCTGCAAACCTACCAACTCTACTATTGAGGCTTATGCTTTCAGGGGGCAAGCCTGCATTGACTCCCAGCTTCCCTTTCAGTTTCTGATGTAGTAAATACGGTCAATACCAAGATGAGCATTTCTCAACAGCTGATAACTCTGCCAGAAAAGTGTGATGCCCGTTCATTGAAAGAGCATTCCGTAGGTCAGCACCAAGGTGAGCTCTGAGATACAAAGGTCACTGACCCGAGTAGATCAGAATCAACTAGGAGAAAAGGGAAAAAAAGAAATATCACCTGTGAGGAACCCCAGTGAGCTGACACTGTAGACATAAGCCACACCCACCTGCCAACCTGTAGAAGAACATGATGGACAGCTTATGCTACAAGTGGAGTTCCAGAAGCTTCCATCGTAGACCCATGCCTTAGACTCTTTCTGTCCTTTACAGTTCTTGTCTTTCTCCTTTTCTACCTCCTCCCTCACCCCTCCATCTTGTTCTGATGAAGTGCCCTTAGCAGTCTACAAAACATTAAGATGCAAGGTTCAGGAAGGCAGGGGACCTGTCTGTTTGGCTCATTGTTAGATACTACAAAAGGCAAGGATGGTGCCTAGCTCACAGGAGCATATTTGATAAGTATTTGTTTAAAAAGAAAAGTTGGTAGCCAGTAGCGAACCTTCATCTCCTTTTCAGGACTTCATTCAAAAGCACCACTTCTAAACAATGTCTCACCTCAAAATGTAACACACTTTTCAAACTTACATGCTACATTCTTATCTGGGGATCTTCACATTTACAAAGGATGAAAAAAATACCACTCTATGAAACACTTCAATGTCAAGACACATGCCCTAAAATGAAACCCATTAGTCACTAGTAATAATGAACTTACTATTATTAGAAGATGACATTGTCAAATTTTACCTTGAAGTCTTTTTGTAACTTCCTTTACAGAGCTTTCTCATTACACAACACTGTTTATTTGGGAAATTTATTAAGATATTCCCATCCATTTTTATTCTAATTCTCTCTTTTACATTTTATAAGCATGTGTAAATTAGAGTTTTGATATAAATGTCCTGTATATGACATTAAGCAAGTATTTTTCCTGAGATATTCCATGACCCTTTTAAATGCAAGCACACTAAACTTTCAATGAAATTATTCAGGTCTCCCTATTTTTGAACTGCAAGCAATTAACTTCCTTGGTGGTCAATGTATTTGAGTTTTTAAAAAGCAGTTACATACAAATACATGAAATTGTAATTGCACTAATCTACTCTTAGAGCATCAAGAGTAAATATATTAGGATTGGCAAGATGGCTCGATGAAGATAAAGCCAATTTCTGCCAAGCCTGAGGAGCTGAGTTCAATCCCTAAATCCTACACATTGGAAAGACACAACTGACTCCTGGAAGCAATCCTCTGACCTCCACATGTATTGTCCTTAGAAGGTCAATATGCACCCATTTTGTGTATATGTTGGCTACTTAGGTCAATATATATCCATCTTTGTGTATCTGGTGGATGCTTAGAAGTCAATCCACACCCATCTCTGTGTGTTTGGAGGAAGCAATCTCTGTACTTGCAGTGGTTCTACTTTCAGTCTCATCTGACATCTCTACTCCTGACCTTTACCTTACTATAATCTAAATACTTGGCCGAGTATCCTCCGATTTGGACTGTGTTAACATCATTTCCATTTCTAAATTCCCAGGATAGCTTTGGAGTACAAGACGAGGTTAATTTTGGTTTTCATTGGGAAAAATTAAATTCTGAGGACTTTTCTAAATGAGAGGGAAAGCACAGATAACAAATATTTGCCCCTGATTAACTCAGTGAAATGGGACAGGAAAGAGTAGTGGACACAGAATGAAGGGGTCATAGCATCTGTGTGTGGCTCATGATTCCTTTAGCTTTGAAGAGCCAGTTTTCATTGGTAAAATAGGAGAAAGAACAGACTAAATTCAAGGCCATTCCACCAGCAACAGAATTCTGGTTAAATGAAGTTTTCAAACCTTCTAAAATTTGTGAGACCAACCTTATAAAATGATACCATCTTTCACGAAATTTAAAAATCATTAAGAAAATATTATTTATTACTCTTATGTTTGCCAATTCATGAAACACTCAAAAATTAAGATAGAAGATTCCTTAGGAATACAGTTCTAAACTTCATCTCTAAGTGATAAGCACTTAGCTCAGTGACTCTATTCCTCTAAAGTCAAAAAAGTGAGAAACTGTATTGGTATTATTAGAACAGATGCTAAAAGGCAGTGATGTCTGCGTTAGTTTCTCAATTCTGTGAAAAACTTAGCAGAGAAAGTGTACGTTAAAGGAAGTCTTATTTTGGTTCACAGCTTTGGTGGTGTCAGCCCAAGGTCACACGGCTCCATGCAGTGGGGCTGATGGACAAGTTGTGTAATGGGAGGATATAGGTAAATCTGCTCATTTCATGACAGGCAAAGATGTAGAGTGAGATGAGGAGACGTGGAACAGAACACAACCTCCAAACAGGCTGCACGTTGTTTCCACCATCTCCTTACAGTTGATCCAATTACAAAACCAGCCACTGATAAAGCCAGTAGCTAAGTAAGAGCTATCATGATACAATTACTTTACAATGGTCCCACCTCTACATACTGCAGATGGCATGGAGAATATGTTTTCCATACCTGAATCTTTTGAGGAAACAATTTCTGTAAACCATAACAAACTGAAACTAACAGAATGTGAAATTGTATTGTAGTGTGTGTGTGTGTGTGTGTGTGTGTGTGTGTGTTTCAATAGGCTATTTAGCATGTTTTCTTTTACAACAATGAATTTTAAGAAACCAGTATTGCATATACATCCTATTTAGAGGCCGTTTGACACCAGAAATATCACTTTTCTTCATCTAGAGCAAAGACCTTCTTAGTGACACCTTTATAGAATTTGTTGTCAGCATAGAAAATGACAATACATGGGCGACTGAAAACTTCAAATCATGAGATGAAGGATAAAATGTACCAGCACAGAGATGGCTTCATTCTTATGTTGGGGAGTCATATAAAAATGACCTTATGAGGACTTTTCATGATTAGATTTCTTCTCATGAAAAACTGAAATTAATTTATAAGTATTTACCTAAAAGTATGAACACTAAATATATGGAATAAGTTATTTATTGAAATTAATGTTTCTTAACATGGGAACCAGTAATTTTATTTTTTGTACATATTCAATATTAACATTTGCTCATATTCTAGTTCTCTCACTTTCAGACTTCTCTATTTCTGAAACTGTCCAATGAAATCTATCTTGCTGGATATAATCTGCAGCTAATAGGAGGCTGAAGCAGGAGGATCAAAGTTCAAGGCCCACCTGAATGACATGAGGAATTCAGCCGAGCAGGGAAACTTCTGACATCCTGTCTAAACCTAAAACTAAAAGGGGTAGGTGTTTCTCTTCTTGCCAGAATAAACACTTACATAGCATGAACATGACATTATTGGTTCAATATGAAGTACCATGAAGAAAGAAATGAGAATGGGCCATGTGTGGTGGAGGCAGACAGATCTCTGTGAGTTCAAGGTCAACTTGTTCTACAAAATGAATTGTAGGAGAGCCACGGCTGTTACACAAAAGGAAAAAAATCAAGATTCAGGGGAAAAGGGATTAGAAACCTGGAAGGAAAGGTTTACCTTTCATTTATTGAAAAAGAATAACTTTTCTTTTTTTTTTTGATACAACATATTTTGATTATGTTTCCCATCCCCAATTTCTTGTAAATCTTCCTCATGACCCCAACATTTTCTTCTTTCTTTCTCTCTCTCTTTTTAAAAAAAACACAAACATGAAAGAAACACACACACACATCCCACAGAAACAGAAACCAAAATATACAAACCAAAGACTATTAAGGCAAAAACAAGGCAAAAAAAAAAAATATATATATATATATAAGAAAATAAAATAATAAAAAGAAAGAAAGAAGAAAAAGAAAATGAAGGACAAAGATGTCAACAAAAATATCTTTGAGTTCATTAACTTTGATTCCATTCTGTGTTGGTCAATAATAGATCAGAGACATCTTAACCTGCTTAATCTGACAGCAGTTGCTACTACCTGCAAATGTCACCAGCCATCAAGCTATCAGTGAGTGTTTGATGTCCCCAAACACAAAATTAACATCCGCAGAGAAAGACAAAAATATTCTGTGCTTTATTTGATAACTGCAATAGCTATTTTACAGTAGTTTTAAAGAATTAGAATCCACTTTTTTAAAAAAAAATATCTTATTCTTTCTCGTGCCGTGCCAGACCTGTTAGTTTTAATTTTAGATGTTGAAAACTATAACTTTCACATCTTTAGAACAGTTTCATATAGAGTTCTGACAATCCCTCTCCAGTACTGAACCGACCTGAATCCTTTACACTCCATTTTTCAATCCGTCTCTCTTATCATCTTTCTGATTAAAATGGACTCCATGGAACTGGGTCCCTTTTGAATTATTTCTTGTAAATATCAGGTCAGCTTTTGGAAGAAGAAAAAAAAGATCATGATTGTCTGCCTGCCTAATAAATGTACCCCTTCTTTTATTAGGTGTCTTTTCTCTCTGCAATAATCTCTTTTTCTATTATTTTATCACACCTACATGCACACACAATTGCACATGCATGCACACTCACGCATTGCAAATTCACATTCTTGCCAAAGTGTTTCTCTGTGTAATATCTAATTATAAGTAAAATGCAGTTTTTGGTTTCTCCAAATACAACATATAGTTCCCAAGGTTCTAATCATCAATTCGCAGGGCCTGCACTGACCCAGTGCCAGCCATGTCAGCCCTGAACCTAACCCTAGGGGTAGAATGTAGACTAACGTAGCCTAAAGCTGTGCTGTCAAGGAGACTGTCCCCTATCAGGGGAGAAAAACACAGTTTGAAGGGTGATATGCATTAGAAGAACATATAAAATGCAGCTAAGACAACTGCTTTAAAGTAGTGCTGTAAGCTACAGTAGAAGACAAGAGGAATAATACTCTTCTATTCCCACCAACCAAAAAGACTAGAAACATACACCTGAAGTTTCTTATTTAAGCAAATAGCTATATAGATACGTTCATCATGTGTCTTAATTTTGATGACAGATCAAGTTACTGGTATTTTTTCCTTGGAATTCATGAGATTTTTTTTTCTTATTCATCTGTTTTACTCCAGGAAACATCTTATTCTCAGAATCAGTCATCTTTAGCATCTATCTGCTGAATCTGGAATCCTCTAGCGTGGCAGACCAAGACTAGACTCCACCTCTAGAGATTTTGATTTAATTGCTGCGGTGTGGAATCAGAATTGTATAATCCTAACATGCTACTGGGGTTGAGAAATTCTGTTATCCGCAGCGCTTTCTAGAAATGCCAGGACTGCATAATGAAATAAACAGGCCCACTGGGTTGGAGTATGTACGACAGACTAATGAAGAGTCGGAACAGCTACACATTATTTGTGGGTGGCCTTTAATTTATATGTGTTCTTGCTCCTAATTTTCCATAATTTGGTATACCGCATTGGTTTTTATATATAGGATAATGAAATAAAACTAGAGAAAATCAATTTGAATTTAATCACTTCGGAGCGTATATGAAGAAAGATGACCTCTGAGCATTGTTTCAAATAGTGAAAAGGAGAAACTGCCAACAGAGAATTGGTTAACCAAACATTGTATGTGCATAAAATGGGATATCATTAAAAACAATGATGCCATTCCCTGCACTCTGAATGGAAGATTATCAGGATATACTGTAAGATAGTAAAAAGACCAGACTTTTAACTCTTTGAACAAAATTATTTTACTCATGTGCTGACATGTGTTTACAAAGACATACATACATACATACAAATATTTGCAAATTTGCTTATGCATGCAAAGAGGACCATCTACTCAGCAACCATCACATTTGTACAGAATGTGTTGGGGTGCAGAAAGCAGACTTTAACTCATGGACTTACATATTGATTAGGTGCTTCAAAGGAACAAATTCCTTATTTGAAAAATTTAGGAACTTATTTCTACAATTTCTACGGAACATGCTAACTTTTAAGCGCATAAAAATTAAGAATAGTCTCCTATGACTTTAACAGTGACGAAAGGGTGGAATTTTGTAAATCACTGTGTGGCTTTAGATCAAAACTTGTGCAAGAGGCAATTATAACCACAGTCTGTTTACCTGGCAATTTAATGCTATTTTTTCAAATGCCAAATGCTGGTCTCTGAATTTTATTCTCATATTTCAGTTTTCCGATTAAAATGGTTAATAAACTCAAAAAAAAAATCTGTCACTTGGTGTATAGTCAGAGTGCTAAGGGATGCAAATTTCTCTAACAATTAAACACTATCCTTTATTGTCATTTAATGATGTATCTCTTCCTGCCAGGTAATTTAAAATAATCCCACAGATACTCACAGGCCCAAGATTACAGTGTTATACTGCACACCCTTACAAAATGCAATGGATGCTGTCTAAGCCGTCAATTAATATGATCTGCTTTTATTCATGGAAAACTACCTTTTCGCTTCTAATTCACTGTGACGCTTTATTCTTCACAGGAAACACGAATGCATACACAACATTGAGTTTTATTATGTTATGCAGTTAGCTGTAATAATTTTACAAACCATTGCACAACATTGTGGCAGTAATAAGGGGAAAAAAACTGTGAATCAGTCAGGTCTAAATGTCTTTATTTTTCAGAGTAACTCTGTTAGGTTTATATCTATGTAGCAATGCTATTATGGTTTAAAACAAAAAGAATCTCAATGCAGGAGTAAGGTGGTACATATGTCAAGGGATACCATTTTCAGCTTCTCACCAGCTTAGAAAAACACTGTAGGAAAAGTAAATTATTATTCCCATTTATCCACTTAAAAATGTATTCTGTCTCCTTCTTTCACCTCTATTTATTTCCCACACAGCTCATTTTTAATGATGACATCCTAGGAAGACAATATGGCCCAGTGAAAAGTGCATTGCTTTGGATGTAAACTTACTTAGAATATATTGTTTTATTGGTCAATTAGTTTGGTGTTTAAAGAATTCAATTTTTGCTATTTGAAATGAACTTAATAATAATAATTCAATTGTTTCATATAATATGCCATTAACAATGCCCATGAGCTGTAGTTATTAAAATGATATTTCACACAGTATCTTGCTCTCCTAAAGTGATAATATGAAATGTGTGTGTGTAGTTAAGATTCACATCGTGACTGGTATAAAAGTAAATAGGTTGGTATCTATTTAATTAAAAATATTTAGGTGGCTACTGCATCTTGAATTCTATGAAGCATGTTCACTAAATTATTTGAGGCATTTCAATCTCATCCTTGGAGTGACAGCAGTATTTGGTCTTTGATTTTGGTGAGGAAATCAAAGGATGTTTCTTGTCTGTTAGAAAAATGTGGAGCAGTAAAAGTTATGGACACCAGGAAGACTGCAAATCCATTTCTCTCTAACGGTATATTAGTGCAGTTCTCATAAGTCATTAGGAAAGTTCGTGCAGGGGATGGGGATTAGTGCAGACACAGCTGGTTAAACTACAGACATTACATCCCAGTGGATTGCTCATCCTTCAACAGTACATCTGTATCACAACCCCTCCCCAAAATTAAGGGATCGTCACGGACAAGATGGGAAGATTGTAAGAGCCACAGGTCAGGGAAGAATGGAGCAAAACGTGTCTTCTGGAGGTAATGTGCCTGCTGCAGCTGTTATGGGCACAGGATCCAAGAAGTCAACATTCCCGCACTGAGAGAAAAGGGATTCATGAATTTCCATCCCTAACTGAGAAACTGTGGACAGTCAAGGAAGGAGAGTCAGTTTTCTTTAACAGTGCTGTTCCTTGCAGTAGGCTGTGCTCCCCTGAATGGCTCCACATGCAGAAGTATATGGCTACAAATTGGGTTCAATGGGTTATTTTTAATAGGCGGAGTGGAAGTTTAGAGGTAGAGAGAGGGAGGTAGATCTGTAAGGGGTTAAGGGGAGAATTTCGAAGTGAATATGGTCAAAACACAATGAAATCGTCAAAGAATTAATACACATAATTTTTTTTAAAGATCACATTATGCATGTGACTTTTAAAGCTTCGTTTAAATGTGGCTCCGCATTTATACTTGATAATATTGGGACTTTAAATCTGCACCTATGTTATTTATATAAAATCATGATGGTAGACATTTGCATAGCTAAGTATGAAATGTTTTGTAAAGGAGAAAGCTGTTTAAGATTTTAATCACATAAAATTCATATAGAAATTAACTGAATTAGTTGGATACCCCCAATCCTTTACCTAACTAAATAAACAAACAAAAGACTTCGTGGATTCTATATATTTTTTAAAAAAGTGCCACATAGATGCCCTTTAAAGGTAGACAAATACACATAAGATAATACTACCCAGGAGACAATAAAACATGTAACACCCACACTCAGGACCCCATAGACCAATGCCATTCTTGTCCTCAAGGCTTTGACTAAGTCCCGACTTTGCTTTCCTCTTAACATTCTGTTTCCTCAGGTTGCATCATGCAGTAATTCAGGCATTCACTTAGACCAGCTGGATCACTTTAGACCTCCGCATCTCACACAAACTGTTGCCCAAGACTTTGGGGGTATTGTATTAACGAGAATGCTGTACAATATTTTTTCTCTGCATAGCCAAGTCTTACAGACCACAAGAAACAAATAGCTCAGCTTTAGTAGAACACTGATTGTCTATTACTGTGCTATTTCTCCATTGCAGCTACACTTAATCACTTGCTCTGCAGACATTTAATGATTATTTGTCCCACTGGAATTCTCGTACACCTCCTAATCCAGATTTTTAAAAAAGAAAAACAGTACTTATTTATGTCTTACCCTCTCCTGTTTCTACCCAATAAATACTATTTTATATCTGCTTCTTTACAAGGAATAGGTAGGGCTTTGGCCCAGACATTAGCACATCGATTTTGCCACATTTATAGACAGGAAGCAAAGCAACAGGTGGATAAACTCAGACAGATACCTTTTTAATTATTTAAATTATCCCATCTTTAGGGGGTTAGGTGGGAAGCAGATTCTTTGTCTACATCAAATCTGAATTCCTTAGTTTCCCAAGTGCTGGAACTGTAGGCAAGCACCGCCACTCTAGGCTACCAATTGCTGAAAAGCATGATCATCCTCAAATAAAAGAGAGCAAGGAAAAAGCCAAAGAAAATGTGGTAATCTTAAAATTGTAAGAAAATGCTATAATCCAGTCTTCGGTAATAATTATTCACACTTCATCATAACTTCCAAGAGCATTTGTTAAGTGTCTACCAGAGAGAAAGCACTTCACACACCAAGACAGCATTAGGAAGTACCTTTCTGGGGGACCTCGGACTTGGTCACACAACACTATGGTAAGAAGAGGTATGTTATTGGTAATAGCAATATTCTTTTTTTGGGGGGGTGTAGGGAGCCGCCCTAGTCGCACCCTACATCCGGCCGAGGACAAGT
>JADRCH010000031.1:1305332-1352903 GCA_019843965.1 Rhynchomys soricoides
CTGGGCGGGTCAGGAAGACCTCGGGCGCGCATGAGCTTAGGGGTCGTCTCCTGTACAAGGCCCAATCTTTTGGTCAGGGGATTTGACCTCTGTCTCCGCCCTCTTAAGAGTGTCCTACTTTGCTTACAGAAATGAAAAGGGGGAGATGTAGGGAGCCGCCCTAGTCGCACCCTACATCCGGCCGAGGACAAGTTGTAAACAGGCTAGTGCGCATGCACCTGGTAATTTTCCACCTCAGAGTCTCAGCCTCTCTCGTGGCGGCATCTGGCCTGATGTGCGGGAGCCAATGGAGAAGCTCTGCGTCCCAGGCAAGCACTGTGACCCATATAAGGGACGGGTGTTCTATTGTTCGGGGTCTCCACTCGTGGCAAGCTTATGCTCTCCCTCTCAAGATGCATTAAAGCTTTACTGCAGAAGGATCCTATGTGTGTCGCGTCGTTCTTGCTGGCGAGACCGTAGCGTGGGACGGGGGGGGGTGGGGGGGCTGGAGTGGTACTTTTTTTTTCATACTTTATTTACATTTCAAATGTTTCTCCCTTTCCAGATCTCCCCTTTGGAACCTCTCCATTCCCTCCCCCCTCCTCTGCCACTATGGGGGTATTCTCCCACCCATCCACTCTCATCTTCCCTCCTTGGCATTCTCCTATACTGGGGGATCTAACACCCTCAGACCCAAGGGCCTCTGCTCCCCCAATGGCTAACAAGACCCTCCTCTGTCGCATATGTGGCCAGCACCACCAGGGCAATATTCTTAAAAACTTACACAGCAACACATTTATTTGTGTAAAACATAATAACGGTCCCTCTGTTTTACTGCTGTGCTCAACTGAACCCCTTGGTGTCATACACTTTATATCTCTAAATTCCTTGACAGAAACTAGCCCAAGACTGAAGCTGCACTGATGACATGACTAAACCCATTCCTGGGTCAGTAAGATCTACTTCCTGTGGAGGCAAAGATAGAAAAAGCTTTCTTGGTGATCAACGTTTTTTCAACCAAAGTCTGCCAAGTGGTTTGTACAAAGCTAAAAATTTGAGATGTGTTTCCTGCTCTTCACCATATTATAAACTTTAATCTAGTTCTCAACTACCAAGTACGTAGATGATCAAATGTATCCAATTGTAAAATCAGCCATATAAATTATGAGATACACTTAAGATGAAAAAATTATAGTCTGATAAACACTTAAGCATAAACTAGGAGGTAATAAAAGAACCAAGGTACGAGGAGGCAGTTAAGGAAGGTCTTTTAAAGTGAACACATGCAAATGATTAACTAATTTTAAAAAATTGAACAGAAGATGAGAATCTGTTTCCCTTGCCCACACAGAAAGCATACCAAAACAGAGTAGGACTCTGTACTAGTAGGCTCTGCATCATCCAACCTTGGAGAGACCAGATCCAAGACCACAGAGATGAGGCTGGAGAAAGAAGCTGCTGTCTGAGCTATACAAGCACCCTATTATCCAGGACTTCCAGTAACATGACTTAGCTTTTTATAATGGGAATTATCTTTGCAAAACCTTATCCTTTAGGCTAAAATAAATTCCCAGCGATAATAATTACTTATTATTTCTGGGTTGGGATACCTCAGTTTTTGTTTAAATAATGGACACCAGTCCCCCTTTTGATATCATTATTAAGGAAAATGTTTGTTATGACTTAAGTATTTTTATGGCCAAATACAAATATAAAATACAAAAGAAGTGCTGATTGCATTCTGTACACAGGATCATTTGATAGTGGCTACTGAAGCTATGCAATCAAAAAGCAAAAGGAGAAAACAGATATGTAAAAGAGAGTGTGCTCTCAGACTAAGACGCGAAGTTTAATCCTGGTTGTCAACCTGACTGGATCCGGAATCAACTAACAGGTAAGTCATGTAGCACACCTATAAGAGATTTTCTTGGTCAGGTCATTTGAAGAGGGAAGACCCTCTCTAAATGTGGGTGGTACTTCTCTGGCGGCAGCCATATAAAAAGGTGGGGATGGGGCTCTGCTTTTTGCTTCATTGCTGTTGCTTCTCACTAGTGAGTGCAGCTACCACGTTGGCGAGTTTATCTAACCCTACTGCTGCTGTCACCTCCACTGATATAAGAAGAACTCAGAATCTTGAGGCTTTCAATGTGAACTAGAGACAAGTTGCTTTCCAGTAATCCCCTGGGTCTTCAGCACCAGGTGTGCCTGCTGAGACCCACAGCCTCAAGACCCAAATGGCTACCAGTTTCACAGCCTCTCTAGGATAAAGACAGACATTATTGGACTAATCCAGATCATGTGATGTGAACTAATCTAATAAATCCCCTTTAATAGGTATAAATTAATTCTATAAGTCCTTCCTCTAGAGAACGGTGCCTAATACAGCCTCATGTAAGTACCTTTGAAATATGCTAGCTCTCACAAGTAAAATCTTGTATGATCTAAACTCCATCTACAGGGGACCAAAAGTTTTCTGTTTAATTATTTGGTGAGGAATTTTTTTATCACAGTGTAACATGGAATTTGGGGAGGGTTTTTGTTTTCTTAAAAAAAAACTTATTTTAAAATTGGGAGATTACTTACTGACATAATGCAAAATCAGTTGGCATGTCCGGGGCACTTCATGTTGTTTCTCTTAATAATAATCTTATATGCTACGTTGTACTGAGGAATTAGTTTTACTGTGTAACTATAAACTGCCGTGTATTTTACCAATTTCTCTACTAATATCCTTTTACTATTCTAAAACCAATTCAGAATCCCACATTCCACACAATGACATTTAAACCAAGTATATTGAATGCGAACTGAAAACTGATCTTGTCTTAAGGACTCCTGTTTCAGTATCACAAACATCCATGATATTACGCCATAATTTACTGCTTCCACCAAGGCTTGTTCAAATGAGTTGTACTCTTGAATGTTATCATAACTGTTATAAATACAAGTACACACTCATTCGCATCAGGGCATACTGTGTTTTTTCCTCCTGGTGGTGACATATTATTATTCTGATGCTGGGTGTTGGTCGGTGATCAGAGAGAAGCTACTGTGGTTCTCATTGACGTAGCTCTGCTAACATTTATCAATGGTAGTTTTGTAGGTACAAGATCCAGCAGCATATTTGTAGTTTGTGTTCTTATATGAGTCTTTTGACAGTACCTAACATCACTTTCAGCCTTAATTTTCTCTTAGATTGACTACCATTTCAGTCTCCTGGCTTGCTTTCTAGCTAGCTGTTGGGTACCTTATCCTCAACTGTGACTTCTGATCCTTACAGGACAAATATGCCACAAAATGCTACCATTAATGCTACTTTCTTCTCTAGTTCCCTCGGTCTCTCTCTGATAAGTTTATTGGGGTGCTAATAGGCATCTCAGACACAATACAGAAAAACCAGACTGATAATCTTTCCATACATATTTGATCCTTGTCTTCCTATGTCCTGTATTGATCCTTATTCTTTAGAGTCATTCTTCAGAGTAAGCCAAAGTCAAACATTTTCTGTGCCTTGACATTTTGCCTTAGAGCCACTTCCAATTAATAGAACACTCTTGGACCAATCTGTTAGTGTCATTAATCCGTCTCAACCAAACCTCTTCTCAATGTGTCATCACTATCATAAGCAACACTGGTGTTTACAACTTGCAAAACAATATAAACAAAAACCCTGTGTAACAAATACCTGTCTGTCCTCCATGTTCCTCCCCCGCCCTCCCCCACTGGACACATGGCTGCAGTTTATCTTCATAAAGCCCACGTCTGATCATGTCATTGTTCTTCTCAAATCTTTTGCTACATCCTTAACTTGACTCACTTTTTTCCTGCCTAAAAAAAAAAAATAAATGTCTTGCCTTGGCATTAGATTCCTTACTTGGCCACAGTCTGTGGTCTCAGCTTTCCATTTCTTCTATGTGCTATATATGAAAATGGACTCTTTCCTGTTTTCTCATGTCTTTATTCATGTCTTCTGTGAGTCTCTTTCCTGTGTATATAGTTGTACTCTATGCTCAAATCCCATTCCTCTGTTACTATCTACTGGAAGGCAATTCTTTCATACAAAGCAATTTCTAGATCCCACATCCGACAGCAACTCTTTGGTTGACCTCTCATGTTTTAGCTACAGTTCTACTATGGGGTGCATGACATTTTAACCTGATTTTAAGTTAACTTTGTAGAATTCTCATCTCCCATACAAAATGACTTCAATCTGCTTCTAACAGCTGTCTGATGCATATTATGATACCCTAAGGAAGTTATATGGGCACATGCTAAACTCACTCTCTTCTTTCTAGGAAATCCTGAAAACCTCAAAATGGATAGGTAGA
The DNA here is from genome assembly GCA_019843965.1 of Rhynchomys soricoides. Lineage (NCBI taxonomy): Eukaryota > Metazoa > Chordata > Mammalia > Rodentia > Muridae > Rhynchomys > Rhynchomys soricoides. The sequence continues at coordinate 1,309,640 of JADRCH010000031.1, forward strand.
CCCAATACCCACCAACTGCCTTGTAGTTTCCTGGAATTACCTGCTACCAGGGAGATGTTTGCTTACTTTCTCTTCACAGCTACCTTTGTGACCAGTCCTAGTTATTTGAATACATGTCTGGGTGAACTTCTTGGGGAGTGGGGGCAAATATCTACTTACAGAAATTCAGTTCACCACAACAAGACAACCAGTCACCTGCCAGATTTCACTGTTGACAATTCCCAACAGTAAACATTCTACTTGCTCAAAATCATTTTTGTTTATTCTGATCATTTACACTACAGTCCATTTCACACAGTCCTTCATCCCAGAAGCAACTATAAATCCCCAACTCTACTTTCTCACTTATATTCCCTGATGGTGGTTCCCTAGAATCAAGCACTTCATGGGCCCTTGGAACATCTTTCCTTTTAGTGTGTCCTAATTCTCTTGACAAATCTCCTTCAGCTCTGGTTAAACCCAACTCTATACTTGTCCTATGCCTAGACTGAAATAGCTGAACTTCACAAAACAAAACATGGAGATGAGGAGACCATTCAATGGACAGGGGCACTTGCTCTTCAACCTTAAGGGCCTTAGATCAAATACATGCATGTGCATGTGCCACCAGAAGTATGTAAGGTAAAGACAGGCCCTCTGGAATTTGCGGGCTAGCTTTTCCCACTAAAGTGGCCAGTTCCAGGTTCTGCAAGAGACCACCAAGAGATTAAGACAAAGTGACATATCAAGTCACCTCACATCCTTCTCTAGCCTTCTCACATGAGCACATGCATGCACATACCCTATATGTGTGCATATAAGACACAAACACACAACATATGCAACACATGTACAGGCACGCACACACACCCAACTCAAAAGCCTGATCTCAAGCCTCAAATAAATCAATTCATCAACTCATTGTCTTGAGTTGCTGGTTTATATTTTCCCCTTCCTTCTGAGAAATGTGTTCTCATTGACCTCAGCATACTATATATCGTTATATATGTTCTGAGGAGAAATGGATTCAAAAGGGAATTCCCACAGATTTCAAAACCTCCGCATCAATCACTTTCTCTGTACACACAAACTGCTTACTTCTCAGACTGCACAGACATTCCTATAGCCCACCTTGTGTTTCTGCTGGAATTCATCCCCTCTCACTTACGCAAGTGTTTCAGCCCTGAATTTTATCCCTACTCCTGCACATCAACAAAATATTTCTATTAAACGCTTAATAACCCTATTTCCAAGAGTGTATAAACTTACAGTTTAATTTCTCATAACAACTCCACAATGTCTTTAAATGACATTCCTTGTTGTGTTCAAAACTGTTCAAAAGACAAAACATCCTTGCATTTACCCATTCTTGGTTGAACCCACTCATGTCCTGTTTTGTATTATTTTGCTTTTTAGGAAGCATGCTTTTTATTAGGGCCTGACTCGCTCCCACAGTATCTACTCAGTGATGGACACTTAGCTTCCACTATTACCCTGTTCCTGGAAGCAGGGCTCTCTTCATTCTCTTTCTTAAACGTGTTTCTCCTATTGTCATTCAATATTCCACATTTTGCTGGGTTCATGCTAGATCACTTATTACTTCTTCTTAGTCTCTTGCACAGACTCTTTTTCCTCCTCTTTGGTTAAAAACTCTGTTGGGCCAGCAAGATAGCTCAGCAGGTTAAAGTCACTCTCTGGGCAAGCTTGTCAAGGGGTATCTGATTCCACATAAAGGGGGAAGTAGAGAATCAATTCCAAACTTGTCTTTCACATAAATGCCCTGGCACATGTGCTTACTGTCTCTGTCTGTCTGTCTGTCTGTCTATCTCTATCACACACATATAATAATAATAATAATAATAATAATAATAATAATAATAATACCTAACAATCCCACAATACATTGTTCTACATCTTTCTCTTCCCTATCTACTGTTTTTAATCTAATCCTAATTGCATAACTTAAAATATTTGTATTTGATTACTTCATTACTTCAAATTTATACCTCTAGCCTCTGTATTCATGAATACATTCATTCATGTTTAGAATTCATGAATTCTAAACTATATAAATATTAAACTATCTGATCAGTATCCCCAATTGTACCTCTAATGATCACCTCAGTTCTTATACTCCAAAATTAATACCTAGTCTGGCTGGATCTCCTCTGTAAGTATACAACATCATGGCGAAGGGCACTTAAGTCATCAGGTTGCTCAGGCCTCTAACTGAAACAGAGCTGGGTCCTTTCCTTCACACGAATCAACCCAGAGATGATGTTCTTAGCCTTACCCTTTAAATGCACTTTGTGTTCAAAGCTTATGTGTCACCGTATCCTTAGTGCTGCTCTGTCTTGAACAGTTCTTCACAGCCTTGTTCCCTCCCTTCCATGTTGGACCTGTCCATGCATATTTGTTATACAGAATCTTGTCTCTCCAGATTCCTTCCCATGGTGACTTTTCAGTATTTAGTAACCCACACCTCAAAGCTTTGTTTCAGGAAGACCTACACAATCTTCACCCATTTTCACCAGCCCTTTCTAGCTCCCCGAACTGCAATCGCATAGACTGTAGATGGAATACTTTATATACTGTGTGGAAGCATCACCTGTCAATCAAAAGCTGATGGCCTATTAGCGAAAGGCAGGGACTCAAAGGTGGGAGTTCTAGTGCAGAGATTTGGAACTCTGGGAGCTACTCAGGGGCAGGAAGATTCGTCCTGGACTCAGAACACAGATGTGTGAGACTGAGGGGAAGAAGCCAGCCATGTAGCTGAACTCATGTTAGAAGAGATGGGTTAATAAGTTAAAAGCTAGCCAGAGAACAAGCCCAAGCTTATGGTCTGGGCACTTATTCATAAATAAATAAGTTTCTTGGTCATTATTCAGGTACTGGGGCTCAGGGTAAAAAGCACACAGTTACAATACACTTACACGCAACTCTGGAAAAAGTGCATACTGTGTCAATATGTGACATTGTCCCTAACTGTCCCCCTGCCTGAAACTCTCCTTCACCTAATATTAGAGTATTTCTTTTTCTCTTTCACTCACGGCTCGACTTAAACCATCCCCTCCTTGGGGAGAGCTATCTTGATTATCCTGAGATTGCTGCATTCTCATCCTTGACTCTCATGTCCAGCTTCCCTCCCTATTTATGCCCTTACTCAAGGGGAAGCCATAGAACTAATCAATAACAACAGTAAGTGCTCACATAGCACTCGTGAGCCAGGCACTTCTTTGAGTACCTCACATATATTAACCCAACAGCTCTATATGCTTTTATTACTCTCCCATAACATGTAGGGACCCTGAAATGACAGAGAGGTTAAAAAAGATTGGAGAAGCTGCCATCAGAGGTCACTTCTCTCTAAAGAGCTGAAGTTATTTCTCAAAGAGTAAGTAACTTCAATACAGACTGTAACAACTTCCCACTCCATTTTGACAGTCATACAATCATACAGTTATTAGAGAAAGAAACCAGTATTTTATAATCCATACACACTCATTCCCATGGGTACAGACACATCTAAATTATTCTAGATACAAATTATAAAATACACAAATTCCTCTTAATAGAAATATCCAAGAGTATTCAAGAATAATTTGGCATCTTTATTACCAACATTGATACTTAATTTCTCCTTAGTTCCAGCTTTAATTTTGAGAGCTAATTTGCCTTTTTAAACTTATAAGAAAAATTCCTCAGTGAAACAGCCATGTTTTGATCTGAAGCAACATTTCTGTGCATTCTTACACTCTGGGCAGATTCCTGTTTGTCATAAGAAATACCTGGCTTGGTATTCAGGGCATCATTGAGTAAGTGTTTTAATGTTTGCAAACTGTGCAAGAATGAGAAAACATTGTTTATTGTGGGAACATAATCAACTGGAATATTATGTTTCCTGTTAAAAAATAATGTACAAGTCACTCTCACAAATGAAGGGACAAACACATTTTGTGCATTCACCCAGAATTATGAAAAGATGAAGTCCTACATTTGGGGCACCATGGAAAGGCTAGTGTCTCCTACAATGGGTAGTAAAGAAATGAGTGCCTTTTATCTGGTGGCCTCACCCCATCCCACTAGCATAACTGCTCTTCCTAAGGACTGGTCAGTACAGCTTCCAACTGATGCCCAGGGTTACTTTTCTACCACACCCAAGTTGCAAAAGAAGGAAGCACTGCTTTAACTCTGCTGGGTATGCCTGTTCCCCATGCTAGTCATCAGGAGATAGTAGACTGTACACAGTGCTCCATAGCATGTAGGGACCCTGTAGACTGAGAAAGGATCCTACATTCCTAGATAATAGAACCCAAAGAGGGAAACCCTCACATGTCAACATACTTCCTGTGCTTTTTTTTTTTAAAAAAAAAAATTTTTTTTTCTTACTTACTCATTCAAGGGAGCTCCTGAGTCACTTCTACAGACATTTCCTAAGCAACCATGTTAAAGAGGACTTGATGCAATTCTTCAAGACATTACATCATGAATATGAGAGACAGGGTAGAAAGAGTTATGAGTGGGGCATATTGATCTATTCTGCAACAGCAGTTAAGCTCATAAAACATAAGAATATAGACTGATTTCCACACAATGATATATGGTCTCCAAAATTTGTTTACTGGTTTTTAAAACAAACTCAGCAGTTCATCAAAGAACTATACATTCAAGTTTCAGATCCATGTCCCTTACCCATTGATGATGGGCCAATGACACCTCCCAGGGGTGTCTGAATATGAACCCCATTTCAAATACTTCATAATCTAAATTAACAATTGCTAAAATGACAACTACATCACACAGTTCATATAAACAAAATAAATTTTTCAATAAAATAACAGATAATAGAATTCAAAAACCGTGTTCTAGTTTTATATACTAGCATGCAGTAGATTTAGTGATCAAAGGAACCTTTGGTTAACAAAAGAAAAAGGAGGTCTGAAATCTTTTCCATTCGAAATTGTAATCTGTATCAGTGGCAGTCAAATGTTTAGAGAACAAAGACGAATATTAAGGTATCACACACTCGCTGGGCAGCAGTGGCGCATGCCTTTAATACCAGCACTTGGGAGGCAGAGGCAGGAGGATTTCTGAGTTCGAGGCCAGCCTGGTCTACAGAGAGAGTTCCAGGACAGCCAGGCCTACACAGAGAAACCCTGTCTCAAAAAAACAAACAAACAAAAAAGGTATCACACGCTTTCCATCCTTAGCATCTTAAAATAAAGGATTATATTTTTCCTTCTCTGGTGTGCAAATTAAAGCCAAAACACCAACTTCTTTTTTATTCTACTGAGCTTAGATTGAAAATACTAAAAAAAAAAAAAAAAAAAAAAAATTTATTTTGCTAAGAGATTTTATATTGGGCAATAAAACTCAGTACCTAATATATAATACTTGCTCAGTAAATATTTAAACAATTAAATTGAATGTTTAAACTTGTGTTCTTTTTGAAGGCCCAATATTTGGCCAGTGTCTCATGAGGGCTCCTTGAGCATCTCCTTCACCATGGAGGAAGCCCCAGGCTCACTGTGACAAGTCACTGCAGTGAGAAGTTATGGGAACCACCCCCAGGAGGCTCTGATGTGCTCAACAAATAAGCTCGTGTAGATAGAGTCACTAAGTGCACGTGTCTGTTATGAATAAAAATGTTACTACAGCAAGATGAGAAGCAAGACTCAGAGAGCAATCCAAGTAGAATATTTAGATTATTGTCCACCACTTTGTATCTCAAGACAACATAGCAAGAAGTAAAGACTCCTGCCAAGGAAAGAATGGTGAGAGAAAATTAATTTGAGTATCAGACATGTTTTTGAGACGAGTGAGTCACATGTTTGAACTGACTGACCACAGTGACATGGGCAAATGACTTTCCTGGGAAAGAGTGAATGCAGACCTTACCTGGCTTTAATGCCCACTCCTCTACTCTGTTCCAACAGTGTAACTCACAAATTATAGAAAAGGCAGCATGGATCTCGTTTGAAGCCCAATCATTCCAAGTCATTCTACACCGAACCAAATTTCCTTTCTCTTCTCTTCTCTTCTCCCCTCCCCACTGCAGAACAGAAGGGGGATGCACACATACCAGGCAAGCAACCCTCAGGAGGCTGACACTCCAGAATTTTTTCTTGATTCAACAGATTGTTTTCTAACACCCAAATTCTAATGAACTGCTGTATGCTTGCATGTATAGGAAGAAATTAAAACGGGAATTCCTACTTTGTATTAACACACTGACATCACTGATCCAGTGATGAGCCCACTGGATTTCCATGGTGATAGCTACATCAGAAGAAAAACAAATTGGAATGCAAAGTTGTTTACAAAGGCCTGAAAAAGCTTCTCCTTGATATATACTGCTTCATCACAGAGATGTCCTTTACTTTGTAGGCACCAACAGGTTTGTTAAAGTTTTGGTTATTTCTTTATTTTTGAGGTTATAATTACATCATTTCTCCCGTCCTCCCCCCAAACCTTCCCATATCCCTCCTTGCTCTCTTTGAAATTCATGGCCTCCTTTAATTAGCTGTCACTGTTTATGTATATGAGCATACATATACATCCATATATATATGTATATACATAAATACATACACATATATACATATATACACACACATATTACAAGTACACATATAAATCCTCAGTTTATATAATGTAGATTTTATGTACTCGCATGCATGCTTTCAGGGCTGACTATTTGGTGCTCAATAACCAACTGTTATGTTCTTCGCTGGGGAATAACATTTCTCACACTCTCAGCATTCCACAGTTGCCTGTAGTTCTTTAAATAGTGCTGAAGCCTTGTGCAAATAAATATGTGTCATTTAATGATATATATACCTTTACATTGACATATATCTAAAAGGGGAAATTTCCAAGTTTTTTGTGTTTCAAAATGAAGAAGAGAATTTTTTCTTAAGACAATCCGTATGTGTGGAAATTATCCACTCAGAAGAGACGTTTTCGGGATTCGGTTTTTCGTTTTCTAATTTGTTGTTTTTTAATTTTATGTGTATACATGAGTACCCAAACATATGTAAATCCACTACAAACATGCCAGTGGCCACAGAAATCAGTGCTGTGTGTCTGATCCTCCAGGTTGCAGGCAATTGGGAGCTGTGTGATCTGGCAGCTGGGAACTGAACTTCTGTAGGAGCGCTCTGAACCGCTAAGACATCTCTCTGGCCACAAATTGAAACTTTCATCTTGAGTCTGTTTCTTTTCTAACATCCAGTATAGACCCTGCCAACACTTTGGTATGTATGCTTTGTGTATTTACTATTATAACTGACCATGATGGGTGTGTCCTCTGAAGAGTGTGGGCGGGTACAGGTCCACTCAACTCTAATGCTCTCTTTATGCATGAGACTCCTATACCTCAGGGTAATTCCTGTATTTCCCCATACCTAGAAGACAGTCCCAGTTGACTGAGGTAACACTCCTCATGAATTCAGTCTCATAATGGTATTGTTTTTATATCCAGTTCAATGCCAACATGTCAACTTCCTGTGGGAAACTTCAATGTGATTCTTTCCAAGTGCATCGTTAAAGGTAAATTCAATAGTATTCAAGTCTCACCATATCTCCTCCTTCCTTTGAAACCTTACATCCAAATGAGATTTGACTCCTTTTAATCCAGCAGAACTTCAGAGAATTACCATTTTGAGGTCCCCACTTCTCCCTCAAATCTCATTTCCCTCCTAGAGCAAGAATAGTGGATATTGTCCCAACTATTAGATGTTTAGATCTTTTTCCTGAGTTTTGGTTGCTGTTGTTGTTTATTCAAGCAAAGGATAGTAAAAATTCTTAAGATAACTATGGGGGACATCTTTTGCACAGCTTTCTAAGAGTATTCAACCTCACACAAAAGGACCCTCAACTGTCATCTGGTATCTCTGTTTGTACCCTATCTGTACGTTCAGGGCATACATGTAAGAAGATTCCCTAAACCAATACTCTTCCTAACACATACACCAAGAGTAAATGTGCAGTATCTCTAAATTTGTTTTATTTTATATTTATTTATTTATTTATTTATTTAGGTTTTTCGAGACAGGGTTTCTCTGTGTAACCCTGGCTGTCCTGGAACTCATGCTGTAGACCAGGCTGGCCTCGAACTCAGAAATCCGCCTGCCGCTGCCTCCCAAGTGCTGGGATTAAAGGCATGCACCATCACTGCCCAGCCAATTTGTTTTATTTTTAATTAAATCAATTTTATTATTTATTTTGGGGCAATAAGCTTGTAAACAATGGCAGCATATGTAGGTGTCAGAATACAAAAGATGAGAGGCTATCTTCTTCAACCATGTGGGTCCCAGGAACTGAACATGTCACCAGGCTTTGGGGTTATATGTCAGCCCAGTATTTCTAAAATCAATTCTGGATTGCAAAGGTTACAGAATAGGCAACTGAAAGGCCAATGCCATAAACAGTAAAGAATAATTCAAATCATAAAATTTGGGCCATACTTTGGAGGATCCATATCAGTATATACATATATGTATGTCTGTGTGTGTGTGTGTGTGTGTGTGTGTGTGTGAGAGAGAGAGAGAGAGAGAGAGAGAGAGAGAGAGAGAGAGAGAAATTGAGATTGATTTGGTAACATTTGAAAACCATTTAAGTCATAGGAAAATTAGACAGCATTGATCATCACAAGTTATCAATACAAAACATAAAACTTCATAGGCCAATTATAAAATTCTTATAGTCCATGACATTGGTAAACATAATGGGTCCCAGTGTGCATCCTTGAAGTGAACATTGTGTACCAACTGGACACCATAAACAGTGCCAGACTCAGTGGACAGTCCAGATATCCCACAGCCAGCATCTTGACTGACATATGTCCAGTCCAAGAAGAAACCATATTCACTATGTTCCAAGCTTCCAGAGTCAGGCAAATGAAACCTTTAATTTTTACCTTGCTTGCTTTCTCCTAAAACAACAGTGTACTTTAAAATAAAAACTGTGTTTTCACTCTATAAGATGGACAGCCAGCTAATGAATGTTCTGTTATAAAAGTCTCTCTCTCGCTCTCTTGCTCTCTCGCTCTCTCTCTGATTTTCAAAGCCTTCCACAGCCTCCTTACCTCAAAGTTCTTCACTGTGCCTAAACTCTCTCCTGCTGCCTTTGAGATCTCTAAGGACAGATTCGAACAATCATGCTGACATCTTCTGACCACCTTATCATAGTTCACCTGTGATTAGAAACATGGGTGGAGTCCCCATCCAGGCTGCCTTTGTGCTCTGGGACATGAAGACAGAAAGGATAACATCAACAATACAGGAGTGCCAGCAAGAACCTTTTAGAGTCCAAATTGCATTTAATCAAAGGTTGAGTCTATACTAATTTTTAACTGATCCAAACAGTATAAATTTTACTATCAGTATTACCAGTAATTAAAAACCACTTCAGATAAATTAAAAACTACTGTGACATGTACATTAAAAAACGGAGCTTCATAAACTTGGCTATAACTTACAGAATCATATAATTGTAGTTAATTTTCCTGCACCTCTGTATTTCCTGGTGCAAGCCAGAGCAAAATAACATTATCTTAATTAAGCAATTAATTAATCAATTAAAGTGAATGAAACATTCTTGAAAACTCGGAGACCCTAGAGGGCTGGATTATAGAGAATAGAACCCAGAAGCAGAATCCAGGAATTCCTCAGCTAGCTTGTGCTAGGAGTATCAGCTGGTCTCAGATCTCACAAATTCTGAGGTAACAATCCTTGTCACAGCAGGAGCCACAAAATACTCAATGGCTCTATCTGTCATTTAGTGTCAATAAAAGACAGTTCAGAAGCATTTTAAGTGAATACTAAGTATGAAATAAAATACAAGAAAAGGATGAAAATGTTGCTGAGGGAAATCACGGAAGCTGGATTTAAATGATTTTTTTTTAATTAAACAATTTTTAATCTTCCTGTTTTACCCATTAATCATCTCTTATAGGTTTAAATATACTCTTTGCAAAACAAACATTTAATTCATTGACTTCAGCTCTGGGTCTTAATTTTCTAAACAAAAATATATGGTGGTAGAGAAACACTGTAAAAATGTTAATTACCAGATGAAAAGGTTCATTTAGGCTTGAACAAAGCATATTGTAACATCGTGCTGATGGGAAAATAACAGGGGGTGCCCAAACTTTACCAGTTGCTGCACAGCCAACGCAGCACCCTCTGCCTTTCTAAATGTGCTCTTCTGCCTCATCCACTATTTCTGTTTGGTCTGTAACTCCTCGGAGCCTACAAGGAAATTAAATAACCTACATGCGGCCACTCACATAAAATGTGAAAAGCTGAATGCACCCTGAGAGGCCTGATCTTTCAGAAGAAATTCATGCCATTTTTGTCTACCTACATCTGTGCAGCACCTCTCCCTGGGAGCAGCCCTGAGGGGGATGACACAGAGTTGGATGCACTCAGCAGGAGTGAGAGAGCCCAAGGGCCAAAGGAGAAAAAGAGAAATCACTCCTCTCTAGCAGTGACTGGCACAGGGACATGGAGGTTCCGGGTATCTTCTGGGAAAATTCATCACAGGCTCTCTCATATTTCTGTTGCCTATAATATGGAGGAGTAGAAAACAAAGGGTTGAGAGACATTAAAAATGCCCAAAGCTTCCCGAATTGCCCACTAATTCTTCCTGAGAGGAATAAAGGCAGAAACTAAAAGCCAAAGAGAGCACTTTTTAATTGAGGCAGGGAGAAAGGGGCACCAGACTCCCTTTAGCTGAGTGTCCAAAAAAAAATGGTAGAAGGAACAGAATCTTTCCTATCTCAAAAATCTTCTTACCGATTTTATGGGGAGATTTATCTGTACCTCGTATAATAAGGGCAAGTGACAGTCTCTTTAAATTAGTAGCTGAAGACAAAAGTCAGGATGAGCTTCCGGAGTTACTTACTTTTATGTCATTGCTATTCCAAATATATACATATATATATATATGCCTTATCTTTCAGATAATTTTCAAAACACTGGCATAAGAAATATACTTTAATTACCACAATTTCAGCAGCAAAACAAAATGTTATTACACACGTTTAGTTTCCTTATGAGTTAAAGGGAGGAACTCATTTGACATATAGTGTATATATATATATTATATATATATATATATATAAAATGTACGTATCATATATATATACACACTATATATCAAACTTCCTTATTTTGTCTTCCTTCATATATATTGTATATAATGTATATACAGTATATATTACATACATACTGTATGTTTGCTATATAATGTATATAGAGAGTATATATTATATATACTATCTATTACATATAATGTGTGTGTGTGTATATATATATGCAAACACACACACATTGAGCTAGAACTGGGTGAATGTGTGCTAAGCTAGAACAGAGTGATAATGTTCAATGCTTTTGCTATATCTTTGATGGGTTTTGATTACTTTTATTATACCTTTGATTTCAGCAATGATGCAGAAATGTAATAAATATTTCTCTAAAATATTTTAATATATCCTTATCATTCCCAATTTTGCATAAAATGCCAATGTGTGTCAACATTTCTTTGATCTAATTCTACAGTAGACATATACTTTAGCAACACATTTTTACATGTTTTAATTTAGTTACTTTTTTTTGAGACAGGGTTTCTCACTCTATAGCTCAGGGTGGTCTCAGTTTTATAACAATTTTTTTTTCTGCCTCAGCCTACCCAATGGTTGAAATTAAAAGCATGAGCTACTCTGCACAACTTTAAACAATAGCTTTTCTAATACACCTTTGTGTATGAGTGTGTATGTGTGTGTGTGTGTGTTCATTTGTGTATGGTTGTGTGTACTAATGTGTGTATACATGCAAAAGTGAGAAGTCTCCGCCTTCCATCTTAACGGAGAAAGGGTCTCCTGCTTGACACCATGTATAGCTGGCTAGCTGGGAAATTCTCCTGTCTCCTCCTGCCATCTCATCACAGAATCACCACAGTACAGATATGTGATGTCATATAAAGCTTCTCATGGATTCTGGGCATTCAAACTCTGGTCATCACTCTGAAATAGGAAACTCAGCCCATGAAAGACATTTTATATCTAATATCTCATTTAGCAGGTATTATCATTATTTACTTGAAAATTCAATTCATTGTGGATTAGAAAAATCTTAATGAATCCCTGTGAAAAGATTTTGCGTATTCTCATTTAGAGTATTCTCATGGCACAAACTCAAGAGAGCCTACTGCTCCAATGCAATGCGCCATATGAGGTATGCATGTAAATTCCCATACATTCATCCGAGATGATAAATCGAAGAAGTGAGCAGAATACTTCATTGCCAAAACAACAAATATGAAGGATTCCATATGTATGCATAATACAAGGTAAATCTATTTAACGGTATGCTAAAATAAGGCTTATTACCCTAGTGCTTACAATACATGTTCCCACACTGTGCTAAACCACTACAATGAATAAAAGTATTCTGACATAGCACAAGGTAGAAAACACAGCTCTAATTGCAATTCCAAACTCCTTTATATAGTATATCAAAACAGCAAGTTCTGGACTTTTAAGCTAGAACAGGGCCCCCTCAGAGTAGAAGCACCTACATCATACTCTAAGAAAAGTGAATACTGGGTTCACAGTACTATTTAAATCCAAAACATTATAAAATGGGATTACAGTCGAAAGGTGTTAAGGCTGCCTGGGTTTGAGAAGTTGTGCCAAGAGCTTTGCATAAGCATTGCTATCTTACTGACCCTATTTCAAAGATAAGAAAATGGTACCTATGGGAGTAACCTAGAGACCTAGGTTACTCCCATAAGCATTACATAGTACATGACAGAGCCCTGCATTAAACTATAGGCCTCTTTGGGGCTTCAGAAAAGTAGGGGAACACAGCCCACAGAATCAACTAAGCAGGGCACATAGGAGCTCACAGAGACTGAACTGATATTCAGGGCGCCTGTTTGGGTCTAAGCTAGGTCCTCTCCACAGATGTCATTGTTGTGTAGCTTGGTGTTCTTGTGGGACTCATGATAGTGAGAGTGGGGGGAGTCTCTGACTCCTTTCTCTCTCTAGTCCAGCCTTGCTTCGTCCAGTCTTGATATGAGGTTTATGCCTCGTCTTATTGCATCTTGCTATGCCATGTTTGGGGATATCCCTTGGGAGGCCTGTTCCTTCCTAAAGGGACATACAGGAGCAGTGGATCTGGGGGAGAGGGAAGATGGGAAGGAAGGTACTGGGAGAAGTGGAGGGGGGAAACAGGTTGGGAGTGTGATATATTAGAGAAAATTTTTAAAATATCTAAGCTTATTTAATTCTGAAATGCATGTACGGGTGCACTTCTCCCTGTTCTCATAGTAATCTCTGCAAGGAGCGGTAACACTTTACAATAAAGAAATTCTTTTTTATTATATTCACGATAGTATTTTTTATAATAATAATTTGTTGTTTCCATGGTATGCTAGCTTCTCTGCTTTGTGAACCTGATTGAAATTATTTTTCTCTATTTTCTTTTCTATGAAGGAGAGAGAATAGTAATGACAGTTTTTTTCTTTTTAAAAAAAAATCACTTATTTTTATTTTATGTGCATTGGTGTTTTGCCTACATGCATGTCTGTGTAAGGGTGTCAGATCCTGGTGTTACAGACAGTTGTGAGCTGCCATGTCAGTGCTGGGAATTGAACCTGGGTCCTCTGGAAGAACAGTAAATGTTCTTCAGAAATGAGACATCTTTCCAGCCCTTAAAGTGATTGTAGCATATTATAACACCCTGTTGAGTAAGAATTTTAGTTTCTCTGATACAACTTAAAAGAAAAAGGGGGTATGGAGATACAGATAATTAAAGAGTGCTGGGTAGTTTTCCCCACCGATGAGCCTCTAATTGGGTATTCAATACCAAGTGGTCAGTTCTGAAATCATATACATACAAGCAACACTAATGAACTCAGGTTGTGGTGGTTCTCTGTATGTGTACGTGTGTGCACATGCATGTGCATGAAAAGTAATAATTGAAGGGAAAAAGCAATTAATTTGAGAGGGAATAAATATGGATATGTGGAAGGACTGGAGGGAAGAAATGGAAGGGGGATGGTATAATTACATTTAACTTTAAGAATTTTTAAAACGAAAATGAAAAATGGGCTATATAGCTAAGCAAAAAGCCCTCAAACAAGAAATATAAATAGCTAATAAATGTTTTCTTTAAAGAGTACATTGTCCTCGGTAGTCAGGGAAAGACAGATTAAAGTACTTTAAGATTTTACCTCTGTGAAGTCAAAACAAAACAAAACAGGATCAGGACCACAAATGGCAGCACATGTTGGCATGGAGGTGGGGAAGAGGACACTTGTGCACTGCTGGGGGGAGTGTCAACTAATGCGAACATTGCAGAAACCAGTCTGAGGGGTCCTCAAAATCTGGAACTAGAACTACAATACAACACACCTGTATCGCTCCTGGATGGATGAATGGATGGATGGACGGACGGACAGATGAATGGACAGATAGATAGATAGATACCCAAAGGATTGCACATCCTTCTACTTAGACACTTGCACCACATATGCACTTCTGCTCTATTCACAATAGTTAGGGCATGGAATCAACCAAAATGTCTATCAACCAATGAATGGATAAATAAAATGGTATGTATACCAATAGATATAGCCACAAAGGAATATTACTGGGCATTAAAGAAAAATCAAATAAAATTTGATTTTATTTTAATAAAAAATGAATTGAAGGTAAATGAATGAAACTGTAGAAAATTATGCTAAGTGAGGTTACCCAGGCACAAAAAGATGAGCATCCCATGTGTTCTCTCATGTCCCTTCTCTCTCTCTCTTTCTCTCTCTCTGATATAGGTTGGTATCTCTTGTTTTGACTCCAGGAAAACTACAAACAAGCCACTGGTGGGTAAGGTACAGGCCAAAAGGAAGTTCAGGGGGAATACAAGGGGCATAAAAGTGCAAGTAGCAAGGATGCGCGGGAGATGAGGAAATAAGATGTTGGTGAGAGGTTTTACCATAATGAAGGGTGCTTGTATATGGAAACCTATATTCTCCCACCCCCAGGAAAAGTCAATTAGAAGACATAGTAAAAAACAGATGCCGTGATGGAAAAGGGCAGAGGAGAATACTCAAAGTCTAAAGTGGAGATGCAGATGGGGAAAGTGGAAGGTTGTAGAGGAGGCTACTTAAAATGAAGTATTCATGAAGAGTCATATGGAAGTCCACAAGTTTTAAGCTACTCAAAAATATGATACACACACACACACAGAGAGAGAGAGAGAGAGAGAGAGAGAGAGAGAGAGAGAGGAGAATTTGAATAGAAACACCCTGCTGAGCAGACAGTGATGCTCCCATGCCATGCTCAGAACTCCTCCCTATAAGATTTTGGCCCTAGAGTCAAAAGAGACACCCGAATCAATGAACACTACTTTCATTGCTCTTGGCTGCCCAACATATATCAAAACTCTCCTAAAGATCTTTCACTTGTCAAGTAAAACAAACAACATAAATAAAAAATAGCCAGGTACGGTGGTATGTGACCTAATCCAGCACACAGAGGGCTGAGACAAAGAGAGCTCACAACCTCTTAGACCAGACTGTTACATAGGGAGACCCTGTCTCAAAAATATATTTGAATACATAAAAAATTTAATAGATAATAGACAAAGCTTTTTGGAACAATACATTACTCTATATTGAGAATATATCTCTCAGAGAAGAATTAAGATTTGTAAATAAAATTTTACAATTACAAAATGTCGATACAGCATGACTATAACAAATATCACTGCAAAAGAAACCATTTCCTATTTCACAGTCCCTGTTCATGAACTATTTTTTTAAATAACACTCAATTCACCAATATTCAAAATAACCAAAGTTGATACATTCCCTTGGAGTTTGCTGTAACAGGGTATATAACCCTACAGAGGAAGCAAATTCAATCAACTGTTAAAAATGGTTTACATTTACTGGAACTATGTGGAGTGAATGAGCAATGCAAAAGAAAGAAGATAAAAATAAACAAAAGGAAGCCACTGGATAAGACCAAAGAAGAGCTATGGCAGTGTCTCACCCACAGAGCTTTTCCTCATTAACAACAAAAGCCTAATAGCATCGGAATCATCTTCAGTGAGTAACATGTCAACTATTATCTCAATTTTCAAGTGTTTCAAACGACAACTTCCAGCCCCGTGTTACAAAGGTTCTGAGGCATTTGACACTCACCACAGATGTCATTCTTTGATCAGTACATTGCATATGAAACGAGTATTTGCCAGCCCATGACTGGACAGTACCAAATTCCCATCCACATACTAAAATGGAGTCTAGTCTTCAAAGTACAAAGATGATACATGTTTTTGTGTCCAGGACATCAACTGTACAATGCTGTTCAATAAACATTTGTTGAGATTTTCTTATGTGTTGGTCATAGGAAAGAGATTGCAAACCCAATGATAATGAATATAAGACATCTACTTTGAAAAAGCTTTTAAGACTAAGGAATGACTTAAGACACATTGCATTTTTAATTAAAAATAAAATCAATACAATACATTGTGATCATCTGTTCTAACTGTAAATATCAAATCAGTAAATGTGTTACACTTTAAACTCCGACTGAAGTTAGTCATGCTCTCATTAAAATATTCCTAATTAAGTGTGCCTTTCTAGAGGATTTACCTTTAAAGATCTATTATTTATACATCCTCCTACACACTGACAGGCAAAAGTCTTCGGAATGCTGTCTTTCAGAAAGCCGTGAAAGACAAAGTCAAGAACATAACAGACCATCCAAAATATCGTATTTTAATTTTACCTTGTAATGTTCAACACCAAATATTTATTTCCTCGTACATTCCGGTCAACCTGCTTTTTCTTCTATAGTTGAAAGCAAACAGCTCATTCTTTGCTTTCAGAAATTGCTGACTGCATTTCTATGGTTGGAATAACCAACCCACTCTCCCCTCCCACTCACATCATTAGCAGCCTGAGGTGACTCTAGTCCACATCTTTTGAATCTACTCGCTCATTCATATACACCATTTCAAAGAACTGGGCACCTGTTATGTGTGTTTATGATGGATACAACGAAAATTGATGCCACCCTCAGCACTGTATTCTGTACAGGGATGAGAATGTTGAGAGAAAACGCTATGAAAAGATGCTCCTAGAAGGCAAGTACTGAAACCAGCCTGGGAAGTTTTGGAAGATGTAGCAGATGAGGTGTCACTTAAGATAATTTCAAAGGCCAGGATAAATTTAGATTAAAAGCAAAAAAAAGTGTCTGATCAAGAGAAAGGCATAAGTGGCGTCAGTCGCCAAGTAGTGATCTGGCAATGGAAATCAACCAAAACCATGGGTGTCAGGGCTGTGTGGACAAAACGAAGGACTCAGTGAACTAGATAAATATCCTGAACCTCAGCTTCATCCTGGAGTACAGAAGAGATGCTACCTATGAAACACAAAGCCTCATATGTAGTCAAAAAGCTAAGAAATTTATGTCAGGCGGCAGTAAGTTTGAAGTGCCTACATGATGTCCACTTTGAGTTATCAGAAAGGTGTTGCAAGAAGAATTCAGAATTTAGCAGAAATTTCAAAACCTATGACTATAGGTTAAGCCTCTTTGGCATGTACGTGCAATTGAAGCCACCAGGTGAGACTTCTACTATTTGCAAAAAGAAAGGGACAGCAGGCTACTACAGTAGAACATTTAAGAAGGACAATATTTGAGATTCAATACTGGGTTAGAATAGAGGCATACAAAATTTGAAGGCAAAGAAGGAAGCCAGAGAAGAGGGGGCTTCAAATGACCTTCAGTTCTTACTATACTTATTACTCAGCTATTCTTATCTTTTTAGGTTTTACCAGCTATCCAATATCTACTTAATATGCTCTAGAATTGGATATGTTCGATTTTCTGTGTGCAAGGCCCAGAGGTGTTCACTGTGCTACCTTTATGGAATGTAGGAACTAGTCGCTGGGCCCTTTATCAATCATAGCTGTGTTCTGTATTGACTAGCTGCAGCTGTTGAATAGCCAAGCACCATGGGATTTCTTTCTCGTGCCTGGGCCTAAACTGGTCTCAAACCTTTTAACACTAGCATCAAGTTTTTATCCTGGGTCATTGTATTAAGTGGCAACATTTGGCCTAGGGTCCAAAAAATTCTACAAATTCAAATTATCTGTATAAGATTTTAACCTCTTAAATTATACTTTTATGAAAAAACAGTGATGATTTTCAGATATAACGCCAGAGTGGAAGCTATTTATAACTTATGCTTTTACCAAGGTTTAATAACCAATAAAAAAGAGATTGCTTATTTCAATATATTTCTATTTCAGATTTCAGGATGTAAGATATATCTTCTTTTTTTCAGAAAGAAAGGATTAGGAAAGAATACTTAAGCTCCACTAAATTACAATACAGAGACAACCAAGAAAGATAAATCTGCTAAGCTGTGTAAAATATAAAAAGGCAAAGCCACTGGGTCCCCTTACTTTGTCCTCATCAGTATCTACCCAATCACTAAGGAATTTCTCTGACCTTAGAAGTATATATACATGTACATATACCATCTTATATTTTGGGGTAAAAAACTTAATATTCCGACTTATACAGACTATGTATATTAAAACTATTTTTTCTAAATTTTATAATTTTTTTCTAATTTTTCTAAAATAAAAGCTGCAAAATACTGGAAATAAAACAACCAGTCACCTATTAAGGAGCCCGGAGCCAGGAGCCAGGAGCCAGGAGCGTCTCTCTCTCTCTCTCTCTCTCTCTCTCTTCCTCTCTCTTTCTCTCTCCTTCTTTCAAGAGCAGGAGCTGGAGTGATGGCTCACCGATGAAGAACATTGTTCTTACACAGGACCCAGGTTCAGTTCCCAGAACCCACAATTGCCTAAAACTCTGGTTCCAGAGGACCCAACTCCTTCTTCTGGTGCCTGTGGGCATGGACACACTGTGCACATGCATTCATTCAGGTGACATGCACACCTACTCATAAAAAATAAATAAACAGATCATAATATGAGTATAAATGGCAAGTGCAACCACGAGACTCACAATGAACGTTCACCAGAACTTGAAATAAGGACCACAACCAGGACCAAAAGCAGTGTGGGGAGGAAAGGGTTTCTTTCGCCTTCCACATCATGGTCTATAAAAGAAGGAAGGAGTGATGTCTAGGTACAAACTTGAGGCAAGAACTGAAGCAGAGACCACAGAGAAAGACTGTTTTCAGGTGCACTCCTCATGGATGGCTCATCCTGTTTTCTTACACATCCCTGGACCACCCATGCAGGGGAGGCACCACTGACGGTGAGCCAGCCAGGCCCATTCACATCAATCACTAATTGAGGAAATGCTCCCTAACAGGCTTGCCTGCAAGCCAATCTGATGGAGACACTTGCCTACAGGCCAATCTGATGGAGACATTTTATCAGTTGAGGCTCCAGCTTCCTAGCAGATCCTAGTTTGAACAAAAACCTACCCCGAACATTTGACTTCTTGAAATCAAGAGTATTCTTCAAAGATCAATGATCTTCAGGTGCAGTAATATATATTGAAAAGAAAATAAACTATGCCAGGTCCAGCTAGTGCAGGAAACCTTCATCAGTGACCGTTACTGTATTGTATTACATGTGAATATATATCCATATTAAATATGACAGCCTATTAAAAGAAACTAAATAGCATAAGGTATCTATCTACATGGCAGTATAAACACTTTAATTGGTTTTCAATGCTCATGCCTTCTCTATATAAACACAATAATATCTTCCAGACAAGTAACTTAACTTAATGATGAGCAATAAAAAAAGTACTAAACAATGTGTAAATCATTAACTGGGTATTATCATCCGTATTATCTCAGTTTCATTCACTATGCTTCTTTAAAATAGCTAATATTCTAATTAAATGCCTTAACAACTTACAAATTACATAAGATTCCTTTCAACAATATTACATTATCTTACTACTTAAACTTCAAAGGGATTATCAAAATAATACTTTCTAAAATCTATTTAAATGAATTTGCATACCAGGGATATGGTCTCTAAACTCTAGGCTGTACTTGTGCTGGGCTCAAAAGAGGATTTGCATCGATAGTCCTGTGTGCAGTTGTAACTTACAACTATTATTTTAAAATGATTGAAACTTTGAATGCAGCCTTCCCATAAAAGAAGCAGCCACTGAGATCCTATGAAATGCAATGTCTCGTTTTCAGCAAACCATTACTGTTGGCCAAACAGTGTTTTTAAGATTCTATATCCCTTGTTTTCATTACTTAGTGTTCTGATAAATTTTAAAACGTTTAATTGCTTTCTTTTTAGTGGTTTGAGACAAATAAGTTGGGGTAGGGAAAAAACTACTTACTAAAGAGGAAAAGATACTCTAATTTGTTGTCTAAGTTGATACTTAAAATTGACAGTATAAAACACTGTCCATAGCAAGAAATTAGTATAAAAATAAAGGCAAATCAATGGTTAAGACACTTTCTATTTAAGCAGTTTTCTTTATGTAAGTATAGGGAGCTTTCACATTATAGGAACAGAAGTAGGAAAGCCCCAAGCCACTTCTGTAGTATAGCCCCTCGCTGTCAGCTATTTGACCTGGGTCAAAATAAATGCATATAAACCTGATATAGGAATGTGAGTCAGTAACTACAGAAACCACTGGGCATTTAGTACAGAAATTTTAAAAAGTTAAATGTACACGTTACACCATCCAACAGAAAACTAAAAAGATAAACTACAAATAGTCCCTCATTCAAATGTGAAAAATGAGCCATCTATTATACCCCATGACAGAGAAGTTAACACTCTTTCGTTTTTTGGTAAAAGATAAGAAAACTACCCTGATCCAATTTCTCTTCTCCACTTGACTTGTGCTTGCCTTGTTGTCATCTCAAACTTTACCATTTTCCCACCACGTTTTTTGTGCTCTAAACATTTATGAGCTAGTTAATGAGAGATAAAGAAAAATATAGCTTCAGATTAGATCCTGTGATCATTTTAATTTTGAAATACTTGCCAAATTCCCAACTTAGTGTAAGTGCAATCCTAGTCACAGCCCTCACAACACTGTGGGTGGGGCCTGTTCCAAAAAGGCCTCCTCCCCATGTACCCAGTGTCACCTTCAAAAGCCACAAGGAGGGATGAACCTGGGCCTCAGCTTTATTTTCAAAGCACAATGGCAGAAAGAGTGGTTTCCTTTGGGTACAGTAGTTTGAAGTTCAAAGATGCTTCTGCTTCACCATGTTAAATGATTATGAGCTACAAGAATAGGCCTAACAAGTCTCACTGTGTACAGCAAGCCAAGAAACCAAACGGCTCGACTTGGTAATGTTTATACCTATAGAAAGTGATAGCATTAAGAACAATACTTGGTAGGGTATAGTGGCACATGTCCTTTAATCACAGTATTCAAGAGGCAGAGGCAGGTGGGACTTAGAGTTGGTGTCTCATCTACAGAGAGCATTCCAGGACAGACAGGGCTACACAGAGAAGCTCTGTCTTGAAAAAAATAAAATAAAAACAAAAAAACCCAACAACTAGATCAAAACCTCACTCAGTATTCTATAGAGCAAGTCAATGGTCAACCTTTCAGACCATGGAAGTTTTTAGTGGTTGGAACTATATCAGCAAGAATCTATAAGAAGAATGGTATCTCTGTTCTGCCCGCACAGTCTACCAAATTATAATGCCTGAAATACTAAAGCCTGGTCTTATTGTTGAATCAACTCTCATACCTTTCTATGAATAGAAGTATCCTACCTGGGAAAATTCAGAACAATGTGGCTGAGAGAGACTTGCAGTCGAAGAGAACGGAGCAGAATGCTATTGTTTGGGAGACTGGTGTGCAAAAGACCGAGTAGACCAGAACAGAAGTTAGGGAGGCCGTGTGCTCAGAAAAGCATAGGGGATCCCACCAGCCATATGTAATTTTGCTGTTTGCAAGATCACTAGATTCTCAGACCAAATGCTACGAGCAAGGGGCCAAGGAACCAAAGTTCTAAAGGCTGCACTAATATTAGGAAACAGACCAACAAACACGGAACGGACCACTCGTCAAGAGCTGAACAGAGGATAACTGGGATGTGTAAGCACCCAGCAAAATGTCTGATGTATATAAAAGAAACAGTACCTGCTAGCTTCCTATCCCTAACAGATGGACAAAACAGCCTACAGTACCCATATCCACATGTATACTATGGACTTTTAATAAACAGTGATGGCTGGAATCACAAGACAGGGGTATGAGGTTCTGTTACTCTTGTTGCTTGTGCCTCTGGGAAATTTTCTGCAACTCTCTAGACCAGATCTAGAATATCCAAACTGATCTCAGAAGATCCAGTGTTCAAAGTTGTTTAAAAACAGAACATAGACCATTAAGGTAAATGAAATTCAACACAATGGCACATATAATCCATGCAGAACAAGCTCCTCCATATGCTTCTTGTAGACGTGGGAGAGTAGAGTGGCTTCAGGAATTCACACCGATAGTTTTCTAGAAGGTTTTGGACCGATTTATGCGAGTCAGCCTTCCTGCTGAATGAGTTGAACAAATAACCTTCACCAGAGGTTGTGTTTCTAATACTCAGGTTGGCAGTAGCCCAAGGATCACACCCATTTGCAAAGCATAGCGAACCTCAAATACAGTAATGCAAATACATAAACGGTAGTGTCCTATTAAGAAAGCATACATGCAAATTAAAAATACATCACTTCGGATCAACCAAAAACCAACAGTTTTGTGCCTTTCTATTATTTCTGACACCATCAGATTTCCTTCTTTTTTTTTTTTTTAAATGTCTCTGTTCTATATTTGTCCCACGAATGTTTGAGAACTTTCACAGTGTGCCTGTACATTTGTTAAGACAGGTTTTTCTGAGAGTGAAAAATCCCTACACAGCTCAGGAGTAGCCTTCTCTGAGTCAAACCCCACTTACTACCAGTGTGGAGCCGGAAACATGGCGGCAAGTGTGCTCTCTCCTACAGACTGTTCTGCCCAACTGGACATCTTGAATTCAGAGACCCTGCTCACAATTCAGCCACTGTCTCTCTTTACTACCCATCTTTCACCCTTTTCTTCTCATCCATCCTTGCTCGAACAATAGTGCAGCACGTACCTGGGCCTAACGTCAACAGAAATATACCTACATTACCATCACCCCCTCCTTAAGTATCCCTAAGGTATAGTTCATTCTTTTTCTGCTTGGCAAACTGATGCTTCTCAAAAACAAGCCCTTTCAATACAAAGTACAACACGGTACGTGTGCGCACAGAGGAATAGAGACTTTCACTTCATCTTTTCTCCCCAAGCAGGTTGTATTGACAGACGTTTAAAAACGAAGGCCACAGTCCCCTGACCAGAAGGCAGAGATACCAACGTCGCCTTTGGAAACCAAGTCACATCTTGGGGGAGGGGCAGAATATGGAATGAGAATGAAACCCCACAAAATTCTAACACTGTTCTCATCCACGTTCACATAGTAAGTGGGAGAAATCAAACAAAAAAGGTGTCCGGTTCTTCCAAAGGTCTTTCCATTGTACTAGCTCAGTTTTCATCATCTCTAAATTGGAGGCGATTCTCTTCCCCTCAATCCACAAGAAGGTTCTGTGCACCAGCGCAAGAGATCTCGGCCCTGCTCCGTTGAGACTAGCAACTGATTTTCTCCATTAGCTTAATCGGTCAAATCACTTGATTGAATTGAAAGACAGACCAGAAATTCATGTAAGGAAAGAATAAATGTTAGAAGTTTCTTCTTGGTTGAGAGACAATGTAGTGCCTGGGAAAGCAGCTGCATTTGTTGTGAAAGTCTGGGTTTGAAGACTTGTTGAGCCATGTGTGTGAGTCAATTTAGGGTATCACTGAAACCCTCAGGATACAGTAATGATTTGAGATTTGCCACACCTGCCATATCTTCTGCACAGGATACTGAGAGGATTCAAGCACACAATGTAAGTCAGCACAGTTCACCCATGTGATATTGTAACCGACTAGAGTAACGGCTGGCATGCAGTAAATATCCAATAAGTGTCAGCCAATTTCAGTAACCATTTCAATATGGTTTCTTAATTTACATCATAGAATCATCCCAGCGATCTTCACTTCTACCTCCCTTTTCTCTTCTCTTCCTGTTTTGAAGCTCATTTCTCTTTGAAGCTTTTATTTAAGAGAAAGAATAAGATTTTTACCTCTAATGAGATCTTCTCTGATTTAGGTCTCAGATAACACAGTTTTCCGTCTATGTAATATATTGACCCATGATGCCTGATGACAGGTACTTGAAGGAGCATTCATTGAAAAAGTGAAGTTTCAAAAAAGCTTCCAGAACACACACACACACACAAAAATTAAGACCTGTTTTACAAAAAGTTATATCAATCATACAATATAATTCTTGAGTGCCAATTTTTTTAATTATAAACAGTATTACTTAAAACTAGTAGATTTTACAAAACTAATGTGATCATGAGGATAAAATATTTCCAACTTTATGAAGCATTTTTAAATTCTTGAAGTAGAAGTAAATTGATTTTTTCCCCCTATTTATACCTATGTAAGGTCATTATTGAATCTAGACTCCAGCAGTATTTTGCAATCAAGGCTAACTGTACAAATATGTTATGATTTTTATTTTGTTAGATGGCTTTACAATACCTATCCAGTTTTTCATTCTCTCTATGAATGTTTGCTGTTATATCTTGTGGAGAAGGACTCACACACAGTAGGCATTGCAAGGTGACGGTCCCACAGTCATCACAAAGTTATATTTTAAATCTAATGTCTCTGTCCCCAGAACTTCAGTGTTTGGGTCTTTTGTAAAAGAAGTTTCTCAGATATGTGATGTGATAGCTCACGGACTGCCGCAAAAATGCAGAGGCCTGGGGTGAAAAGCGTCTTGTATTCTGATCATTTTCCTCGGCAAGTTTAGAAAAGGCCACCGCCCATGACTAGATGTCACCAAGGGTCCCTTACATATGTGTCATTTGAACAGCCCTTATAATCCCTAGTTTCCAAGACACAAAATTATTTCTAGGAAAAAAAAATAAAGTATGGCACTGTCTCACTAATTGCAGACACTGTGACAGGCTTACACAGAAGCACACCAGCGTCCCCAAACACTTGCCAACCCACTACAAGAAGCCAGGACTTTAGCGGAGGAGGCCGATTGGCAAAGTTAATGCAGAGGTCCAGGGTTATTGAGAGCGGTTGTGTAATAGCAGTACATGCTGCAATATTCTGTGAAATCGTGCCATAAAGGAAGAGTATTTACAAGCCCTCGGAAAGCAGTGAAAAGCATATGCCAGACAGGAGCAGTTGGGCAGAGCTTTTAATCTGCTTGTCCATGTAAACGCATATAGTGTTATCATTGACCTTAGGTGGTCGGCAGGTTTGCGATTCTGCCCTAAACTCATCTGCTCCCATTTAAGACCCATCACTCTCTACAACACTTCCAGCAGCCAATGAAAAGGCATTATGGCCACTACTTGCACTGTGCCTCCCTTTCCTATCTGGACTCTGTCAGGCAGCAGCCCATATTTATCACTAGCTGCTGGAGGCCTCCATCTACCTGCTGTCAGCAGCAAGCACCGAAAGGAACCGCAGCAAATCTGAAAATACTAACCAATAGAACAGTGTCTAGGACAGGTGGCCTGGGCTGCAGTGGTGAGGACAGATGGACTAACAACCAGACAGACAGACAGCAGCACCATTAAGACAGCATCCATTACTTCCAGGATCAGAAGAGGGGAAGCCTGCAGCATGGGGGTGGGGGGATGCCATTCTTCCACTAGGAACAGGAAGCAGATTAACGAGGGTTCTGCCTTCCTCAAGCTGGCAGGCTTAAAGTATTTGGGGTTTTTTTGTTTGTTTGTTTTTGGATGAGAAGGAGCAGGGAATTCAGAAACCTGCTGCTCTTACAGAGCCAGGCCAGCTCTGGCCTTCTTAGTTAACAGCCTTTTATTCTCCCAGTGTCTAGAATGAAAGAGGAAGAATCACTGAATCCCTATTTTGCTGTGGCCCTGACACCCGTACCTCTTCCTCAGTCTAGCCCTCCCTCATCTACAGCAGTTGCTTTTGCTTGGGGGACCCACAGTCTGTGGATGCAGCTTTCCCTGTTCCTCTCCTGTGAGGCTCAGCTGCACTGAAGAGTTGCCTTTCCAGATAGTACCTTCCCTTCAGTAGGCAATTCTAAGGAGAAAGGCCATAATGGGTGTGCCCTGTGCCCTGGTATCAACCCTTGCTCCCTCCCTAGACTGCCTGCAATCAGCTAACTCTAGATGCAACAGGTTCCCTTTGGCTCTTCATGTCAATTGCTTGCCCCAAATACACCTTCTGCATAAGCAGAGGATACCAAGACATTAGTACCAGTCAGGGTATCTGCATTCCTCCACCCCGGAGAGGAAAACTTCACTGAATTTGTGAAGACCTCCCAAGGGAAGACAGAGTTGAAATCCCCTTTAACTTCAGCCCATGGGCGAGGCTAAGAAGCAAAGCTCAGCTTGTATGGCAGTCTTTGCAAACAGTTCTGAAGCAAAGGGTAGCAGAGTAGCACAGACACCTGCACTATCAATAGTCAACCCTACCCCTCCTCACGCCCAGGAAAACGGGGCACCAGGCACCTGTCCCCTGAAGGGTGGATGAGTTCTGTAAACAGGGGATGCATAGATACTTAATCCCTGTCTGCTTCCTTTGGGAAATGGGAAGGCCCCAGAAATCTCTTAGAAGCCAATAATGAGGAACCCCTATTTTATTTCAGGCCAGAGTTACCAATCAGCTACTGTCATTATGGAAAAAACTTTATACTGCCAGTGGCATTGCATGTGGATAAGAAAATGTGTCTTCATACAGTTATTCTGTGTAGAAGACCCGGAATAAAATGTTAAACAGAAGCTGAGGAGGCAGGTTACCAAAGATGGCAACTGCCCAAAAAAGACCCAACCTTTGTATCATAAAATGAATGAGCACCAAAACAAACACTAAAAATAATCCATTTAATTATATAAATGCCAGCATCCTTCACTGTTGTAACTCAGATCTGCTCAGCAACTCCAAGGATGAGCTGCCCTCACCATCTCTACCTCCACCCTTTTCTCCACTCATCCCATGGTCCCTAATCTGCCCTCAGCCGGTGGGATCAGCTTCACTCAGCTCTTCATATCTCACCCCAAGGTGGTCCCCCTGTCCACCTAGTCCTCCTGGGCACTCCTGTCTCAAGCCATCTTCCTGGGGTCTTAGGTTTTTGGCTTTGTAGGGTCCTCTCCTTCCTCCTGACTTCCAGACCTTTACCCTACTCAATCCCGGGGAGGGGCCCCTAGCCCCAAGGTGGGCACCTCTGCCCTCACCCCTGCACCCTCGCCAACCCCTCCCCCACACTCAACCAAGAGGACCTGGTGAGTGAGTGGTGAATGAACGGATGGAGGCACCACCGAGGGATGGATGGCGCGCCTTGGGGGGCTGGGGGGTGCTTACTTGAGCATGGCCTCTTCTTTTTCCTCCTCTTCCTTCTGCCGGTCCATCACTGCCATGATAATGTTCCTCTCCTCCTCGGTCAGGTGGCTCAGGTCGGGCAGCTCTTGCATAGGGGGTGGCACCGTGGGTGGGCGAGGACCTCGGGGCCCCACGGCCGAGGACATTTTTCGTGGCCTGCCCGCCCCCTCGGCTCGCTGGCTCTGGCTCTCACCTTTCGGATTCACGCCCCGCAGCTGCGCCCCTGCTTTCCACGCTCACAGCGAAGCCCTCCCGGCGGCGGCGGCGGCGGCGGCGGCAGCGGCAGCAGCAGCGGAGCCGGGGACAGCGAGGACCCAGTCTCTCATGATGCTCTGCCTCCCGCCGAGCCCGGATGCTGCCTTTGTTTGGGTCGCCCTGGCGAGGCTCGGGGCCGCCCGGCCGCCTCCCGCAGCCCAGCCTCGGCCGGCGGGGGCGGGCAGGAGGAGGCACGGCGAGGGGGCGAGGGCTGGCGCTGAGCTCCCGAGCGCGGCCGGGCGCGGGCTGGGCTGGCGGGCCGGGGGCGGGGCCGGGCCGGGGCCGCTCGACGCTGCTCGCTCGCGGGCTCCACTGCCTCCAGTTTGGGGCTGCGGGAGGGAGAGGGAGAGTTTGGGTGTCAGTTAGGCGGAGTCTCGGAGCTTCGCTCCCGGGTGATGCTGCTGCTCTCGCAGACATAAGCTGCCAGCCACTCAGTCCCGGAGCCGCTCCGCCCACGGGCACCACCCACCCACTCCTCGGGTCCGAGCCACGCGTGCCCCGGCCGCTCCCCCCGCCCCACGCTCGCCGACGTGCATACTCCACTGATCTTTCCCAAGGTACCCCTTACCCTGAGTCATCCTCCCTCTCCCAGGTCCTGGTCCATGTCATCCTCCCCAGCCCTATTTTCCCATGGGTTGCATTAATCACCTTCATCCTCCTCACAGTCTTCATCATTGATGTTTTTTGAGCACCCACAAGGTTTGGAACAGCAGGATGGTACACCCTCTAGATCTATTTTTCCCCTTCCTGCCACCATGTCTTTCTGATTTACTCGTCAAGTGTGCACAGCCACAGTTGTGTGGGGGTTTCTAGATAATTTGAGTGCACACACATACATACACACACCATACACACATCCAGCAACCCGAATTGCTATTGTACCCTTCAAGGCAATCTTTTTCTTGACGAGTTCTCTCTAGAATTGTTCTGCTATGTATCCTCATTTTCCCTGTCAAGACGCCTCACCACACAGTAACTCTTTAATTGCCATTTGGGCCACTGGGTAGCCCCATCAGACCGCATAGCTGCACTTCGCTGGTGCTTGTAAATGGATTATCTACTCTAATTCCTCCAGTGATGTTCGTGATCATGTACTCACTTCTCAGCCTCCGTGGGTACTTCTTCAGCAACACCACGATACCAGGATAAGGAAAACACCCACCCATATCCTGTTGGATTTAGGAGCGTCTGCTCAGAGCCTGGTACGACGATAGGCATTAAGGGGCGAGCTTCTCTTGGTGATGAAGAGGGAAAAAATTAATAGACAATTCTTTCAAAATACGTGATGCTATCGTCTTTGAGACCTGGAGACTGAATTTCGTTAATGCAGTTATAAAAGACTCAATAGAGAGACGGGCTCAAATTGAGCCATTTCCCAGTAAGGATCTCATAGCAATGATGAGAGACCGGATGGGTTTTCTCTCCCTGGGAATTCTTTCTGTAGTTCCACAAACAAGAGAGTACCTATTTTCCTCCTTCAGCCTTAACTTCGTTAAGGTAGAGTTGAGTGGTGGGGTCGGGATAGGGGGGTATAAGATGCTAAAAGCTTCACATTTAAATACCTTAGAATGTAATTGATTTTGCCTATAAATGCAGTTGCTGTCATGTGGCGATATATATGTGAATCTTCTCGATAATTAAATGCTCACTACCTACAGTATTAACTTGGTTCTTAAGACTCAATCTCTCCACTAAGCAGAACTCTTTGAAACAGTTGCCATGTCTGCTTCAGGCATCTCCAGAGTAAACCTAGTCACTTATCCATCTAGTACTGTTTAACATTGTCATTTCTATATCTGGTTATTCCTGTTGTCAGACTTTGGACACATCTAGTCCCTCCCACACCCATCTCTTTCTCTCCCTCTCTCCTTATAAAATAACTATCAAGAGGATTATACCCAAGAACAATCTTCTGTACGAACATATTTATTAATGCATTATAATCATCATATTCATACAAACCAATATTGGACATTTTTTATAGTTGTGTCACTTATGAGATTGTCACTGAAATAACTGTGTGGTCTGCTAAATTTTCCACTGATTTTTCAGAAGTACTGATGTCTAGCCAGATTTCCTCTTTGCTCTAATTAAGTAATTGATAGAACACTGATCAGCATCTTTTCTTCATTAAAAAAAATTACACTTGCTTCTCTTCACTGATCACATATTCAAGATAAAAAGAAAAAAAGAAAGAAAGAGAAATCAACCTGAGTTGGAATTCTGGCTTTATTCAAGACAATCTTGACCCTGGCTAAAGAAAGCCCTTGCATCTGTGTAAAATAAAGTAGAGACACTTAGCTTAGATGGGTGGGTGAGTAACAATAAGACACATGTAACGTTGTCGTCTGTATGAAAACCACTTTGTATGTTTTTTTTTAATCTCAAGCTCTCTCCAAGGAATATGTTCATCTCTGTGTTATTAAGGCACTAAAGGGAGCTGCAATATAGACAGCTCAGTCATCCTGCCAGATGCCCATCTCTGTGGAGTCCAAAGGAATTTGAAAAGACCATGGACAAAGGCCATGCCCTCAGGAGGTTGGCAGTCAAGTTGGTTCTCCTGAAATTCTTCTGAAATACAAATAAATCCTCAGTATGGATGGGAACTGGCTGAGGAAAACTCTCAACAGCAAGAACTCAATAGACAATTAATAACGCTGCTTTCATTTATTTTGGTTGCTATAATAAAATAGCATTGGTAGAGTGACTTATGTAATGGGAATTTATATTTAGAAGGTTTTGAAAGCTGAAATTTCAAGATGAAGGTGTCTACAGGCTTGTTTCCTTTGAGGCCCCTCTCTTGGCTGAAAGGTAGCATCTGTGTGTGTGTCTTTGGTGTCTCTCTCTCCACACGCACGAATACCTGTCCTACTAGATGAAGACCTGACACTTATAAACACATTTAATCTTATTTAGTTGTTTAATTTAGACCTTGTTGGGGGCTGGAGAGATGGCTCAGCAGGTGAAGGGGCTCACCAACAGGCCTGACAACCTGAGTTTGATAACCAGTCCTGCATGGGCGGAGAGAGAACCAGCATGAAAACACACACACACACACACACACACACACACACACACACAGACACTATATGCAAAAAAAAAAAAATTAATCTCCAAAATATAGTTGTATTTAATAGTACTGGAAGTTAAAATTTCAACACAAATTTGGGGGGGAATACATTTTATTACATAAGAACTTGTCAGAATTACTTGAGGGAAATGACTGCTGACATTATTGTCTTAACAAAGATGTAAAGAACTCTGCTGCTCTAATATACTTCTGTTTATAGCTGCCATGCACATTAGTGTGAAAATAGTAAGGGAATAAATGATGGTGTGCATGTATAAGTGCCAGCATACGATGTTTCCCTTTTCTCATCCTTTATGGAGAGGATCAAAACAAAATTTGAAAGCACAAATGAAGAGGTTTCTTATATGGCTATGCATAAAAGCATAACGTCTCCATCCTTAGACAAGCAAACAGTTAAGGTGTGTGTCCCCAAAATACACACTGCAGCTAGTTACTTCCTGGAGGCATTCCACTAAAACATGCTCAAAGGACTTGGGGAAATGTGCGCAATAGCTCTCTCCCAGAAATTCACAAGGTGCAGTAACAAATACAGAGTGCTAAGGTATCATTTGCTTCAGTAAAGAAAGATGCTTTGTGTGGACGGCTGCCTTTTCCCAGATGCATTGACCCACACAGCTGTTACCTCCTGATGGGAAAGCATGCCTCAGTCAAGGTTTGGAGAAAAACTTGACTTAACCCCTGTTACATGAAACCTTTAATCAGAAGGGCATGAAATGTCTGGTATAAGTCTCCTTGTTTGACCAATATTAGTAAAAAATAAATAGGTAAAGCCTTATTAATCTATTTATAAAACATGTATCACATTCCTTTGAGGGCAACAGAAATACTGTTTTAGAACATAGACTGAAACCATCCAAATCTATTCTTTCCGTTGATACTCTAAAAATCATCACTTCTCAAAAATGCTCTAAAATTGGACACTGAAGTTCATTATTAATTTAAATCAATTAACTGAGGTTTTAAAGGTAGCTGAGAAAATCACTGACACAAGTCAGTTTTAACCCCTCATTAGCATCTGAGAGCTATGGTTAGGACTATTGCTTTCCAAATCAAGCTCAACTGAAATTCAGATGGTGGCATTGCTTAAGAAAGGTGCATCACAGAGAGAAAGGTGCATGAACTGCAGCCATTTTGGATAAGGTGTTTTTATAAAAGACAAGAACACAGACGTCCAAGGGAAAGGAAGCTGTATGTAAAGACATACAGAGATACACATTGGGGAAGAAGGCCATGAGAAGACACAGGCAGAGGGTAGAATCATGCTGCCACATGTTTCCACTAGAAGCATCAGTCCCAGAGTTAGTCCTAGAGACTTCAGAAAGAGCATTGCCATTATTAACTACTTGGATTTTTATTTCTAGCTTTCATGATTGTGAAAGAATAAATTTCCATTCCTTCAAGCCATAGTTTCTGATACTTGTTATTAAGTACCCCCCACACACAGTGTAGCAACTATGTGCATTTGGACAAATCAGTAAATAGCCCTGAATCCTATTCTGCTTAGTAAGTTAGCATAACATTTGCCTTCAAAAATTACAGTGAGGAGAAAATATGGCGGACATGTACACAGTGCCTAGAAGATAGAAGGGACATATTTTTTTATTCTTTTCCAGTGCACTGATTGAAAAAATTGTTTTATCCACGGTGTCAAGGGTATGTATGATAGGGGAATATAGAGAATTAGCAAGTGCTAACTGTGGAAAACAGTGCACATGAATGTCCTATAGTCTGAATAAAATTGCTCTGAAACACAGACACATGCTTTGCTTCTTGTGTTATCTCTGCCTGTCTGCCTGCTACAGTGCAGGCCACATGCACCAGGCTTAAAATGATTACCTTCAGCCTCTTTACAAAAAGAGATTACTGACTTTTACTCTAGACGCTTGCAATATTGTTGAGAGAGACAAGCATAAGCAAACACACAAGAAGCATATATGATAATTAAATTAGACAATGACTTGCCATATGTGTTGGAATTGTTAGTCCTAAAGCAGGGGTCCTGTGGGCATATGGTTGAAGGATGGAGAAGCTCAGCATAGAATAGAATCACAGATGTGATAGAGAATAATATTCTGGGTCAGGAAAGGCCAGTACTGGAGGAATAAAAGGCAAGAAAATGAGGCGGGATCTTCAGGAGGGGGACAAGATGATTCCAAATAGGACAGAGTGAAGGAGGGCCAGGAGAATTGTTTTATTTCTCTGCACCAAGAAACCACTAAAGAACTGAGACATGGCACAGGGAGTCTGGCTGGAAGAAATTAAGATGACCCACAGCAGTATGGAGAAGTAGTGGGAGTGGAAAATCTGAATGTATTCAAGATGTGCCCTCTGCCCTGAACCTGGAGATCTGTGCAGAGATAAAATACAGAGTGTGTGAAAACAAGAATGATGATGACTCACAGGGTGGTCTGAGGTGTAAGTCAGGGTCCCTGGATCCTTATCATCAGCATCAAAAACCATATATGTATAATTTTTGTTGCTAACTGATCAACTCTATCTGAAATGTTTTTCTAAAACTTAAACATAATGTTTTCCTTTTATTTTTAAAAACTTACTAATTTTATTTGTTTATTTGTGTGTGTCTCTGTGCGTATGTCCTTCCCTGTGTATATGTGTTCCCATGCCAATGGAGACCAGAAAGGGTGTTGAATCCCCTGGAGCTGGAGTTGGGGAACAGTGTGAGAACTAAACTCAGACTCTCTGGAAGAGCAGTAACTGCTGTCAACTGCTGAGCCATCACTCCAGCATCCCCCCCCCCAATGTTTTTTATGTCAAAGGTTGCTTGACAGTCAGATGTAGGCATACATATGCATACTCATACAAGCTCTATAGACAGATTGCAAGTTAGTTTCTTCTCTGGGGAACAAATAAGTAGTACATCTGTGTTTCTTGATTCTGTACATATATTAGAAATATTTAAAATTTCTAAATAATTGTCACATATAAAAATATTTTCAAACATCAACAACACTTACTGAGATGTACCTTGGCTGGCAGGTAGATTTTTTTCCTAGAAGTTAGATTTATTGCTTCTATCCATGTGTGCTCTGACATCATTCACATCAAAACAATCGATCACACAAGAATGGCATTTATAAAAAATGACAATACCCTCTAGCTTCTCAAAGAACATAGAAATTTGTGCCTATCCTACCATTATTTGTATGAATAGCATTCACCGAACCGTGCCCTGGTTTTGGTGATAAATTAAATGGTCACCTTTTATATATACAGTTATAGTAATTTGCAAAAAATGTAGTCTTCCTGGCTTCAAGGAACAGTTGGCTTTCAAGAGATGTTCCTGAAAGTAGTTGGCTGAGATGGAATATCAGATTTGAGCTCAAAGTCAGCCAAATACCTATTTTAATCTTAAATTTGGTAAAGTTCCACTACTGTCATTTATTGCATGAGGAATTCCACGTGTGGGGACGTTTCTGTCCTAGGCCCAGGAAGGACTAGTGTCCTCTTCTGAAAGGTCATTCTGCAGTTAATACTCTTTTCTGTTTC
Source organism: Rhynchomys soricoides (assembly GCA_019843965.1). Taxonomy (NCBI): domain Eukaryota; kingdom Metazoa; phylum Chordata; class Mammalia; order Rodentia; family Muridae; genus Rhynchomys; species Rhynchomys soricoides. The sequence goes on from JADRCH010000031.1 coordinate 1,343,965, forward strand.
ACTTACTTCCAGTATATGTCTCCTGACTTGCCACCAGAGTTCACAGCCTCTGTTGCATTCTTCTGATGCTGGTCACCTTCCATATTAATCAAACTTGGAATGCTTCAACAGCAGTGTTTTGGAATATTTTCTCCACTTTGTGCTCTTCTTCAGTCCCTGTTTATAGCTTGAATCATTTCAGGGTTTTGATATGAATAGTCCCACTGTAGATGCCTTTAGCAGTTTCCTGGCATTCTTTGGAGAATGTCTTCTGAGGTTCTTTGCTAAGCAGACTGAGGTCCAAAGTCTCAATGCAAACCATTCTAGTCAAGCTGTGTGCTGTCCTCCTCACATAGAGCTCATCTCTCTCTAAAGAGTGGGCAATTTAAGTGACTTAAAAACAAATGTGACATTTCACCTACCTGCAAACCTAAAAGCACTGTAAATAGAAAAGATTTAAATAATAATTCCTAAGAATAGATGGTTATATAAGCACCTAAATTATAACAAATTAAAAAGAGGTTTTTCTAAAATTAATATTTTATTTTATTATACTTGTGTTACAGTAATGTTTCAATTAAACATTGACATCTCAAAATAAGATTGGAGCAAATACTCCTTGCCTAGAATGTGGTTTGAGCCCCAAATGTTATCAAGATCTGCCCTGAAACAGACAATCACTTATAATGATGTTGGCATGACTCCTTTAGGCAAGTGGAAACCCGACAGAGCACAATCTCAGCTTCCTGTGTTGGCCCCACAGGCCTAAGTCCCACAGATTAGAGGAAGACCTTGAATGTTCATAAATCTGAATTTCCTTGCCCCTAAAATGGAAACATAACTTTCCTTCTGTAACTGTTCTCAACATTTATATTACAGTAACATTGCTTGGTCCTGTGACGTGTTTCAGGCCTGTTTTAATTGCTCTACATAGATTCTCAATTTTTTTTCTCTTTTAACGATGGGCATGCAGTAGCGGTATCTTTGGGGTCAATATTAAACCTGACCAGGGGAGATCATTATCTTTCACACAGTGTTGAGATAGAGATGATATTTTTCTTGATCCTTTGAGAGCAGCTTTCAGATAATTATCCCCCCCCCCCCAATGTGTAAAGTCCTTCCTACTATGTGGTTTATTTTCTCCTTTTGGATAGCTCTGCCTCAATCTGAAATGTTCCATTCATAGAGCAAAAGATTTACCTCATAGTCTTCTTTTATGCCCTGATGTCTACCTGCACTCCTGAGCAGCATTTTCAACAGCCCTATAGATGCTACATATATATTCCAAAATACATAAACACACACTATATAATGCTACTTGTGTGTGTGTCTTAAGAGCTGATGATTAGGCACTGACAACCAATTGGTGTGCTCTTCCCTGGGGAAAACCATTCCTCTTGGTCTCAACATGGTGTACAGTTCATAGTGAAGGGATAGAGCCTCGTGATCTTCGCTACTATCCACTTTAGCATGCCTGTGGTTCCTGTCCTTGTTCAGCTCCTTTGCAGTCGAACTTAATGACATAGCTTCTGAGACTCCTAGGAGATCCAGTCTCATAACAAACTCTCTGATATTTTTGAAACATGCAGCATCAGGCCTACAGTGCTTCAGAGCATCAGATTGGAAGTGTTGGAAAGGTGGGACCCTTACTTCTCGTCCTCGACTCCACAGATAGGAGAATTGCTCAGCCCTATCAAAACTGCTGTCTTAGTCTGTTTGAATTACTCTATAAATAGCATAGTTTATAAACCACCGATATGTATTGTTCACAGTTCCCCCAGCTGGGAATTCCAATATATGGAGAAGGAAGATTTGGAATCAGTAAGAAAAATTTGGTACAACACAGAGCTTATCTTTTCTTCCTCTACATCCAGACATGAAAGAAGCAGGAAGCAAGGTCCATAGCCTTCTTTTATAGGGATACTGAAACCACCCATGATGGTTCAACCATAGTCAAATTATATACTAAAGAGCTTGCTTATTTCATGACATTGAATATTAAATTTAAACATGAAAACAAGGTGAGATACAAAGAGTCACACATAGCATTGAATATATTGGACTTAGACATACAAAATGGTCTAGGGATGTACCTCAATGTTACAATGTTTATCTGAAGTGTATGGAAGACTCTGAATAATCTCCTGCCACAGTCAAAAAGTACCAGACAAAGGGAAAATTATAAATTACGTATGTGTGTGTGTGTGTATGTGTGTATCCACAAAGAAATTAATCTTTATAAGAGTATAAATTTCTTTTGCCTTAACTCCGCTTCTCCATTCTTCCATTATCAAAATGTGGCAGCTCACAGAGCCATTTATCTCCTAAACAGCTTACTCATATCTATCCCTTTTCTACCTTGATTCATCTCTGGCCATCCTACCACCTGCCACCAGGACTTTTTAACTCTAGAAGGCTGAGTCTATCATGGTAGGACAGGATGATAGCAAATACAAGAAACACTAACAAAAGAAGAAAGTTGTAAACAATCACATCTCAACCACAAACACCAATCAGACAAAGCAACCTGGAAGTAGAGAAAGGCTATATATTTCCAAGTCCACCTGAATGGTTGACCACTGGAACCTTCCCATGTAGTATCACCAAATGGGAACCAAGTGTCTAAAAATACCCAAGCCGATGGGAGACATTCTTCATTCAAAGCTCCACAGAATTTTACAGCCATTTTGGAAAATTGTTTACAAGTTTCTTATGAAACTGAACACATTACTTGCTTAATCATATACTTATATTCTTGAATATTATTCTCTCAGAAGAATAAAATTATGTGTTTTTAATATAAACGTACACATAACTATTTACAGCAGATTTATTGTTGATATAAAAAATGAAAAGAGTAAAATAATCAAGTGTCCTTCTGTCAGTGGATGCCTAGAGAAATGTTGATATATTCTTACTTATCGATATTGTTAAGTAATACTTTAATGATTCTAAAGGAATGATAAGAAGTGAAAAGGGATCAGCCCAAACAATCATATGCCGTAAGTTTCCTTGCATAAGACATTCTTATTATGACATAATTTCATTTGATTGACAGGGGACTGGGATGAGGCGATAGGAGAGACAAGATTATTTAGAGGAGCATGAGGTACTTTGTGTCAATGTAAATTCTATATTTGGCTTTGGTAGTAATCTCTTGAATCTGTGTGTGAGTTATGACTTTGAAAAAAATTCCACCTCCGGCGTGAACCTTTAAAAATAGAATAGGTTTATAGTTATTATATTAGTGTCAGTCTCCGGGTTTGAGCCTTTCTTGTTGTATGACATGGCAATATTAAATGAAACTGAACTTTTGGTAAAAGCAATTTTATTATTTTCACAATATTCAGTCTGAGAAAATTCCATGTGTTATTCCTTTGATGCAGTGACTGGGAAAGTCAATATTCCTTTTAATCCCTATTACACTAATTAATTAATTGTCAATGACTATGACTTATCATTGAATATAATTGTCATGGTGATTGTGGTGATTTGACGGCTCCCACATCTCAGATATGCAGATGCTTGGTCCTAATCTGTGAAACTCTTTGGAAAAGATTAGAAAGCGTGGCCTTGTTGGGAAAGGGTATACTACTGGAGACAGGCTTTAAAGTTTCAGAAAAGGAATACCGCTCTGAAAGTCTCTCTCATTCTCTCCCTCCCTCCCTCCCTCTCCCTTCTCTCTCCCCATGACTTGCTAACCAAGATATAACTGCTCCACTATCATGGACTCTAACCTTCTGAAAACATAAGCCCATATTAAATATCTCCTTTTTAAGTTGCCAAGGTTATAGTGTTTTATCACAATAATAGAAAAAAGTTACTAAGACTTTGACCCACATAGAAAAAGCAGTCATTTAAAATTGTTTTAAGAGAAAGGTCTTGAAATATGACATCTTCTTGTGTTTAAAACTGTAACAAATCATTCTATTATAGTATTAAGCTTTAAATTGGCTGTTATACCTAAAATAAAGAATGGTTTTAAAACAAAATAAACAAATAACCAAAAGGTAAGAAGTTTTTAAAAGTTGGTATATCTTACTTACTCTAAATGATGCTTCCACCTATATTTATTTTATATTTGGGAACATATGGTCTGAAGGTGACCTCAACTTATTTTGGGGACTTAGTTGCCTAAGATAAGCTGTAAAGTACTTTCTCATCATGGTATAATAAGATATTGCTTTGTCCATAACACTGATACAAGTGTTGGTCCAAGTGTACTCATTGACAAGCACATCAATTTCATAGAGATAGTATTGATCTTTTATATTAGAAAACATGTGTCTTTGAATATACGTTTATTAGTTCTTTGAGAATTCTTACACAATGTGATTGATCCTATTCACCATCCTTCCCCAAATATTTCTGAGGCCATTGACCTGTCTCACAAGAGGTCTGTGGATATCTAGTGGTGGTAAGAATTGGTTTCATCTTGTGGAGCAGGACTTAAATCAGAAAGCAGTTGGTTGCTCCAGTGACATTCAGGCCACCACTGCAGCAGTGGGCATGTCTTGCCTTGCCAGCCATTATTGTAGCTCAAGGACTCAAATCTGGCTAGGATTGATGGTTGGGTTTCTCCTTCTATAACAAACATTACCTCTTACAGAAGTATGGATGAAGCTTTTAGGTCTATAGCAGCTTGATTACTCCTTGTTCTATGATTCAACTATGTGGTGTATTCAGTATTAGGGCCTTACTTTCAAGCTCTAGAGTGTACCAAGAACATTTATCATAGTTGTGTATTTCACCTCTTTTCTGTGACATTGTTAAAACATAAGCGGTGAGTATAGTCTAAGCATTATCTTCAGTACTGGAGACAAAGGCAAGCATAAAAGAATAAAAAAAAATCACAAAAATCACTCCTTTTATTTAGTCCAAAGAAATTGTATTTCACATGATGAAACCAGATTCCCATTTTGTTTGAGTCTTAAGTTCCTGTATATTTTTATCAATTCACAAACCTAACAGTCTGTTTTCAGTAAATCTGAAAAGTATGAAGTATAATATTTTATACATTTTTCAGCAGAATTCATAGTGAAGTGAGTGCTTTCAAGTTACATGGACTGAGAAACTTACAACATCTGACACAAGTGTTTAGCTGATCATAGATCACCTGTGTCCTGAGACTAAGAAACTAGCTCAAGAGTAAGTCTCCATTCAGTGAGAGAAAAGTAAATCAGCCTTTATTATTTTGTTTAAAGAAGGGATAGTCTAACATTAGAGACCCTTATGCAATTAGTAGAATCAATTTAACTAATTAATTTAACTAAATTATTTTAACTATTTTATTATTTTTACTTCCTCACTATTCCCGTCCATCTTTCCTTCATCTTTTATTCCCTTGAGGTTTTCTCAGAAGAACATCACAATACTCTTGCATGCTAATTGTAAAGTATTAGACTGTTTTCCAGGGAACCTGAATTGCATCTGTTGGAACCAGAGTGAAACAAGAGTGTACATTAGAGAATGAGATACTGAAACCAACCCACCTGCTCTACAGCTGGCAATGCAGGAACCATCATTACCGTGACACTATGTATAATACCTTTTCGCTCTGTAGCAATCCAAGTAATAAAGCTTTCCTAATATTGAACTGGGATGGAATACCACTCTTGAGGTATCCTAGGTACTGTGAGACATGGGAGAAGTGTAATTATAGACTATGGAGTTGGATGGTTGCTGCTAGTTTTGATTAAAGCATTGGAAATAGACTAACAGGAAGCATTGACTGGCTTAGGGTGACTGGTCAATAATTAAAATCCAGGTATAGGTGTTAAACACCATTACTGACACCTGCTATGGTTGCCATGACTGAAAAGTGTCCCTCCTCAAAGTACTTTGTTACCAAAGGAATGGTATTAAGTGGAACTCTTAAGAGGTAATTGGAACACAAAGTTAACTGCCTTCTAAAAGAAGCTTCACGAAGTATTTGATTAATTTGTCTTTCCATCTGCTGATGAAACCTGCTGGTATCATGGTTTTGAATTTCTCATACTTCAGAAGTGTGAGTAAATAAACTTCTGATCTGTATAAATTACCCGGTCTCAAATATTTTGCTATAGTAGCACAAAATAGTCTAAGGCAGCAGAATATAGGAAAGCCATAAAAGAAAAAGGATGTGATATGATTCTGACCAAGAAAAACTATGTAAGTGGTTGAATTTTCAATCTCAGCATATCTGCTATACCAAGATCAGGTACTAAACTGAAAGAGATTGGTACCCTGAGGCATGGAATGAAAATCATACACCAACGACCAGCAAATACATCATACAAGAGAAAATAGGACTTTTGAACTTAAGGTGTGGCCAAAAGACTTGAGAAGGTGTGATATAAATGAGACCCAAAAACTCATACATATGAATGCTTGGTCCCCAGTTGGTGGAAATAGGAGATTGTTGAAATAGGTGTGGCCTTGTTGGAGAAGGTGTGTCCCTGGAGATGGGCTTTAAGGCTTCAAAAGCCCAAGTTAGACTCAGTATCTCCTTCTCTGTCTCCTGCTGGTGGATAAGATGGGAGCTATCAGCTATACTCCTACAGCAGCATGCCTGCCTGTCTGCAAGCATTCTCCCTGCCACAATGGACATGGACTCAGCCTCTTTAATTGTAAGCAAGCCTCCAAATAAATGCTTTCTTTAATACGTTGTCTTGGCTGTGGTGTCTCTTCACAACAATTGAATAACATAACTAAGAAAATCAATAAACATGTGATAATATCCTATCACCCAAAATTATGGCACCAACAAAGTGACAGAAAAGACTTTTCTAATGTGTTTCCAACTTGGAGGGAGTACACCATGAAGGACGGAGTATCACATTCCAGGATACAATATGAATTCTAAGTGAATGATGTACAATTGATTCTATCCATCAAGACGAGGTTACAGAACCATAGTTCAGGAGTATTGTAGCCAAGTTCTAGAATCTCTCTTACACAAAGTCCTCATATATCATTCATTTATGTGCTTTATTAGTTCACTTATGGTGCTTGAACAAAATGCAATATACCAGATAAATTATAAGCAAGAGAATTTGATTTATCACAGTTCTGAATGGAGTGAAGGCCAACATCAAAGTATATGCCATTTACTGTTGTATTCAAGGAAAAGGCACTGAAATTTTCTGACCCAGTTCCTTTCCCAACATTCATTGATAGAGGCATAGCATCAAAGAGGAAATGTCAAATGCCACACAAATATTAAACTTCATATCAAAACATTTCTTTCTGACTCTTAGGGTCCTCTTTCTACTCTGAGAGGCTTATCACAGTGGTCATTAAATACACCCTTATGCAAAGAAAAGAATAGAAGGAAGAAAAGCAGGAAGGAAGGGAGAGGGGAAGTCAGGAAAAGTTAAAAATGATACAAAGTAAAATTAATTATCTTGATGGATGTGAAGCTAGTTTCCTTTTCTGTGACAAAATGCCCTGGCAATAAGCAAGTGAAGAAAAGAGGAGCTTCTTTTGACCTAGGGTTCTCCTTTTCGTTTACATTTATTTATTTATTAACATTATAACCCAATATCAGCTCTTCTTCTCCTCTCAGTACCTCCTCATGAAAGTCCTCCCCCTATTCCACTTCCCTTCTCTTTTGAAAAGGGGAAGCCCCTCTCTGGGTGTCAACCCACTATCCACCCACCACTGCCAACACCAATACCATACCACCTGGCACATCAAGTCTCTGAGGGACTAGGTGCATGCTCTCCCACTGAGGCCAGTCAAAGCGTTCATTTAGGGACAGAGGGTTCAGAGGCAGATAACAGGCTCAGAGACAGCCCCTGCTCCAGTTGTTGGGGAACCCACATGAAGACCAAGCTGCTCATCTGCTGCATAAGTTCAGGTAGTCTAGGTCCAGCCCATGCTCACTCTTCAGCTAGTGATTCAGTTAGGTTAATTGACTCTTGGTCTTCCTGTGGAGTCTCTGTCTTCCTCAGATCCCTCAACCCTTCCCCCAACTCTTTCTTAAGACTTCCAAGATCCATCTAATGTTTGGGTGAGAGTCTCTGCATCTCTTTCTATTGGCTACTGGGTAGATACTCTCAGAGGACAGTTATGCTAGGCTCCTGTCTACAAGCATAATAGAATATCATTAATAGTGTCCAGGATTGGTTCTTGTCCATGGGATTGGCCTCAATTTGTGGCAGTCATTGATTGGTCATTCCCTCAGTCTCTGCTTTATCTTTGTCCCCACACATCCTGTAGGAAGAACTCATTTTGGGTCAAAGGTTTTGTGGTGGGTTACTGTCCTTATCCCTCTACTGGGAGTCCAACCTTGCTACAGGAAGTGGACACTTCAGGATCCGTATTCCACACTGGTAAGAGATTCAGCTAGAGTAGCCCCTAGAGACTCTCTGGAGCCTCTCCCCCATTCCAGGTCTGAGGCACAATTGAGCCAGAGTTTTCATGTATTTCATGTATAGTCTCCACTGGTGGTGATAGCAGTGGTGAGAGCCATTTTAGACATGGCTGCAGGAGTGAGAGACAGCAGGCCTCATTGCATGGACAGTAGTGATATATCATCCATTTGTCATATGCTGTTAAATTTGATTAAAACCAATTAAAATGAATCAAAATAAAAATTAAAAATTAGAACTTTAGTTTCATTATCTATAAAAGTAACTTTTATTCACCTGTTGTAATTGTCATCTCAGAGACTTTCTGCTGAATGAACTTGCCCTTTCTAGCTCTTTCTGAACTCTGGCTGGCTGGTTCAACTCAGCTCTTCTGGCCTAAACTCCTCTCCAAGCTGACTGATTCAAATTGGCTTCTCAGCTTCAGACTGAATTGCTCTGCTTGGCCTCAAACTAACTCCGGCAATCTGCTCTGGCTCCTTCTGATTCTCTGGCTCATGGCTCATTCTATCTTCACCTGCAACCTGTCTATAAAACTGTCCCAGTAAACCTGCCTTTCAAATCTCTCTCTCTCTCTCTCTCTCTCTCTCTCTCTCTCTCTCTCTCTCT
>JADRCH010000031.1:1352913-1417329 GCA_019843965.1 Rhynchomys soricoides
TCTCTCTCTCTCTCTCTCTCTCTCTCTCTCTCTCTCTCTCTCTCTCTCCACTGCTCCCTTAAGTCGCCTCTCTTTCCTGTCTCTTCTTGTGAAAGTTGGGCTTATCCTATCTCTGACTCATTCTGTCAAATCTTTCTCTGATTGACTACTTTGTCCACCTCTCAATGATATGCCAGTTTCAAACATGGCTGTTTCTTTCTATAAACTAATCTTACATTCATTGTTTGGTATTAAAGGTGTGTACTAAGTATATGTCAATATTCCAACAAGATCATATTGTAATTCAGGGCATGTCTGCATTTCAGACAGATCACAAAGGCCTAGAAGGTTGCTGAAGCAACCATGTTGCTGTAGTAAAATTTCTGTACAATTAGCCACAAGTCAATTACCCAACTGCAGTACTAGTGGCTACTGTATTGAACAAGGTCCCATCAGTGTCCCATCAGGACAAAAAGTTTTATTGTGTTGGTACAAACAGACTAACATTATTATGAAACAGACTGAATGTTGGTGCTCAACTCAGTTTCTGCTTTTGCTTTTCTTTTCAGTCCAATGTCTGTCCTTGAGATGGTACTGTTCACATTCAGAGTGGGTCTTCCCTCTTCAGTTAAGTTGCTCTAAAGAAACTCTCACAGATACACCTAGAGATGTGTTTCCTAGTGACCCTGAACTCTGTCAGGTTGGCAGTGAAGGGGAACACTTACTGTTGAGGATTGGTCTTTTGATATGTGTTATAATGCTAAATACTGCCACCCCAAGGCCTGGTTGATGCCAGGGACTAGAGAACCTTCACATACACAAGTGATGCCATGAAACCTTGCCCCCAAGTTATCCCTGCTTGGTTAAATAAAGATGCCAACAGTTAGTAGTTGGGCAGAAAAAAAAAAAATAGGTGGTGCGTGAGATTAGATTCCTGGGCTTACAGGTGAGAGGAGAAGAGAGACAGACAGAGAGGGAGAGGGGGGAAGAGAGAGAGAGAGAGAGAGAGAGAGAGAGAGAGAGAGAGAGAGGTGGGAGGAGGAAAAGGAAAAGATGCCATGGGTTAGGTGAGTCTTGGAAACATAGCCACAGGGACTAGCCAATTAGAGTTAAGAGCTGCCCAGAAGGAACATAGCAGGTTATAACTCAGGTTTATTGGTGGGGAAGTAGATTTTAGTAGCATAGAGGGTAGATATCTGTCCAGCTCTAATGCTAATTGAGGTTTATTATAAATATAAAGGCTGTATGTCTTTTTTCCAGGAACTGAACAGTCAAAGGCAGAGTAGAAACCACTGATTGAGATTAATGGGAACTGAATAGTGAAAGGTGGAATAGAAGCCCCTGATTGAGATTAAATGTTTTCTACAACAATTATAGTAAAGAGATCCTCAGCTTCATGGAGTTATTTTTCCCACACCCACTGTTCATCATGTTTTTACTTTAATAAATTTTTAATGGATATTCACTGTCATGTTTTGTGCAAGGAGTGGGAATATGGGCATTGTCTCTGTCAAATAAAGTTTATAACCTAGTTAGGAATAATCAATAAATTAACAATTATAATTGTATGAAAGTGTTAGGAGTGAGAAGCAATATATAGTAATCTAATACCCAATTGTGCTGAAAAGCTTTCTCTCAAATAAGTAGGGGACTGCTAGGCCAAACACCTAGCACCTGGAAAACTTTCTGTGTGAGAACTTAGGATCTACAAAGAAGTGAATTAATGATAACTTGTCTTAGCTAGCCCAATATATGGCTGAGTGTGTAAATCAAACATCTTGTTTGAGTAGTTGATATGTGACTAGTGAAAAAACTCAGTGTCTACATTTTAAATTTTGTTTTGTTGTAATTAGTTTTCATTTAGTTGTATGAGACAATTTGATGCTATATAGTACATCAAAGAAACAGAATGTCATCATAGTTGCAATGATATTCTACTAGACTGTTCTCTAGAGACAAACCAGTGAGTATGTTAGTGCCAAGAGCCAAGGTCCGTAGATAATATGATCGACTATTGTTTTTATAATAAATGGAGGGGCAGTCACAGAAAAGAGTAAGGTATGATGACATAATGTCTTAGTCAGGGTTTCTATTCCTGCACAAAACATCATGACCAAAAAGCATGTTGGGGAGGAAAGGATTTATTTATCTTTCACTTCCACATTTCTGTTCATTACCAATGGAAGTCAGAACAGGAACTAACACAGCATAGGAACTTGGAGGCAGGAGTGGATGTAGAAGCCAAGGAGGAATGCTGCTGACCGGCTTGCTTCCCTGGCTTTCTCAGCTTACTTTCTTATAGAACCCAGGACTACCAGCCCAGGTGTGGCACGACCCACAATGGGCCCTCCTACCCTTGATCACTAGTTGAGAAAAATGCCTTATAGCTGGATGTCATTGAGGCATTTCCTCAAGGGAGGCTCCTTTTTCTGTAATAACTCCAGCTTGTGTCAAGTTGACACATGAAACCAGCCAGTACACATGGTCACCTTATATTGCACAAAGATATCACTGAGGATCACAACCCAATAATTAAAGCAGGAAAAGCCATTGAACTAGATAAAATTATTTCTCAGTGTAGAACTAGCACCAGGACTTAAGTCAGATACTAAAACCTGAATGTATTCTAGTCTCTTGTAGCAGATGGCATGGCACAGGATGTGAGCATATCTCGAATACTTTAAATCATCTCTATATTACTTAATAGTAACTAGCACAATGTGGATGCTATGTAAGTAGCTTATCTACTCTATCATTCAGAGGATTAGAGGATGATAAGAAAAATGTCTATACATGTTCAGTTAAGTGTAATGTTTTTCTAATATTTTTGGTCTGTGGTTAGTTGGACTCATAGACACAGACTCCACAGACACAGAGGCTAACTGCACATGAACTTGCAATTTGTGTCATATTTTCATAATATTTGCTCCATTGTCTCATTGGCTGTACTCAGCCGAGGGTCTCATCGGCCGCACTCAGACAAGGGGGCTTCCTAAACCTTCGGTTTCTACTATTCAGGGTCATAAGCAACCGCCTGTTACTGGGCCTCCAGTTTCCTTTCATATTCTGGATTCTTTATTGGCTAGTCCTATATCCTTAATTTGAACTTTCATTTTATAATGTTTTCATCTGTACTAGTCTTCAAAGCCCAAACTATGAGAATTTGTCTTTTACTTTTCATGCTTTTTCTTTGTTTGTCTCTCTTACTTACCTTCTTTTTCTCCCTCCCTTCTTACTTACTTTCAGGCCTTCTCTGTCTCAAAATGAAAAAAACTTTCTAATTAGTAACTTTAGCTAAGAATAACGTCACTAATTCCTGAGATATGGCTTAATTAGTGGAATCTATTCATCTACCCATGGTGTGCTTTAAGATAAATATAGCCCTTTAAGCTGAGTCATACCCAAATTATAAAAATACATTTTGGAGACTATTTACTTGTATCAAAGGAAAACCCTCATAATAACTGTGTTCCCACACTACAACCTCCCAACTATCATTTTCCTGGTAATGTTTCTGGACTTAGCAGGTAATAATGCAGTTGCACTTCTGAGAAAGGAACTGACTTACAGGTTTTCTGTCATACATTTGTGCCAATATAACACTCTTGTTTTCCCAGATAGGGAGATAAACCAATCCTGTTTTGCCTCAGCATTTTCTAGGAACTGTAAGAAAACACATAATTTAATGCCAAGAGATGGGTATATAGATGCTTTTTAAGAAACCTTTGGCCGGACAGTGGTGGCACATGCCTTTAATCCCAGCACTTGGGAGTTAGAGGCAGGTGGATTTCTGAATTTGAGGCCAACCTGGTCCACAGAGTGAGTTCCAGGACAGCCAGGGCTACACAGAGAAACCCTGTCTTGAAAAACCAAAAGAAAAAAAAGGAAAAAGAAAAAGAGAAGCCTTTTCTCCTTTATGGATGACACATAGAGTTTAATAAATGCAGAATCACAAATTAATGATGAAATGACAATAAATGTGAATATTATCACACTAGAGACCCTTGACCACAAAAACAGGACCCTGTCATGTTCCAATTGTTGACAAAGAGAAACCAGGGTAAGACAAGTCCGTTCAGTCTGCACTTTGCCTTTTACGGTAATTGATACATAGTTCCTGGGTCAATTTCATCAATTGAACTGAAGGCCCATGATGCCATCGGACAGATAATGCATAAGGGCAATCAATAGAAAGATTAAAAGCTACACAGTAGCTTGTGTTTCAGGTTGACAGCTAAAGAACCTAGACATCATCACTCCCTTCCACTTGATAAGAAGAAAAGATAGGAAACAGAACAATAGTGTTTTTATATACAAGGACTCTGGGCATACCACCACTCTGAAACATGGAGAGGCAGATGAATTCAGAAAATCGTAGACAAGGTTACCTCACTGGGAGGACAGGAGCTGGTAGGAGCAGGTTGGTAGGGCTCTTGGGAGCTGTGATCTTAGCTGTATTCCATATTTTGTCATTTTGTTTCTGTGGTCTCCACCAGGTTTCGTACTGAAGAGTCGAAACAAATCCTCTGTTGGCTATAAGGGGCTAGAAGTAAATCAAGTAAGCATTTGAAAACTACCCAGATTGTTCTTCACTTGTACAAAAGATTATTTTCTAGGGATATCAATTCACCAAAGCCTTCTCTCTCACCTAACGAAAAGCATATTTATCACACTCCAGGGGGCAGGAAACTATTATAGAGGCTACAGCCCAGGAAAGCAGGTACAATGAAAGACCAATTTGATCAGGTGATAGAGAGCACTCTTTCTCATGCTTCATCACTAAATCAAGAGGGCTCTAGTAGGTTAGTCCGTACCTCCTAGCAGTCGGAGCCCCATAGTGCACTCATGCTGTTTGAGGACTTATTCCTAGAGAAGCTCAAAGCAAGAAATATGAACATCCTGGAGCAATCTGAAGCCTCTGTAATCTATGAAACGTACACATAGCTCAACTGCTAGCCAAATTAGCATAAACCACTAAAGGCATTTTCCTTAGTTCCTTACCACACATAGTATATATATATGAGCAACAGTAAATGGACTGAGCAGTCTATATTTATATAAACATGAGTGTGTGCAACAATAATTAAAGAAGAGACTATAAATTTAAAGGGGTCCTGAGAGGAGGAAGAACATATGGACATAATGTAATACATTATGTATATTACACACACACAATATAGTGAGTGTGTATGAGAATAATGGACATAAGGTAAATATAGTGCTTGTGCAAGAAATTCTCAAAAATAAATAAAATTTAAAAATAATTTGCAGAGGAAAAAAGGAAGGAAGGAAAGAAAGAAAGAAAGAAAAGAGCTGTCCATAGTCTAACCAGAATCAGCTGTGATACCAGCTTACAGAATTGCATAGGAAATTAAAATAATTGTTACAGGAGCAGTAGAGAGCATGCATCTATAGAAGGATGAAAAGTCTAAGAAAAAGTAAGAATGCCTGGCAAGATGGCTCAGCAGGAATAGAGGCTTGCAGCCAAATCTAAGGACATGAGTTGGATCCCAGATGCCCAGAAGGTAGAGAACCAATTTGTATAATGTGTTTTCTGACTATCACATAGTTGTCATTGTGTGTAAATAAGTAATTAAAAGCAAATATGATAATTTTAAAGAATAAAACATAAAAATAGTAAATGTCAAGAAACAAAAGGTAACGCACAAACCTTTTGTAGTCAAATTAGTAAAACTGACAGAGCTAAGGAAGAATTTAGTGAATTTGAAAGTCTGTCTAATAGAAAAATTCCCCAACTGAAAATTAAAGAAAAATTACAATATCATAACTGTGTCAACAACATCAATAATAACTCCAAATGTAAATGGTCTAAATATACCAGCTATAGAACAGAAATTTCCAAAACACAACAAAAATCTTTTGTCTACCTAGTGTCAGAGAAACTACTTTACATATGGTCACACCATATGTGTCTTTTATTTAGAATAAAAGAATCCAGAAAGATACACTGCTCTAAACCCAAAGAAAGCTGGCACCTCTTTTAGTTCCTTACAAAGTATAATTGTCAAGTGAGACATTATAGAAGACAAGAGAAAAGCATTACTTAATGATGAAATCATAAAATATCAAAATAGATAATGTATGTGAACCTACATGAGTTTAACATCAGAATATCAAAACAAGTGAGAGGAAAAAGATAGAATTTCAACAAATAATCAATCAATTCACTCTTATAATTGGAGACTTCAACAGACTCACTTCAGTAAACTTACACTTCAAGGAAGGAGAATGTGAGTTAGGATATGTTTGACCTGAACAACTCTGTTAATCAATTTGACCAAATTGGCACGTATAGACTACTTTCAACAATTGCAGAATATGAATTCTTTGCATGATCCTACAGAAAACAGACTAGGGTGACCCATGTTCTAGGATGTAATATGCAATTAGAGAAATGAAATGGATACAAAGTATACAAAAATATTCTTACACATTAATACAATTAAAATTAATCAATGATATCTGGCAAATACCTACATATTTGGATGTTCAATAACACACTTCTTACTTTATTTTTATTTTTTATTTTGTATTTTTTTTTTTTTTGGTCTTTTCAAGACAGGGTTTCTCTGTGTAGCGTTGGCTGTCCTGGAACTCACTCTGTAGACCAGGCTGGCCTTGAACTCAGAAATCTGCCTGCCTCTGCCTCCCGAGTGCAAGGATTAAAATAGTGTGCCATCACTGCCCGGCATCAATAACACACTTCTAAATAGTGCATAGCTTTAAGAAATTTTAACAGAAAAATTAAAAAGTTTTTTAAACCAAATGGAAATGAAAATATGACATACTAGTACTTGTGAGATGGAACAAACAGTGCTTAGAGGAAATTAATACAATTAAAGGCATATATTAAACATAAAATATCCATACTGAATAATATAAGCTAAACATTCCTCACATAAAACTACAAAACGAAGAGTAATTTAAGCCTAAAGCAAATAGAACTAAAGAAATAAAAATCAGGGCAAAACCAATGAAATGGAAAACAGTGGGGAAAAAAATCAATGATTCCCCCAAACTAGCTCCTTCAACGGATCAATAAAACTGATAAACTACTATCCATGCTATTCAAAAGTAGATGAGAGAGGGAAAATAAAGGTGTGGGTTAGCAGTTTTAGGGGTGAATGACGTTTGTAAGACCAAGGCCAAAAAGTAAAAAAAAAAGAAAAGAAAGACTCCAGATAAAAGCTATCTATCCTGTAGCTGAACAGCTGATAGGAGGATTTCCCACGAGAGTACAAGTTAGCAATTCTAACATTGCTATGTTTGCATACATACCATATATGTACATTTGAAATTAAACAATTAAGTCACTGAATAGCAAACCATGAAAATCGTCTCTCATTTTGACACACATAGTTTTAGAAAAGCGAGAGACAAAGGGTAGAATAATCCATGTAATAACTAACCACAGTTGGATAGGTTGTAATGGGTAAGAGATAGGTGATATGTTTAGCTTAACATAGAATTGTGTGCCTCTATAGAGGAGGCTTGATTGGTGGGTGTGTGTGTGTGTGTGTGTGTGTGTGTGTGTGCGCGCGCATGCACATACACTCCTATATTAATCAAGTGAACACTGCACACACATTTCCTTAGTCAGCAGAGAACATGAACAAATCCTGAGTTCCAACAGTCATAAAAATGTCTTAATAGCAATGAGACCCTCTAGGGCTCAGAGGTTGGCTTGAAATACCATTCTCTAATAAAAAGAAGTGGGGCTCCTTAGAGAGTGCTTGATAGAGACCAGGAACAGTATCAGATGGAACTAGAGGAAAACATTCTCAAGAACAACCACAGGGTTCCACTTTGTGCTGCTGTGTCTAAAGCTTGTCTACCACAAGCTTCTAAAGGGGAAAGCTGGAAATTGCACCTGATGAACTCAAGGATCTGAGATCAGCTAAGAGCACATAACATTAGCAAGGCTGAGAACACTGTTGTAGTCTATGTGATTTAAGCAATAATAGATCTTCATTTCTCATAGTTCTAGAAGCTGAAAATTCCAAGAACAAGGTGCTGGAACATGAGATTCCTTCTAATGGCCCACTTCCCGGTCACAGATGAGCACCTTTAACTGTGGGCACACTTGCTGGAGGTGAAAGGAAGTTCTAATTTCTCTTCCTTGTGATAAGGAGGTTAATCCCATCGTGGGCCTCACTCTCAAGATTTTTTCTAAACCCTGTTACCTCTCAGAGGCCTCACCTCCAAATACCACTACAGTCAGAGTAGATGATTTTAATAAATCGATTTTAAGAGAACAATCATTCAATGGTTTGTAAGATTATATCTTAAAGGATGAAACAAAATAGTCATGGGTCATAGAGATATACAGAGTGATAAAATCAATCAATAAATGAATGGAGGAAGAAAAATATTGCATGCAGAAAACAGTTAATAATAACTTGTACAGTTACTTCAACCTCAGAGAGGAAGAAATTTCCCCCTTTCCGTCAGCTATACAGAATGACATTCTTCCTGAGAGTACACTTGAGAAGGGAAAAGAAAAACTTCATAAAAACATAAACTGCAAAATATATCAATATTTACTAATTAACTGTGTGTGCCCAGCGATGTAAGATGTTAGTACCAACAGCTCTGTGTAAGAATATGCAATCTCTTTATGCTATAATCTCAAGAACTCTATATTTAAAATTGTCTTAAAATTAGAATCTATTAAAAGAAACTACACAGCATTTATAATGCTGTGAGATAGGATAGAACACACAGAATGATCAAAGATAGATTCAGTGAGTAGAGAGTGCTAAATTTATCTGAACCCCAGAAGAGAAATGGTTTTGAGAAAGTTTCCAAATGGGAAATACCCATGGATGCATCATGGCAGGCAAGAAATGTGAATGAAACTGTGAATTCTGATCATAGCTGACGTGAAGGAAGTATACTGAAGTATTCCAAGTGGGAAGTAGTATTATTAAATGTATGAAAAGCTAGATGCGATGGCACATGATTATAATCCCAACAGTAGTGAAGTGATGCCAGGCAGCTTGCTGCAACTTGCTAGCCAGCCAGTCCATCTGACACCTGAAGCTGTTGCCTGGCTTTCACATGCATGCACCCAAATGTGCATGAGCAATTGCCACACACGTGTGCACTCACAGACAGTTGAACTTGCACTCCCAAATACACACAAGTTGTATGGAAAACTCAGTGACTGTTTGGGAGAAGCAGGTCCTGAAGTTTAGCTTAGATGAGCTTGTATTACCTCAAGTGGCAGATGCTAAGTGGTAACTGTGCTGAGGTTCCTAGATACAGGTGTATGGAACGAGGGCTTTGTTTAGTATGTGTGAGCTCATGGTTGGAAGGAAGATAGGAAGTGAACCTTTAGGAAGAAGTGGGAAGAAAGACAAGTAGAAAGTCTCCTCTATAGCCAAGGCCTAATGTTCTGTGATGAGATGACAGAGATGGAAGGGAAAGTGGCATGATGCTGTGGGGACCGCCAAGAGAGAACAAGAGAGTGAGGATTAAACAAAGGGGCAGGTGTTTTTTAATAATCTGTATTTTAACTTACTTCATCAGAATTCTCCATGTTTTCCCTTATACTACAGATTCTAATTCTGTTGCACGATAAGGTCTCAGTTGAAAATGCTTTAATATTGTTTTGCCTCTAGGAGTGGTCCTGTGGTCTAATTCTAAGCATTGAGATATCAGTTGATGTCTAAGGGAAGATTTGATTTCCTAATTATACAAGGCAATCTCTACCAGTGTCTCTCTCTTGCCTGCTCCTCCCCCTTAAGATCCCAAAGGAATACAGACATGATGCCTAAGCTTTTGTTAGCACAATGCAATTAAGGGAGAGGCTGACACATGGTGAGGGCAGCAGGAAGAGCCTAATGGGTTCTTCATAACATAATGTAGCTATTTCCAACCTTTATTTTACATGTCAGAAAATGAAACATTCAGTTGTTGCACCTCTTTCATATTTCCAATTGAAAAAGAGTAAGGGGTTAGCCTCAGAATTTAAACATTGGCATGCTATGGAACAATGTTGTGTTAACTGTTCATTGGAGGGAAGCAGATGAGACTGTGCTCCTCAGAGAGACATCTTCCTGAGCAGCTACAACTCAACTTAGGTTTGGAGGCAGGGCGCTGTGCATCCTCAGTTAAGTTTTAATTCAGGACACACAATAACCTAATTTGCTTTGTGTGCTGATGGCCAAGGTTCACAACTCTATCTACTATACTAGCCAGAATACTCCCAAGCCTTTTAACAATGAAAATGTTGTCATCCATTCTCATCTTCGGCTTCTGTGTTGCTGTAATTAAACACTGACCAAACTCAACTTGGCAAGGAAAGAGTTCATTTCAGCTTACAGTTTCAGGTAGGAACTATCATTTAAGACAGGAACTGAAGCAGAGGCGATGGAGGAATGCTGCTTACTGGCTCACTTCCATAGCTTGCTCAGCTTGCATGCTTATAAAACACAGGACCATCTCCCCAGTGATGGCACTACCCACAGAGAGCTCAGCTCTCCCACATCAATCATGAAAATACCCAGTGTCTCTTGCCCATAGGCTAATCTGAAGAGACAATTCCTCAGTTGAAAGCCTATTCTTCCTAGGTGACTCTACTTTGTGTTGTTAATAAAACCTAACTGATGCACTCTGCTATTTTTTAATTTTAAAATTTGAGTTACAATCCTTTAAAAAAATATATTTATTTTGTGTGTAAGGGTGTGTGTATTTGTGTGTATATTGTGTGTGTCATCATCTACATATGCATATAAAATCCACGAAAGCCAGAATAGGGTGACAGATCTTCTGAAGAAGAATTACAGATGATAATGATTGGTCAAGTGGGTATGGGAAACAGAACTCAGATCCATTGCAAGAGCAGCAAGTGCTCTTAACTGTTGAGCCAACTCACCAACCTTTACTGGTCTGTTACTATATAGAGGCTGTGATCCAGAAGAAGGCTCTTCAGCAGATGAGTTGAATTCTTCAAGAACAAGGACACCCTCTGAAGAAGAGGCTAGTCTACCTACCTGACTGCTATCACATGGCTCCATCTTTGCCTGGCACCCAGACCACAGTACAAATTTGTTACAGGTACAGGTTATCAGAATGAGCATTCAGAATGGACATTTATGGACATTTAATTCAGTTTACATGTTTCCATATCTGAGTTTTTGGATGACCCACTTTTCACTTCTCTAACTACTGCTTAGCAATCTGTAGATATCCTGGTGGGAATTGGGAGAGTGTTATAACCATCACCAAGCTGTTTGCTATACCCCTCATGCCAGTGTACTAAAGACATTGACTGAGTAGGACTTCCATGTTTCTGGAAAATTGGGATGTTACAGATCTGGAGCCACATTACCTCAGGTTTTCATTATTCCTTGTAAGAGACATTTATTTCCCACCTTTGGGTCTGACCTAATATCCTCATGTGTACTGGGTAAATTCTTTTGGAGTATACTAGCATACTATCAGCTTGGATCAACTCTTAAGTATCATCAGAAAAACTATCAGATTTCACATGTTGCTATAACTGCTTACCTGATGTTCCCATGAATGCACTTAAAATGCCATGATGTATGTCTTTCCTTTATTTTTTAAGTGTAAAACCTTCATGAAACTATTACCACATTCGAACACGATGTTTGGGGAAACCAAAATCTGAGATCTCAGACCATAGTCACTCATATTTGGCTCAAAATGAGTGATCTCTTCAAGATCTGTGCTTTTGCATGGACAAATGTGATTTTGATCAACTTGCAGTTTTACTTCAAGCTTTTAGGATTAGAGAATTGAAAAGACAAGACATAATATATGTAGCAATAAGTAATAACAACCTTCAATAATTTGGTGAATGCCTGAGGTTGCTTGGCATTATTCCAGAAATGGGGACAGAGAAATAAGTAAACTATGCAAAATTCTTGCCCATATGAATTATATGTCCATATGGGAGAGATGGGAAATAAACATTGAAAAAATATTGCGTGTCTGAAAATGGAATTATGAAACATTCTGAGAGTGAATGGAAAAAATGGGAGAATGGTTAGGGTCATGTCCAACAAGTTGTCTTGGATGAGAGAGAAACCTGAGAAAGGTTTCAAGGAGGGTGTAGAGGAATTATGCAGATGATAAACATGAAGAATGTCAAGTGCTTTTTCAGCTCTGGTTCCTTTCATCATATCAAGGAATTAGACTAACCACTTGCTCTGGGAAGAATGGGCTTTGTCCACTTTGGTGTGTATACATCTTACCATCACTGTATAACAGTGACCTCTAGAACAAATGAACTCAATCATGTCTAAATGCATGATCTAAGACTGTCTATCTGAAACAAGTATGCTATAGGAAATGTAGAGTCAGTTCAACAGGATTCAAATACACAAATAAATATTTTTTATTTGCTTATGAGCAAAGAAATTTTGCTATAAAGAGTTCTCATGATTACAACTATAGGATCACATAGTATGGGATAGAATATCAAATGGTTGTCAGCTTCACTGGGTAAATTCTTGAACATGTGGAATAATCTCACTTAGAACTACACAAACAGCTTCTTTGTACAGATTTTATTTGTTACAACACACTTGCAAATAGGTGAAGCCTGTTGTCAGCACATCTCTGGGGTCACAGCTCATTTTCATAGTTACCAACTTCCTATCTTGTCCTTATTTTTAAAATTTTATTTTTAATTAATTGAATTTTTTTTATTCTTTAATCCCTTTTTACAGTCCAGTCTTCATCCTACTCCTGACTGCTCCCTATCCCATATCTCCACCCCTTAGTCTCCAATGTTCCTGCCCCCACACTCCCATCCTATCAGGCCTCTCTACTCCCTGGAGTCTCAAGTCTCTCAAGAGTTAGGTGCATCTTCTCTCATTGAGGCCAGACCAGGAACTCCTCAGCTGTATATGTGTCAGGGGTCTCATATCAGCTGCTGTATGCTGCCTGGTTGGTGGCTCAGTTTAAGAGAGATCTCAAGGATCCAGGTGAGTTGAGACTACTGGTTTTCCTATGGGGTCACCATCTTCCTCAGCTCCTTCCAGATTTTCCCCAATTCAACCAAAGGGGTCCCCGGCTTCTGTCCATTGGTTGGGTGCTAGTATCAGCATCTGACTCTTTCAGCTGCTTGTTGGGCCTCTTGGAGGGCAGCCATGCTAGGCTCCTGTCTGCAAGCATACTACAGCATCAGTAACAGTATCAGGCCTTGGGGCCTCTCCTTGAGCTGGATCCCAATTTGGGCCTGTCACTGGACCTCCTTTCTCTCAGGTTCTTCTCCATTTTTGTCCATGCAGTTCCTATAGACAGGAACAATTCTGGGTCAGAGCTTTTGACTGTGGGATGGCAACACCATCTTTACTTATGTGTAACTATCTGTCTGTGCATGTCCCCTTTAAGGCAAATCAAAAAGAAAGAGGCATCAGAGTCTCTGGAGCTGAAGTTGTGAGGGTATGGCATGGGATAGGGGTAGGGAGCTGTCTGAGGTGTGTGCTGGGACTGAACTCATTCTCCAGAGGACGCTAGAGAGGCTCTTAACTACTGAGCCATTTCTCCTACTTCTTTTATTTGTTTTTATTTATATCAGACATAAGTACTGTCGAGCATATGTCAAACACTCAGTGACTTTCTGTGACCACAATGATGGTGACTGTAATGGTATTCAATTGGTCACTGTTTTTGATGGACACCTAAAAGCAGATGTCGAATTTTTATTGGCTTTCTTTACCCCATTAAGTAGACATTAAACATTCTTCACTGTCCGGAAGAAAACACTTAGATTTAATGCTTGCTAGGTCATTTGCTTACCATGACACTGATGTGGGCAGGGTATAAATGCAGTATGCAAAAGTAGACTCCACTGGGATGCTCACAGCATCACATATAAAAAACTGAAATGTGAGGAGTGCGGAGAAGCCTGTGAACTGGGGTATGGCCAGCACTGCTGCTCAGAGGGACCTCCCGGAACACTCAGGACACAGGGACCTACAAGCAGCCTGGGCAGGAGCCTTCCGGTTTCCTTCTGCAGCCAGGGACTTCAATCTGCACCACTGGGATCCATAGCCAAATAGCACCAGGAGAAAGCTAGCATACCAGGAGTGTGGACAAGCCTGTAAGCAGAGGTAAGACAAACATCACTACAAGTGGGACCCATGAGGAACCTTCAGGACACAGGGACTAAGGAGAAGCCTGGGACAGGAGCCTTCCAGTTTCCATCTGTGGCCAGGAACTCAGTCTGTGCCACATGGCTCTATATCCAAATAGTGCTGGGAAAGAGTTAGCCTCCCAGGAGTGTGAACAAGCCTGTGGTCAGGAGTAAGGCCAGCACATCTGCTCAGAGAAATTCACCCAGAACCCTCAGGACATAGGGACTGAGGAGTGGCCTTCTGGTTTCCTTCTGTGGCGGGGAGCTGATCCTGTAACACAGGGCTCCATACTTACATAGTACCAGGAGAGAGCTGGTCTCCCAAGAGTGCCGACACACCTTCGAGCACTGGAAAACCACCACTTCTGTTCAAATTCCTTGATCAAGAGGAATCATCACAGAGCCATCAGGACACAGGAACCAAGAAACAGCTGGGGACAGGAACCTTCTGGTTTCTCTCTGTGCCTCAGAGCTGACCCTGTACCACAGCTCTCCAAGCCCAAATTCCTCTAAGACAGACCTGGTCTCCAAGAAGTACTGACACAAAAGCTTGCAGAAAGGACAAGCCACAGTCAGAGAGAGCAAGACCAGCTAACACCAAAGATAACCAGATGGCGAAAGGCAAGGGCAAGAACATAAGGAACAGAAACCAAGGCTACTTGGTATCATCATCAGAACCCAGCTCTCGCACCACAGCAAGCCCTGGATATCCCAATACACCGGAAAAGCAAGACTCAGATTTCAAATCACTTTTCATGATGATGATAGAAGATTTTAAGGAGGAAATGAATAACTCCCTTAGAGAAATACAGGAAAACACAGGTAAACAACTAGAAGCCCTAAAAGAGGAAATACAGGAAAACATAACCAAAAAGGCAAAAGAAATGAACAAAACTATCCAGTATATAAAAATGGAAATAGAAACAATAAAGGAATCACAAAGGGAGACAACCCTGGAGATAGAAAACCAAGGAAAAAGATCAGGAGTCATAGATGCAAACATCACCAACAAAATACAAGAGATAGAAGAGAGAATCTCAGGTACAGAGGATACCATAGAAAACATTGACACAACAGTCAAAGAAAATGCAAAATGCAAAAGCTCCTAATCCAAACATTCAGGAAATCCAGGACACAATGAGAAGACCAAACCTAGAGATAATAGGTATAGAAGAGAGTGAAGATTCACAAATTAAAGGGCCAGTAAATATCTTCAACAAAATTATAGAAGAAAACTTTCCTAACCTAAAAAAGGAGATGAACATAAACATTCAAGAAGCCTACAGAACTTCAAATAAATTGGACCAGAAAAGAAAGTCCTCTCATCACATAATAGTCAAAACACCAAATGCACAAAACAAGGAAAGAATATTAAAATCAGTAAGGGAAAAATGTCAAGTAACATATAAAGGCAGACCTATCAGAATGACATCAGACTTCTCACCAGAGACTGTGAAAGCTAGAAGATCCTGGGCAGATCTCATACAGACTCTAAGAGAACAAAAATGCCAGCCCAGGCTGCTATACCCAGCAAAACTCTCAATTACCATAGATGGTAAAACCAAGATATTCCATGACGAAACCAAATTTACACAATATCTTTCCACAAACTCAGTCCTACAAAAGATAATAGATGGAAAAGACCAACACAAGGAGGGAAACTATACCCTAGAAAGAGCAAGAAAGTGATCTTTCAACAAACTCAAAAGAAGATAGCCACACAAACATAAAAATAACATCAAAAATAACAGAAAGCAACAATCACTCCTCCTTAATATCTCTTAACATCAATGGACTCAATTTCCCAATAGGAAGACATAGGCTAACAGATTGGATACGTAAAGAGGACCCATCATTTTGTTGCATCCAGGAAATGCACCTCCATGTTAAAGACAAACACTACTTCAGAGTAAAGGGCTGGAAAACAATTTTCCAGGCAAATGCTACCAAGAAACAGGCTGGAGTAGCCATTCTAATATCGGATAAAATCGACTTTCATCCAAAAGTCATCAAAAAAGATGAGGAAGGACACTTCATACTCATCAAAGGAAATATCTAACATGAAGACCTCTCAATTCTGAGCATCTATACTCCAAATGCAAGGGCTCCCACATTCATAAACAAAACTTTACTAAAGCTCAGAGGACACATTGCACCTCACACAATAATAGTGGGAGACTTCAACACCCCATTATCATCAATGGACAGATCTTGGAAACACAAACTAAACAGAAACACAGTGAAACTAACAAAAGTTATGGACCAAATGGGTTTAACAAATAGCTATAGAACATTTCATCCCAAATCAAAAGAATATACCTTCTTCTTAGCACCTCATGGTACCCTTTCCAAAATTTATCATGTAATTGGCCACAATACAAATCTCAACATATATAAGAAGATTGAAAGAATCCCATGCCTCCTATCAGATCACTACGGATTAAGGATGGTCTTCAATGGCAACAAAAGAACAGAAAGCCCTCATACACATGGAAGCTGAACAATGCTCTACTCAATGATTACTTGGTCAAGGAAGAAATAAAGAAAGAAATTAAAGACTTCCAAGAATTTAATGAAAATGAAAGTATAACATACCCAAACTTATGGGACACAATGAAAGCAGTGTTAAGAAGAAAACTCATAGCTCTGAGTGCGTTCTAAAAGATACTGGAGAGAGCATACACTAACAGCTTAACAGCACACCTGAAAGCTCTAGAACAAAAAGAAGCTAATACACCCAAGAGGAGTAGAAAGCAAGAAATAATCAAACTCAGGGCTGAAATCAACCAAGTAGAAACAACAAGAACTATACAAAGAATCAACAAAACCAGGAGCTGGTTCCATGAGAAAATCAACAAGATAGATAAACCCTTAGCCAGACTAACCAGAAGGCACAGAGACAGAATCCAAATTATCAAAATAAGAAATGAAAAGGAAGATATAACAACAGAATCTGAGGAAATTCAAAAAATCATCAGATCCTACTACAAAAGCCTATACTCAACAAAATTGGAAAATCTGGGTGAAATGGACAATTTTCTAGACAGATACAAACTACCAAAGTTAAGTCAGGATCAGATAAATCATGTAAACAATCCCATAACCCAATAGAAGCAGTCATTAAAATTCTCCCAACCACAAAAAGCCCAGGACCAGATAGGTTCAGTGCAGAATTCTATAAGACCATCAAGGAAGACCTAATACCAACACTCTTCAACCTATTCCACAAAATAGAAATAGAAGGAACACTACTCAATTCATTCTATGAGGCCACAGTTACATTGATACCAAAACCTCACAAAGACCCAACAAAGAAAGAAAACTTCAGACCAATTTGTCTTATGAATATCGATGCAAAAATACTCAATAAAATTCTCACAAACCGAATACAAGAACACATCAAAACAATCATTTATCATGATCAAGTAGGCTTCATCCCAGGGATGCAGGGATGGTTCAATACCAGGAAATCCATCAATGTAATCTACTATATAAATAAACTCAAAGAAAAAACATACAAAGCCATTTCATTAAATGCTGAAAAGTATTTGACAAAACTCAGCATCCCTTCATGATAAAAGTCTTGGAAAGATCAGGAACTCAAGCCCCATACCTAAATATAGTGAAAGCAATATACAGAAAACCAGTAGCCAACATCAAACTAAATGGAGAGAAATATGAGGCAATCCCACTAAAATCAGGGATTAGACAAGGCTGTCCAGTCTCTCCCTATCTATTCAATATAGTACTTGAAGTCCTAGCTAGAGCAATTAGACAACAAAAAGAGATCAAAGGGATACAAATTGGAAAGGAAGAAATCAAAATATCACTATTTGCAGATGATATGATTGTATACTTAAGTGACCCCAAAACTCCACCAGAGAACTTCTACAGTTTATAAGCAACTTCAGCAGAGTAGCCAGATATAAAATTAACTCAAACAAATCAGTAACCTTCCTATACTCAAAGGACAAACATGCTGAGAAAGGAATTAGGGAAATGACTCCCTTCACAATTGTCACAAACAATATAAAGTATCATGGTGGGACTCTAAACACACAACTGAAAGATCTGTTTGACAAGAACTTCAAGTCTCTGAAGAAAGAAATCGAAGAAGACATCAGAAGATGGAAAGATCTCCCATGCTCATGTATTGGCATGATTAATATAGTCAAAATGGTCATCTTGCTGAAAGCATTCTACAGATTCAATGCAATCCCCATCAAAATTTCAGCTCAATTCTTCATAGACTTAGAAAGAACAATTCTCAAATTATTTGGAATAACAAAAAACCCAGGATAGCAAAAACTATTCTCAACAATAAAAGAACTTCTGGGAGAATCAGCATCCCTGACCTCAAGCTGTACTACAAAGCAGTAGTGATAAAAACTGCATGGTATTGGTACAGTGACAGGCAGGTAGATCAATGGAATAGAATTGAAGACCCAGAAATGATCCTATACACCTACAGTCACTTGATATTTGACAAGGAGCTAAAACAATCCAGTGGGAAAATGACAGCATTTTCAACAAATGATGCCAGTTCAACTGGCAGTAGACTTGTAGAAGAATGCAAATTGATTCATTCCTATCTCCCTGTACAAAGCTCAAGTCCAAGAGGATCAAGGATCTCCACATAAAACCAGATACACTGAATCTAATAGACAAGAAAGTGGGGAAAAGTCTTGAACACATGCGTACAGGGGAAAAGTTCATGAACAGAACACCAATGGCTTATACTCTAAGATCAAGAATGGACAAATGGGACCTCTTGAAATTACAAAGCTCCTGTAAGGCAAAAGACACCGTAAATAGGACAAAATGGCAACCAACAGATTGGGAAAAGATCTTAACCAATCCTATGTCCGATAGAAGGCTAAAATCCAATATATGCAAAGAACTCAAGAAGTTAGACTCCAGAGAACAAAATAACTCTATCAAAAAATGGGGAACGAGCTAAACAGAGAATTCTCAACTGAGGAATCTAGAAGGACTGAGAAGCACCTAAAGAAATGTTCAACATCCTTAGTCATCAGGGAAATGTAAATCAAAACAACCTTGAGATTCCACCTCACACCAGTCTGAATGGCTAAGACCAAAAACTCAGGTGACAGCAGATGATGGTGAGGATGTGGAGAAAGAGGAACACTCCTCCATTGCTGGTGGGATTGCAATCTGGTATAACCACTTTGGAAATCAGTTTGGTGGATCCACAGAAAATTGGACATAATACTACCCAAGGACCCAGCTATACCACTCCTGGGCATATACCCAGAAGATGCTCCAACATGCATTAAGGACATATGCTACATTATGTTCATAACAGCCATATTTATAATATTCAGAAGCTGGAAACAACCCAGATATCCCTCAACAGAGGAATGGATACAGAAAATGAGGCACATTTACACAACAGAATACTACTCAGCTATTAAAAACAATGACTTCATGAAATTCACAGGCAAATGGATGGCACTTGAAAATACCATCCTGAGGGAGGTAACTCAGTCACCAAAGAATGAACACAGTATGCATTCACTGATAAGTGAATATTAGCCCAAAATGTTCGAAATACCCATGATTCAATTCACAGCAACTGTTGGACTGAGCATGGTGTCCCAGATAGTGGAGTTGGAGAAGGGACTGAAGGAGCTAAGGGAGTTTGTAACCCCATGGAAGGAGCATCAGTGTCAACTGGTCAGTCCCCCCGCCCCGTGCTCCCAGAGACTGAACACCAACCAAAGAATACATATGGAGGGACTCATGGTGCTAGCCACATATGTGGCAGAGTATGACCTTGTTGGACATCAGGGGGAAGAGAGACCCTTGGGTCTGAGAGTGTTAGATGCCCCAGTACAGTGGAATGCCAGGGAGGGAAGCTGAAAGTGGGTGGATAGATGGGGGAATTCCCTCATAGAGGCAGGGGGAGGGGGGTTGGGATAGGGGTTTCCAAAGGGGAGACCTGGAAAGGGGAAAACATTTGAAATGTAAATATAGTATCAAAAAATAAAAATTAAAAAAAATGGAAAAACAGAAATGTAAAAGCATCCTCCTCACAGCCAATAACCTCTTGAGCTTTCTTATAGATAATTCCTATCATGAAGGTAGATTGGAGCTGTTTATTTTGATGGAGGGTATATCCTAACAGAAGCAAGACCAGAGAGGCAGTGGATGTCCTGTCTCCTGAGTATTTTGAGAACAAGGAAGGCCTTGGTCTGGTAACAAGACCTAGAGTTGAGCTTCTTTGTACTTAGAACCTCCACAGCTCATACTGAGTCCTTTTTTTTTACCTGAATCATTTGTCTCCATATGTTGGTTTCTTGTTGACATAACAAATTACCAAAAAGATTAGTGGCTTAACCTATATGTTCTCTCTTGTTCTTTTTCTCTCTTTTACTCCCTAGCTCTTGATCTCTCAGACAGATATGCTTCCTCCAGCAGTTCCAAAGGATGCATTGATTCTGTCTAGCAGAATTCTTCTGCTCTCCTTGGCCTGGGCCCCTAGGTCTGTGTGACTCTGATATTGACTTCCATCATCACATCTCTCTTAGTCTCCCAGTCTCCTCCTTTGCTTCTAAAATTTGGAATCACATTCATTTACCCAAATAGTCCACGATAATCTCTTCATCTCAAGAGCCTTAGCTCAATCAAGTTTGCTTCCTACCATGATTTTCACAATCTTTGTGTATAGCTTATTTATTAGCTATATTCCTGGCTTTTTGGATGGGATACATTTGACATTTAGTATTTCCAACATTATCTCTTCACTCATTTTAGAATAAATATTGGATTATTCTATTACTTCCCTCCTTTGGGATATGAATCTAGTCAGCTGTCATCCAAGAAGCTTTTGGATAAATGTTCTTGACTGATAGATTCTCAACACTTCTTTGATAAATGTGTCACCTTTCACAGTTCCCCTGGAAAATCAAGTCCATGACTAATCACTTGCAAAGTGGCATTAGTTAGATTCAAGTTGTAAGTCAAACAAATGTATTTTTTAATCAATCATTATTAGATCTCACACAACTATATTATGGCAGACAGACACATACAGAGAAAATTGGGAAGACAAGAAGGAATTGTTGGTATTGCAAATGAGAAAAATAAAGAAATTGTTAGACCCTAAATTCTATGTAAATATTGAATTAAATTTCTTACTATCCATATAGTATGTAGGAGATATGTGATTACATGGTAAGATAATAGGGCATTACCATTCTTCTCTATGGGATAGCAGGATACATCTGAAGCTTCTTAGTCAACTGTCTGAAGAAATAACCCTGTTGACAGACAACAGGTGACTATAACTGTCCATTGTGAAATGAAAGTTTAACATATTTTAATTTTTATTATCTATCTCTGTGGGGGGAGTAGAATGTGTGTGTGTGTGTGTGTGTGTGTGTGTATGTGTGTGTGTGTGTGTGTGAGTGTGTGTGCGTGCTTTCCCATGGAAGTCACAGGCATCAGGTACCCTGGAGAAGTTAGAGGTGATTATTAGCCATCCAATGTGAGTGCCAGAAACTGGATTCTAGTGTTTTAGAAAAAATAATACACATACTTACAAATAAGAACATACTTCCTATAGCCCTGAAGTGAAGTTCTGTTTCATGTTACAATATGGTAGACCCTCAGGTGCATCGTGCTTAGTAAAAAAGTCAGACACAGAAGAACATATGTTATATATAATTCCATTTATATAAATCATCCCAAACAAGAAAATCAGAAAGTTAATTGGTGATGTTTTTAAAAATTCTGGGCAAAGAAAGGTGAGGGTATGAGGGGGTAGGGAAGAGAAAATGATTATAAATTGTCATAAGAGTTATTTTTTGAATGATTAAACTGTTCTAAAATTGAGTGATGGAGATGGTTGTCCAGTGTCTGTAAATTTATTGGTAATCCTTGACTCTTGTGCCTAAAATGAGTGACTTTTATTGCTATAAATTATGCTTCAATAAAACTGTTACTAAAGGAAAAGTATAATGTACTGCTTGTCAAAAATTTTATTTTAGAACATATCTTATTTTAAAGTCAATGTGTAATAATACTTGGTGTGGGTTATTTTATGAGGAAAATTATAAGCAACTTAATCATGCCTAGAAGAATAACAGTATGAGAAAATTCATGATATACACCAAACACAAACACTTCTAAATCTCTATGCCTCATAACTCCATTTATATTTGTTTTTTAATTTTATATAATATATATTTATAAATTTAGATATAATTTAAAGTATAATTTAAGTTACTTATAACATGTTCATTTGCACATGGAATATGTTATTAACCCTTCAAGCTATTCCTAATACCCATGTAGTAGATTTAGGTCATAGAAGTGGGTGCTGTCATGACTATTAATTGTTCTAATTCTGAGCCAGTTGACACAGAACATGGAGAAAAGCATCCTACAAATTCCAAGTGAAAAGTCTTCTGAGCCAAAATGACAGAAACAGGATAAATGAAAACATATGAATTCTTAATTGCTACTGTAATTGGCAATGATTGAGACAAACCACTGGAAGAAATGAATGTATGTCATATCTCAATGTTCTCTTCCAAGCAGGTCTTACAAGAACCCTGTACATATAATGCACAATCTTTCCTCAAGGTTTCATACTCTGATGCTCTTCCCTAACAGACACTATGTTGCCTTCTTCTATTGTTTATTTCAGTTGCAAGTGTATAATTGGCTTGTTTCTATTGTCTAATTAGATGCCATTCTCAGATACTAGCCCCATCGATAGACCCACATTAAGAAGGGTAAGCATGTTTCAGTCACTACTCTTTGTTCAATTCCTGCAAAGTCTCCTTCCTTCTTGTTTGCCTCTTCACAAGTTCTCATTAACCTGTTCACTTCTTCCTTAAATGTTATTTCTGCTAATTAACCTTGATAGCACATTCTCCTCCAACGGATCTGATTGTGTCCTTCCTATTTGTACAAAATCGCTAGGGATCAATCTGAACATTTAATAGTGGTTACCTATGGGTAGCCTAATTACAGAATACTTTTATTTTCCCCTTTTACCATTTTGCATATGCCACATGAAGTTTCATTTCACACATATTCTAAAGCTTTTTGCATTTGTATACTCAAAGGGAATGCTAAATCATTGCCTGTCCCTTATGTTGGTAACATCTCACTCCTCTTGGATAAAATTCCTGATAGAAACAATTTATCGAAGGAGAAGTTGGTTTTGGCTCAGGATTTCACACCATGGTGGGGACGGCATGAGAGAGTGCATCCTGGAAGGGGTGCATGGTAGACGTTTCTCAAATTTTAGCAGGTTATGGAGTAGAGAGCTTAGCTAGAACCGGATGTGTATATAATTTTTAAGGCTTACTTTTTGTGACCCATTTCTGCCTCAAGTCAAAAAAGTGTTAGAACCTCTTAGAATATTAACACCAGCTGGAGACTAAGTATTCAAACATATGAACTTGTGAGGGACATTTCACATTCAAACCAAAACACCTATATTTCCTTTGCTCTTCAATGCTTAAAAAAGTGCATGCAATCAATAACAATCTGGTACAGGTTTTCTTAATGTTGAGGCTATTGACATTTTGAGATGGATATTTCTTTGCTGTAAGAAATGAATGTGCTGTGCATTATACAATGGTTAGTGTTATCCTAAGCCACAATCTACCAAAGTCCACTTGTGACAATTAAAAATATTTCTGGACATTGCCCAAAATCTGGTGTGTGCGTGTGTGTGTGTGTGTACAAATACATGCCTAATTAAAAGACACCGTTTTATAGGCTCCTTTTTTGTCCCACAAGATTTCCATTGTGTATGTTTGCATCTAGTATCTCCAGGGATCTAGAAAGTAGAATCCTCTGTGGGCAGAGTCTCGCCTCCATTGTCTGTAAATATCCTGATTAACCCCATGCTGTTTGTCACCTGAGACCTAAGAACCGCACACAATTTTCTGGGTAAATACTTAAGGGCACAGGAAACTTTCATCATCTTCAGGTGTCCTTTATGCTTTCTGCCAACGCACTTATTTTCAAAGCCTTGACAGACGTGAGGCTAGGTAATAAAGAACAATGATAATGTCAACCGCCACTGAGGAATGAGGTTTTTATGGCAAATCATTACTTAGTATGCATAACTATGTAAGATCTTGAGATCTATGTCAGCAACTATGTACTGTATTCACCCTTAAAAAACCAGCTGTGTGCACTGATTTACTTTTAAAGAACAGTCTTAACAATCTGTTTTCATAGAAATGTCTTCACCTTAATGCTCTAAGGTCATTATGTACTTTACAGAACTGGTACAGTGAACATTGCATTAATTCAAATATTTGTTTTTCTTCCTGATGTAAACAAGTGTTGAGTTTACTCATACGCATGATTCATGGACAGATTAAATGCTTATGAATTTAGTTTTAGCAGTTTAAAGATCAATTGCTTGTCAAATCAATAATTCACAGTACATCCATAATAACCCCTGTGTAATGATCAACCCAAACCTTGTCTTCAGGTTACGCATCGATTTCTAAAACACTTTTTATCTTCTAATAATGCAAACATTAGGTTAAATTCACTTCCTTTGTAAATACTGAAATACCAGATGCTTTCTGTAACTAAACAAAAGCAGAAGACTTGAATAATTTATCACGAGGTATCTAATTTTCATCATTCTATTTAAGATTTGCAGAATGATAATCGTGACTTCAGCTGTAGTATTCTTTTTGCCTCACACATCCTCCTCAGCCCTGGATAGCCAAAAAAATTTCTCTTCTTGTCAAAGAAAAGTTTTATTTCTCCTCTGCCTTTAAAAGTCCTTGACTACCTAGTGTGGATTTAGTCACTGTGCTGGTGATCCTCCCACTTCCTGAATCTATCACAGTTCCTGTAACAGTTCGCCATCATCCTTTCTCATGTCAGTGTGTCCATCTGAACCTATGGGATATCAAACGACAGACAGGATTACTATTTTGACTTGTGATAAGTAGTTATTAAACAACCAATTTGTCACAGGTGGTCTTCTAGAAGATAGAGACTCGGGAAAGTTCCTAGTTAAAGCTGCCTACCACTCAGGGAGGAGACAAGAAGCCATTTTTGTAAGGCAGTGAAGACAACCAAGCACAGGTTACCTGGAAACATATTGAGAATGTGTCTGTCTTTGACAGGGATTCAGGGAAAGAGTACTAAAAGAAGTGATGCCCCAACGGAGTTTTCACAAGTAGAGAGAGGGGCATCATTACACTGAAGGGAGGTTAGGTAGGTGGATAGTAAGAAGCCCTGGATGAGGTCAGGTGCAAGGCAGAAGCTACACACTTAGGACATAAAGTGCTGCACTGTGGAGCTACCAGTGAACTTGGCTTCATTTGTGCACCTTCCTTATTCAGATCCTTGACAGAAACAAGCCCTACAATGGGTAAGACCTCAGTCTTACCTGTGTTTGATTTGACAGTGTAATCTGCGTTGTCTTAATATGGGAGACAAGCAGATAATAATTTTCTGGGATACAAAGATTTAGCACATGCTGGAGAGGCAAAGATAGACTTTGAGAAAGTCCCTATTTCGCTGGGGGAAGGAGATAAAGATAATCTCTTGGGATTAGTTAAAGAGGGCAGAACAGTGAGAACCAAGAGTGAATATAACAAGGATTCTCGGAAAACACAAATGAAATTTACATATCACAAATCTCTGGTGTTCCCAATCTGCACATAAATTTTGGGTGCTTTTGTTGTTGTTGTTGTTGTTGTTCATTAAGAGAAAATAAAGAAAATAAAGGATTATGTGATGAAAGGCTGGGAATGTTTGGCACGGATGTATTGTATCTTCAGTCTACAGTTGGAGGTAAAATGCTGTGGGGTTTGACAAACAAGTATTAAGAAGCAATTTACTCTGTCCAACAGTTTTTTTGTCTCACCCTACACTGCACTGTGAAATATAAACACAGGTTTGTGCTAATACAAATGTCAGCTATGGACACAGTTATGTTCATAACAAGAGGGAAGTGTTGCGGATGAAGATGAGAATTATGTGCATTTTTTTCCATTATATGTACCAGATAATCAGCCGTGACCTTCTACAATTAACAGCAACAATGGAGCTTGCTTCCCTTTTTTTGATACAAGGTCTGATTATATTGCTCAGGCTGCCCTCAAATTTATGATCCTCCTGCCTCACAATAGCTGGCATTGTAGACATGCCACCAAGCCATCTCTAGAAGCAATGGCGGAACATTATAAATTGTAAGTTTATCATTTATTATCACATAATCTTCATTTTTGTGTTGCTTACTTGAATTAAGATCTTCATTTTGAAGTATTGTATTTCTCCAAGTAATTATAAAAGTAAAAGATGGGTATGACCTAATTTAGAGACACATAATGAACAAAATTATTCATAGTTAATTTATCATTATAAAAAAAAAAGCTTTATGGAATCCTTAAATTATATCTGGAAGGCCTGAACCATAATAATTAGCAGAAATGCTGAATTTAAAATGACTGGTTTTCCAGATGGAGTACTGCTACTTGAATCTTTGGAGAAATGTTTTGAGGAAGTAGCATAATTACAGATCGAAAGCACAAATATCCCCCACTTTTTTAGGGAAATGGTCCTTAGCATATAATGGCAGCTTTTGTATGTTGCTTTTTCTGAAGAAAGAGAAAATTATTATGCCTTAGAGTTAACTGGCATAGCTGTTGTATTTGATGTGGGAATAATTTAAACAGCAGTTTGGTAATGGTTACATTATTACCGTTCTTTTTAAATTGTTTATTAGCATGGTTTGTCTTGATTTATTCCAGGATACAGTCCCAACAACAGTAATCAAATATCAAGGCAAGAGAGGGGATTCTTTCTAAAAGTAGATAGCACAGCTCCAGTCCTAGACAGGCTAAGCTCCCTGGGGAGGTTCTTATTAGAGGCACTGGGAGTCACAGAGCCTTGCAAGTGAAACAGAAGCCTCGGGATTGTAGTCATCATCACTGGAGGAGAGGGTAAGGCAGGAACAACACTCTTTGGAGGAGGCATTCTGGAAGAATATCCCCAGAAGAACTAGTACCAATAGCCAGATGTCTGAGCACAATCCCTGCAGTGGGAAAAAGGCTGTTCTAAGAACTCCCTTAGAATTGCTCTGATGCCAAGCTCTTTGGACCATGATGGGATTTACTGTCAAGATAATTCTTATTTATTTTATATACCATACTTTAATATGTTATAATTTTTCATATACTATGCTCTTAGAATAGATTGAGTATATAGTTGATGCTTAACATGACAGGAGATGAAGGAAACCTAGGACCATATCTCTTAGACCTTTTTATTGCTTACTTGTCTGATCTAGTGATATAAACAATATTGGGCTGGCTTTTATGACATCATTCCTTGTCTTTCCTAGTGATATTCACAATACTGTACTTTTGTGATGTCATACATATGAAGATAAGCATGACCATGAGGAGGGATTATGAAGTGCTTCTCACAATTCTGAATGAGATTATTGTCCTACATCATACACTGCTCATTGCTTCCTCTTTATTTGTATATTGTTGCTGCAGCTACACGGAGAGTGGTAGTATTTCTTAGGAATACCATGGTACTGCATTGCTGGCTTGTCAGATTTAAGAAGTAGAACTCTAAAGAAGAATTGGGGTGACCATCCTGATTGCAAGGGAAGTTGTAAACATGTGGTAAGGTAGATTATATATATAGATACAGATTTTCAATTATTTCTTTATTTCTGTGTACCGCATGCATACAGTGCTCACAGAGGTAAGAAGAGACTGTCAGATACCTTGGAATGGGAATTACAGCTGTGGGCTGCCATGTGAGTGTTGAAAACCAAACCATGCACCTCTGCAATAGTACCCAGTACTCTTAACCACTGACGCATCTCTCCAGCCCTGCAAATAAAATACTGATGTTTTGGTCCTTTCATGGGATTGGAGGGAGGGTAGAAGATGGGTGCAAATACTGCTGGGTATTTGTTTCTTTAACACAAGCCACATCTTTTCTGTCATACTGGTGACAGGCATAATTAGTAAGAGGAGGGTAATGACTGTCCAAGCAACTTATGGATTCGTTTCAAAGCTTGGACTGAATCCCTTCACAAACCCAGGAAGAAAGCCAAACACTCTAGTCTTAGTAAGAGCTATAGGGTGGTTTAAGGGTATTGGGTAAAAGTGTATGAAGCTAAACTGAAGAGACATAAGCTTTCTGATCCAAAGCAAAGCAACTCCTAAAAAAAAAGAAAAAAAGAAAAAAAAGTGAACTCTTCTTTCTAGGAGCACATTCATTACCTAAACTGACTAAGTGATAGAGAAAACTCTCATGAAAAACCCTAAATAAAATAGGCATAGGACAGATGTTGGGTTTCTGGTACAACATGTAAAGATTGTTTACATGTTCTGTGATCCATCCTAATAACGACAGAGCTGAGCAAACTATAAAACAAGCATGTCTCTCTCAGAAGCCTCAGAGGAGTAAGAATGGTTGCAAATACTACAAACCAAATTGAAAGAACTCCAAGTCCACTGAGACTTGCCAGCAGATGATTTCAGAATCAGGTTTGACATAGCTGAGAGCTAAAAGCTCCAGGAAATCCCAGACATAGGGTAAAGAGGCTCTGCCTTCCATGGGCTTTACTTGTGGACTGTCCTCTAAGTTTTCACAGTAAACCCTGGGGATGATTCCTCTAATACAGCTGCAGAAAGAGAGGAAGAATAGTTGTGTGAAGTACAGCAAAAACGTACTTGTCTTCTTAAGGTCATCTTTAAAGGACAACACGTTTTTAAAGTGGTTAAACATGTGTGATTATTTATAACCTCACCAACTTCAGGTGAAGGAAGTATTGAACTACATTCCAATAAGTCTTCCATGCAGGTGGATCAGAATTCGAAATGCTTGTCCACTGTAGTCATCTCATTCATCTCAATGATGGAAAACAGTAAGATGTAGTTGTGAAGTGCACAGGACAGGAGCAAAGACTCTAGACTTCACCAAAATAATAGAGAAGATTCCTCTACTTCACCATTACATCACTAAGGCTCATCTGCTACAGCTCTTATTGCCTAGTATAGCCCTCCAGAACTATACTGCTATTCTATTCTATTCTATTCTATTCTATTCTATTCTATTCTATTCTGTACAATACAAGAAAGAGGGAGAAACACCACAATTTAAAGAAACAAAGCAATAACCAAAACTAGCCCCAGAACTAACTTAGTCAGGTGTGAAAATAAAGTTACCAATTTAAAGCAACTGTACTGTCTTAATATATTTCTTGCTAGAATATCACAAGATGGATACTTGTGGGGGGGAGGAATATGTGCTTGATAAGCAAAGAGGGTCAAACTCATTTGTTAGTGAAGGAACCACTCCTGTGATAAACAATCTAGTTTTGTTATAATGAAACTAATTCTGTGTAGTCCTAACTGTCCTGGAATGCACTCTGTACACCACACTGGCCTCAAACTCAAAAAGATCCGCCTGTCTCGCCCTTCAGTGCTGGGATTAAAGGTGTGCACCACAGCAACCCAGTGGAAACTAATCCATTTAATAAAGACAGAACATTCACAGACTAACTACCTTTTGAGGGTCTCCCTCTCAGCACTGTTCTATTAGGGATTGAGTTGCTAAAACATATGGCTAGTGTCTTACTTACCTTTCTTTTGCTGTGATAAAACATCATTGCCAAGGCAACTCACAAAAGATACTGTGTAATTGTGTTTATTTTTTCTAAAGGATCAGAGTCTATGATGGCGGAATGAAGAAGACAAGGCAGTGAAGGGAGAGTGGCAGGAACACCTAATATCTGGACCTGCAAGAAGGAGGCAAAGAGAGCTAACTCAAAATAGAATGAGACTTTTAAAACCTCAAACCTTGCCCCCAGTGACATACTTCATCCAGCGAGTCCGTGCTTCCTAATCTTTACCAAAGAATTCTACCAACTAAGACCAAATGTTCAAATATATGAGCCTGTGGATCCCATTCTCATTAATTCCACTAGAACTAAACACAGGCTCTATTGAGAAAGCTTCCGTGGATAAAGCAATTACATGAACTGATGAGTAACAGGCAGACAGAACGAAATTCTGAGAAAAAGAAGAAATGTGTGGAGGGGGGAAATACATTGACACTCAAAGGAGAATAACATTGATGGAATCATTAAAAGATGGGTATAATTTACACAGGACTTATATGAAGAAAACTACAAAAGTATTGCAAGAAGTAAAATAAAGTTATTAAGAGTGGTCACATGACCATGGATAGGAATATTCAATATCATCAAGAAGTTACTTCTTCCAATTTGCTTAACAATTTTTTTTAAAAAAACAAAATCCTAATGATAGGGATGGAGAGAAGGCCCAGTAGATAAAAGCAGTTGCTACTGTTGCAGATGACCTAGATTCTGTTCCCAGCACCCACATGGCAGCTAACATCAATCTGTAACTTTAGCTCCAGGGAGTCTTGCACCCTTTTCTGGCCTCCATGGGCACAAACATGGTACACATACATGCTGACAAACACTCAAACATAGAAAAAGAAAAAGGAAAAGAAAACTTTAAAAGAAATATCTCCAAAAGGTGTTGTATATAATTAATGAACTGGATTTGAATTATGTGAAGAAGTGAAATCTGGATTAGCCAGCATGTGAAAAAGTTAGAAGTTCAATACCACCCAATGCCAAAGCTTACCGTGAAGTTATATTAATCACAAAAGGATGATATTAATTAGACAGTAGTCAAAAGAATAGAACAGAGCACCCCAAGAAGACCCACATAAATGTTCATTTTTTGACAAAGGAGAAAAATTAATAAAATACAATGGGGGTGGCATTCCAAATGGTACATCTACAATTGGAAATGAAGAGATGATTTCTTATACTACTTCTCTAAACTATCTCAACATAGACCGTGAACCCAAACGTATAAATTATAAGTGTAAAACTCCTAGAAGATTACATAGGATAAAGCTTTCATAACATTGGGCCTGACAATAACAACAAACAGCACAAAACAAGACAAAAAAATCTGTTAGCTAGGCCTTATTAAAATTAAAAACTCTTCACTTACAAAAGATAGCTTTCCTTTGCCAAGAGATGAGAAGACAAGAAATAAATTTGGAAGAGCATATATATTTGCAAAACATATATAGGAATACTGTTCCCCAAATTCACAACAAACTTTTAAAATTGTCAAACAAGAAAATGGGCAACCAGTTTAAAATAGATTCATTGCCTCATTGAAGAATAGATATTGACCTGAAATATCCATACAAAAAGATGTTCAACTCTACATACTATAGGAAAGAACAAACTAGATACCACCAGACACCTATCAGAATGCATAAAAGCTGAAAACTTAACAACATCAAGTCCTAGGTTGGGTGGAAGGAGGCAGTAAGAATTCTCTTACTGTTGATGGAGATGCAATACTGTGAGAAGACAGTTTGCCAATTTCATGTAAAACTAAACCTAAAAATGACACATAATTCCCAATTTTTCATACTTGCTACATATTCATTTTTCATATATGGTATGTATTCAAATGAGTTGAAAATGCTTGTCCTCACAGAACCTAGAACATAAATGTGCTTCAAAGCTTTATTCTTAACAGCTCAAATTTGGAAGCAATAAAAAAGAGTCCTTCAGTAGTTGAATGGATAAATACATTGTGGTGCCTTAAAAAAAACAGAAGATTCCACAGTAAAAAGACATAAGTGCCTGGACCAACAAGATGTTTTAGCAGGTAAATAGGCTTACACACCACTCACACCCCAACACACACACTATACATACAGACAGACACTACTACTAATAAATACAGACTTTTTAAGAAGATTTACTTTATTTTATTTGATATGCATGTGTGCTTTGCCTGTGTGTGTGCACCACATGCCTGCTTGGTGCCCACAGAGACCAGTAGAGTGTGTCAGAGTCCATGAACTGGAGTGATTGACAGTTGTAAGCCATTGCGTAGGTCTGGAAATTGAACCCTGATGCTCTACAACAGTAGCCAGTGCCCTTAATTACTGTGCATCTTACCAACTCAATGGGAGGAGAAACCCTTGGTTTTGTGAAGGCTTGATGCCCCAGTGTAGGGGAATGCCAGGCAGGGAGGCAGGAGTGGGTGGGTGGGTGGGGGAAGCATCCTCATAGAAACAGGGGGA
Organism: Rhynchomys soricoides; assembly: GCA_019843965.1. NCBI lineage: Eukaryota > Metazoa > Chordata > Mammalia > Rodentia > Muridae > Rhynchomys > Rhynchomys soricoides. Next base: position 1,385,162 of record JADRCH010000031.1, read on the forward strand.
GGCGGTATGGGATAGGGGGGTTATGGGGGGCAGGAAAGGGGAAACCATTTGAAATGTAAATTAAGAAAATATCCAATAAAAATTATTTGTAAAAGGGTATAACCATAAGGCATAAGAAAATTTGAAAGAAACTTAAATGTAGATTATGGGTTCAAAGAGAACCATTTTGTTCAAAGAGGAAAAACCCATATACTGTATGAAAATTAATAGAAAAGACAAATTAGCCATATTTGCCAGGGTTGAAGGGAGAATGATTTATTCTGTGAAGCTGCTTTGTGTGAAGCTACAATGGTAAATACATTGCATTAAATGTTTTTCAAAACCTGAGAACTACACAAAACCAAGAGAGAACCATTTTATAAATCATACATTTAGGGAGATAAGACTGTGTGAATGAAAGCATCAATCAACCAACCAATAAACAGTTGAGTAACTACTCCTATCGCTCTGTAGATTTTGTTTGTGGGGTCAGCTCTGAAAATGTTGGGGTGGAGAAAAAGAGAAAGATCTCTTCACCTTTGTCCTGGCTTTTTTTCAATTTGATACAAACTGCTAGAGTTCTTTGGAAGATGGAACCCCAATTGAGAAAATGCCTCTAACAAAAGGTAAGTAGTCAATAGCAGTAGGCAAAGTATGAGTAGTGAGGCATTTCCTTTATTGATGATTGGTGTGGGAAGGCCAACACACTGTAGGTGGTGCGTGCCCTGGGCAGGTGGTCCTGGGTTATTTAAGCAAGCAGTCTGAGCTTCTGCAAGAAGCATCTGTCAGCTTTCTGTATTCACTTCATGCTCTGCCTTCCCTAAGGGGTAGAGTGTGATCTGATGGGTGTAAGATGAAGTAAACTCTTTCCTCCTCAATTTACTTTTGGTCATGGTATTTTATCACAGCAGTCTAAAATAAATAAGACAACTTGCACCTCAATTCATTATGAATCTTGAATTCAAAATGCAAAATGCCCTGAAAAAAATAAGCCATAGGCATCAATGTACATTTAGGGTTTTTGTGGTTTCTGATTGGCACATAAAAAGATGCTCTGCATGCAAGTGAGTTGAGCCTTATACCTGAGAAAGCTTCTTGGAGACACAGAATGTCTATAAAATTCACACACAGAGATGACACAGAGACTCCTGCCAGCTCCATTCATAGAACCAAGAGTCACTTTTATGGGTCCAACGAGGGGAAAGTCAAAGAAGAATACAAAGGGGTATGATCAAGGGGTGCCTTTGGTTAGGGGCTTGCAAGAGATCTTCTTTGCAAGAAGACTACATCTAGAAGATAAGACATGAGTCTAAATGATTGCGGATATCACCACTGCATTTGTTACAACAAGAGGAAAAGCTAAATGATGTTCCTTTCACCCCCTGCAATGTCTTGGCTCTGTATAAAACCTCAGGAACGTGTCTAAGCAGATAGATATTTGGTTATCTACTACTTTAGTCTGTTGGCATCTTGAGCTCAGATATTAATTTGAGTTAGGAGGAACAGAAAGTGACTTACAGAGCTAAGTTGGTGGACTGTGATTTATTCTCAACACAAAAGCAAGTACATACATGCCCCAACTTAATTACAAAGCTGAATAATTGCTCTGGTGGTGAGTCTAATAAATTAAACTCTCTTGTAATGTGCACAATTATATTTTCAATAGAAATTTGCAGAACATGGCAAAAATAATCAGAAATTTCTTCCCTGGCTTCAGGGTAGTCACAAGCCACATAATCATGATGTCATAATTACACTTTCTTTCAGAAGAACTGAAGGTTTTTAACAATAAAATACCTCTGTATTCAGTTCGCCAGATACTGATTGAGTGCAGCTCTGTAAACAACAGTGTTCTAAACTAGGGATCTAAAGCAAGTAAAACAGACAGGTATCAACTGCAAGAGAAAACAGATAACAAACACCTATAAGGAGAATATGAATTAGAATGTCATAAATGCCAAGTAGATTTTTAAGCCAAGTAGATTGTAATCTAAGCTAGAATACAAAAGGAAAGCCATCAAAAAATGACAGAGATAGCCTTGTGTAAGTATGAGAAGTAACACATCATGGAACGGCCAGCAAGTAGTAGATAGGGTGTTTAGAACATTTGTGGTTAACCTAGAAAATATGATGATAAACATAGAGTGGAGATTCAAATATTTTACCCCCTAAAATGACTGTGTCCTGATATTATATTACACAGCAAAGAGGAATTCAGGCTGCACATGAAACTAAGGTAGAAAACCATAAAATGGGGACATTGCTTAGTCAGAGGAGCCAAGGCAAGCATCAAACTTCTAAAGCAAAAGAGGGGGTTTATGTGATGTGATACAGGCCTTCTGGTTGAATAAGGGGGTCCTGAATCAAGAAACAGTAGCACCCTCTAAAGCTGGAGAAAGTTCCGATTTTAGTCCAGCAAGACCCAGGTCAGTCATGGATGGTATTGTCCAAGAGGAATAAAGTTGGTTTGTTTTCAGCCACTATACTTGGGTATATACTTATACTTAGTTTACTGTAGAACGTTTGTTGTAAGAAGTAAATAAAAATCTAATACAGACGATGAAAGAGAATGTGAGACAGCTTGTTAAAGGGCCTTGAACGCCACTGTTCGAGAGAAGAGGAGAAGAGTTGCAGGTTTTGAATCCAGGGATAATGCAATTGGACAGGTTCAAAGTGGATCCTTGTGGCTGTCAAGTGCAGAGTAAACACAGAAGAACAATGAGACACCTGCAGTTGCTGCCATCCTGCGAGCTGAAGGTGGCTTACACCAGAGCAACAGGAAGCAAATGGATTCTGCTGGGTATACTCAACTAATTGGAGCAGGGGGAAGAGGAAAGTTAAGGAAGGCAGCCAAGTGTTTGGAAGCTGAGCATGGAAGAAGTTTACTGAGACAGCATTACCTTCTCTGGGGGATGATGAGAACTTTGATTTTGGAAAAGTTCAGTTTGAATGGTTTCTCAGGGATTTTGGTAGCAATATTGACTAGGCAGTTGGATATTTAATATCTTTAAAATTCGTGGAGTAGGTTTATGCTGGATATATAAAATCAAAGCTACAGAGTTATTGATTTGGACTTAACAGATCATCAAAGGATTGGAACAAGTAGAAAAGAAGATGACCATGGATTGGCCATTTGTTATCTATTGCAGAGTTGATGAATTTCTACCATTCAATCTGATAAAGTACCATAAGCAATTATATCATTTTACACATCCTCAAAAGAACGCTGCTCAGTCCCTGAGATTTATGTCAATTAATCAGTTTGCCAAATGACTATTGTGAAATAATCAGATATATAACAGGTCAACAGTGACTTTCCAGAAATAAGGTTCAAAAAACCCCACCTTTCAAATGGGCCTGATGCAAACATATCCGGCAGTTTCTGCAGGCAGCTCCTCCCCTCTACCTTACCACACTATTCTCAGCCTTAATCCTGCATTAATTTGAATGCACATTTTAATTGGTGCAGAAAGCTAATCAGTCTGTTTCACTCATGCAACTATTCATGAAAGTGACCAGAGGAACAAAAATTACCAGGATGACATTTTCTAGCTCTTGACTAATAATTTCAGAATAGAATATCAATTTTGACATCCTACAAAAAGTTAACACCCACTAGTCCAAAACTTCTGTTTCAATTTTACCCGAAGGGTGAAATAAAGTTTGCTGGTTCAAAATTATCATTTTATACTACTATAGGTGTTAAAATAATAGAGATGGATGAAAAGTGTTTATGTGTCCTGATATTTCCCTATTATATACATTATTTGATTTACTGATTTTCCTCTTGAAAAAATTGATCAAACTTTTGAAAATACAATTTGAGCAAGAATTTTCTGTTTAGTAGTTACATTTATAGTCACCAAATGCATAAAACTCAAAATTCAAAACAAAATTTCAAATTAATCACATAAACAACTGAAGCTTTTTACTTATAATATTCTCCATGTTTTATGGTTAAAAACGTAAGTGTTGAGATTCTGAGTGATTACAATTATACCCAATGTGTTATGCTGAATGGAAAATGTCCTTCTAGGCTCAGATATTTGAACACTGGTCAATTGATGGCACTGCTTGAGGTGTTTAGGGTGTGTGGCCATGCTGAAGAAGGCGTATCCTGGGGATCAGCACTGAGAGTATCTTCAGTTGAAGTACATTCACCTTATTCTGGTTTACTCTCTCTGCTTTGTGCTTGCTAAATAACTGGTGTTAAATAGTGAGAGGCAGCTCATATACAAATCACATCAACCAAGACTTTTCACCTACTAAACCTTTATTTATTTTTATTTTTTAGGTAATCGGACTCATGAGATGTCTTTCCACAATCTGGTTATTTTTAAGAGTATATGAAAGATTCTCTGGCCCAATGTGATTGTGATGCTAGTTATAAAAGAATTACAAAAAAGTTAAAGCACCAATGACTCTTAATAAGAGGTTAATCAAATATATTTTGGCATAAAACTGAATGCTCCAGATACATGAAAAATAAGATAGAAGACTACAAACAGACAAATGTGGTTGCTGTGTTCCAAGGAATTTTTATTTACAGACACACTTCTGTCTAGATTTTATATAATGCTTGTGACATAAAAATAGTCTTCATTTTATTCCCACCCCCAATCCTTTTAAACAAAAAAGGCAATTATAACCTAAAACAAAAGCAGAAGGTGGATGAATTTGATTTGTAGGCTAAATTTCTCCTATCCTTGCTTCCAAATGTTAGGCTTCAAGACTTGAATAAAAGTTGCTATCTTGTAAATCCTTTACCAATATCTTTTCTGGACAAGGACTGGATTCCTAAATCAGCCTGATTCTTGCTAAGCCAGTACCACTGTGCGTTGTCCTGAGCACTGTTTCCTTCTAAAGAGCAATCCCTTAATATAGGTGGACTTATTGGGAGGATAAGCAAAATGGAAACACAATAAGCAACACTTTTAGCCTATCTGTCAGTGTGAATTTATGCTGAATGCAGTGATTAGATAGTTTTGAGCCCACAGTTAATTTCTTACTATGCTATATGGCTGCCTTTTCTAAATTTGAGTGTCTATATTAGGGAAAGATCAGAACAAACCAAACCATTTCATCCATCTTTGTTATTCTAACAGGAAATGGCTGATGAGTAACTTGATTCTCTGAAAAGTAATATATATATTTAATTAACTGGTAATATATTTTTCAAATTTTAATTTATGTTTTTTATCTTATCTTAATTGAATTGAAAGTTATGATTATTTTTGTATATGAAACACAAATAGGCATAAAGCATATAACTAGATACACAATATATTGTGTCTTTAAAGTTTGGGCAATAGATGATTAGAAACAAATGTCTTAAGGAGGGGACTTTGAAGGGTAATAGTGAAAAAGTCTTGGTTGTGAAGTAGCATTGAGACTAGTGACTCAACAGTGCTCAGAAGGCACCTGTCTAGTCACCTCTCAAATGTCTTGTGTTCTACAAGAGTGTGAGTTCCAACCTTCCCAAACTGAAAACTGACTATGCAAACCCTTAGTATTCTTAGACTATGGTGTTTGAGGCACACAAAAAAATATTATAATTAAGATATAACTAACTAAAGAATTTGACATTTAAAACTTATTCTGAGAGTGTCACAATGAGCAGTACATCTACATAAACTCCCAACCTAACCCCTACTTTTCTCCTGTCTACTCCATTTTTCCCCAAATTCAATATATGACTTTAAAAAATTATTGCTGATACACACACACACACACACACAGCCTACTGAAATTTTCTTCTCAAATTTTCAGAATTTGATACAGTAGGATCATAGACTTTAATAGATTTTATTTCTAAAATATTGCACAGATTATTTTTTTTAGAGTTCAATATCCCACCAGACTGGTTCATTTTGAGGCAGATCCAAAGTGTGTTTGTTGTATTACTTCCATTACATTACTCATTTAGATATGAGCCAATTAGAGTTATCACAGCTTTTTGATTAAGTTTTCTATTTAGCATTACATTGACATTGTGGGTTCATAACTATCTGCATTCTGATAGTAAAGACTTTTCACAGTCATATATTAATTTTTAGATGGCTCATAGAGACTTGGCAGTCAGATGATTAAACTTTAGTTTTATGAAAGAACTTTGGAAAGATGAGCATAAATTTGTGGTTCATATGTGTGCTCTGGGTAGACCAGAATGTTCACTGATACTTTTAGAGGTGCATTGAGTGAGTGCAAATCAATATGGACTCCTGACCTGTATGTTCATGGCTCTTACAATGCTGTTTTCTCTCCAAGTCGTCTGGGCCTTCTTCCAAAACTTGCTTGTAAGTTCTTTGGTTCCCTCTTGATAACTGAAGAAGTCTGGCTCCTGGGTGACTGGGAACATGACCACGAACACTGCTTAAAATGGAAACTTCTAGTTCTTTGGAAAGTCAGTTCTGTCAAATGATGTTTTGCTGGGGCACACATGTGAAAGGCTGTCTTGCTAAAGCTAACATATGGAAGACTGTTTTCCTGAAGCAGATACAGGGGAAAGGATGTTTTGATAGAGCACACGCAAGAAATGACGCTTGATGAAGGAGTATAAATATAACCGACAGTCAGTGTGAGATGAGCACTGAGCCTTGGTTTGGTTTGCTCTGCCTTGTTATTCTTCACTAAAGACACATATGTTTTGTTTCACCTTACATAGTGTTGTTGAGCTCAACTTGTGATAACTCCGACTTTGAGAGAAACTCACCCAAGAACTGCTCATGAGGTTCCTAAAGCAGCTTGCCGCATCTTCAGCCTCGCCTCAGGCAAGCCTGGGAGTTTCTTCAGAATTGAACTACAGCTGCCTGGTGTCTGCCAACTGAAGGACTGGACTGTATCTGCTGTTTTGGGTGTGGTGTCTGCCTAGAGGACTGGTCTGCAGCTGCTGAATCATATTTGGTGTTTGCTATGAGACTGAATTGTTGCCTAAAAAGATCAAGCTCACCCCCAAAGAACTACTGCTGAACTACTACCCCAAAGATCCACTTACTCTCCCCTCCCTCCCATGTCCTAATAACTTTTTTTTTTCACTAACTCTGCTGGGTGGTATGCTAGAGGAGAGGTTGAACCCTTATTAAAAGTGGCTTGCAAAAAATTTATGCCTACAACTGCTAAATTGAATCTTATGGACAAGAATGGCTATAGCTCATGAGAGAACAAAGTGATCAAAGAAGTCTTGTGTGAGGTGGTGTCTCATCTTCACTCTGTCTTTTATATGACCTTATGATTTGGCATGAGGAGGGAACTCCACATTCTGGGAACAGTGCAAAGGATTGGTGTGGGGGGCAAGCAAAGTTCACTAGGTAAATGTAGGGGAGAGTTTATTTCAGAAACCATTGACAGGAAGATACAGAAATGTCATGATGGCAACAGAATATGTCAGTCCTAGAAATCCTGCTAATCTCTTTGCTCTGTACAGTGTCTTAATTCTTTTATTTCACCAAAACAGAAGGCATTTCCAACAGTCTCCTCATTTTCTTCTTGATATCCACTTTCTTGCTTCTTAACAAACTTCCCTCTAGTGGTATGAGATGCACCCTACTGAGTTTTAACATTTCCATGTGTTCGCCTATATTAGTTTTTGCTATTCTTTTTTAAATCTCCAACATTGACTATGTACACGAAGCATGGAAACAAATTGCTGACACATAACAGAGACTAGCTAGCACTTGCACAGGCCCTGTGGATCCATAGGAGAGAACAATGGTATTGTTAGGAGCCGCAAAAGTCCAGCATGTCTGCATTGCAGAGTAAGATGTGGGAACTTAAAAAAGAGGAGACATACACTTGAGCCTGCTGTGCAAGGTTTGCAGGTTTGGCTAAAGCATTTATCTTTCTGATGAAAACCAACATAGGCCATTGACAGGACAGTTTCATCAAAAGTTTAAGAAAGAATTGAAGGCAAGCAGCTTTTCTGGAGGGAAAAGTCCTCTGGCCACAGAGTGACTGGATACATAGAAGGGAAGGCAGAGGTGAGACTTTGACCCAGTGGTAACTGCATTTGTCTAAAGAAGTAAAGATAATGCCCTAGTTACATTCAGCTGTTGACTTGACCCAAAGCTAAAGTCATTTGGAAAGAGAAAACCTCAGCTGAAGAATTGCCTCTGTCTGATAGGCCTGTTATCATGTCCATGAGACATTCTCTTAACTTCTACTGAATGTAGCTGAACTCAGGCCATTGTGAATGGAGCAAGTAAGGCAGATGGGCCTGGGGAGTGTAAGAAAGCCAGCTGAGCAAGAAAGAATGAGCAAGCTGGTAAGCAGTACTTCTTTGTGGTTTCTCATGCCTTGAATTCTGTCTTTGGCTTCCCTAAATAATGGACTATAACCAACAAGCCAAAGAGAGCCTTTTTCTCCTGAGTTGCTTTTGGTCATAGAGTTTTATCACAGCTATTAAAAAAACAAGTCTGGCAAATGGAACTAGGACTGCATGAGGAGATGAAGGGGCACATAACAGAGGAAGGGGGCAGTTGGGTGAAGGGACACTCAGAGGTATATGAGTGACATGCATGATTCTTCCAAAGGAAATTTCTGCCCTAACAGCATGCCCTGAAAATATTCTAATTTTTGGGTAGCTTTCTTATCCAGTGAAAGGACCTTTTCCTCTTAAGCTCTATTTAAAATAAATACAGCTTATTTAATTTGTTTATTAAATATTGAGGAGAAGCAAGCTAATATTTACTACATCTCTAAGGCATGAAGCGTATTGACACAATAGGCATCTCCAGCCTAGTAACAGTATTAAAGAACACAAAAGAACTGCATTTCCTTTGATTCTCTTGTTGGCCTATGCCAGATTCACATTCTCTTTATTTTTCCCACTCTCTCTGAGTAAGAGAAGTCTCCTGTGTTCATAAAGATGCCATGAAGCATCAACAATACACAAACAACTGTCAGCATCAGGAAAAAGCTGGAAGTGGAAGAGGTGGTTTTCCCCAGGGAACAATGTACCAATTAGTTGTCCAGTGTCAAGCAATCAGCCCCCAAAACTTATATACAGGTAGCACTGAATGCACTAACCAGATACTATTGGGAATATATATGTATATACATATATGCATGAAGTGGCTATTAGTGAAAAGGGAGGCCATGAATTTGAAGGAGAGTGAGGAAGGGTACATCAGAAGATTTGGAGGGAAGAAAAGGGATGGCAAAATGTAATTTAATTATAATGTCAAATCAAAAAATGATAAAAAATCGAAAATTAAAACCAAACACATTCTCCTAAAGCCACATTTAGATGTCCTTACTTTGATTGGTACTCTTGTCATGTGACTATTTGGTTTAATACTATGCATTTGTTCCTTGTGCTTGTGTATGTTTTTGTAATAAAATACTTATTATTTGGGGAGTTGCAGTGTTAGCTCAATATTATAGTCTTAAGATGAGTCAATGTTACACACATGTACCCATTGTACAGTAATTTCAATTACTCCGTAAGGCTTCATTAGAGAACCATGCCACAAATTGATCATTTTTTTGCATTAAAGGTTACTCATGGTGGTTTTTATCTTTTTTATATACCAGGGCTCTGTTACAGAGAGTGTTGCTTGAAGATTCTGTGACTGTCCCAAGATGTATCGTCTGTCTATCATAAACAGCTAGTATTTAACTAGATTATGTCCATCCTCAGTGACATCATCTATGCCAAATTATATTCTGAAGTGGTTCACTTGCAGCTGCAGGTGTGTGTGTGCTCCACGAGGGCCATATGGGCTTCCACACATTTCAGATATCTATTTTCACATTTGCTTTATGGATCGTCATTATCTATCTCTTGAAACATTCATTTCTTTTCAAAGAAAAGATTTATTTTATTTTTACTCACAGTGTGTGTGTGTGTATGTGTGTGTGTGTGCATATGCACAGAAGTACAAGCACATAGAGAGGCCAGAAGAGGGTGCTACACCCATGAAGCTAGAGTTTAAGTGGTTGTAAGCTACCTGACATGGGTGCTGGAAACTGACCTCCAGTCCTCTTCAGGAGCAGTAACTGTTTGTTGTCCCTATGCTTTCTCTCCAGCCCTTACCATTAAACTCTTAATTAAAGTATTTCCTTTCTTCTACTTGTTGTTCACCTTGTTTTGCTTCAGGGCCTCTGGGAGAGCCATATATGCTCTTCATTGCTGTATAATATCTCCAGCCACTCTTTTGGATTTATATACTGAACTTTTCTAATTTATGTTGAATGTTTGCTTAATTTGCCTGTATAATTTTGACATTTCTCATACATGTAATAAATGTGCCTCCAAATATTAATTTATCTGTACACAATATATTTAATGACTTAATAGTTTCATGGTTACTTTGTCCTCAATATTTTTCACATTTGATTAAGATTTGTTGAATCTGTAGGTTATGTCATAGTATCACACATCTGAAATTTTTAATTATACTTATCATATTTATTACTAGGATTATTGTGTAACAGTCAGAAAACATCCTGAAGATATCAATTCTCTCAAATATGTTATTGCTTGTTTTAGATGCCATTACATTTGAAGTATTTAGAAATATCATTTAGAGTATATATATTTAAATATAATATGTATTCTGTAGTTAATAAAATCTAATCCATTTGTTCCTTACCTCTCTATCCTCCTCCGAATCTCTCTTGCTCTTTTCCAGTATTGACTTGAAAACATTTTAAAATTTGTTATTATTTTATTTAACCCATATTTATTGTTTATTTATTTTATCAGCATCTGAATGGGGTCATGTTAAAAGTCTCCATGTAATTTGTGGATTTACCTATTCCATCTCATATGCCAACTAGTTCCATAGTACTTTACTTATTCTTCCTTTGAATATTAAATATTTTATTACCTCTAGTTATTATTGGTGGTGGTGGTGGTGTATGTGTTTGTGTGTGTTGTGTGTTGTGTGTGTGTGTTCCTAAAACACAAACACAGCTAGCTCAGTTTATATACTGTTACTTGTATTATATGATATCAGGATTGAGTCCCTGGTATTCCAATGTGTTCTTCCCTAGAGAAGACTATTTTTTCTGCTTGCGGCATTTCTTAGTTGCCTATAGATCTTTGTCTAGGATTGAGACTTGGTGGGACTTCTCCCGTGTCTATTGATGTTCTGATTGTTCAGCTCATGTGTACAGCTACATTGGTGAGAATTCATGAAAGGATGGTAGGAGTCAGAGGAACATAGAGGTTGCTGTGAAGGTGTGCCTATTAGAAATATCAGTGATAGTCTACAGACTTTTGGGCATTGCACATGATGCTATAATGAACACGGAAGTGTGACATGTCTTTGGGCTTCTGATTTTTTTTTTTTGTTTTGAGGGTATGTGAATATATATATATATATTCCCAAAGTATAAAGTTATATAAAAAGATCAAACGTACAGACATAGAAGGTAGGGTGGCATACTGCTTGTAGTGGGGAGAATTAGAGATTGTTGTCCAGTGGGCATAAGGCTTCAGCTTCTCTTCATCAAAAGGAATAAGTTGAGTTACTACACAGCCCTGTAATTAACAATGCTTCACTGAGCACTTAGAAATCGTTAAGAGTGGAGATTTCACATTAAGTGTTCTCACCACAATGGGAAAAATAGAATTGATTTTAATGAGTGTCTCTTGGTAGCAAATTGCTCGGTTTTATTTTGTATGCAATGTCTGCATATAAGCTTTATTTCAGAAAAATATTCTCACTGAGTATATAAATCAGAGTCCACGTTACTATTTTTGTCTTCTCTCAGTATCCCATTGCTTTCTTGTTCTCAATATTGCTGTTGAGAAGTCACATGTCATCCAAAAGTCTTTTTAAAAGATCATCAGAATTTCTTTGATGCTTTTCAGGTAGGAATATTGTTACCTGGCACAACTTTGACTTTTATGACTTCTTAAGTCTAAAAGCTGTAAAAGCATTCATGATTTGGTAGTGTGGCCTTGGTTGACTCTATTTATGATTCGTTACATATTATTTCTTTCACCTTACTTTTTCCTTGTTTCTGGTTTTGATTAGCTATATATTAGATCAACACAAAATTCCATTCTATCTTAACTCTGTTTCAGAATTTATATCACTTTTTCCCTTTGGCTTACTGGTAGGTGTATGTTTTCCATTTCAGTGTGCTAATTTGCTCTTAACTCAGAAGCATCTACATTGAAATATTTGTGTGCTCATACCTTAGCATCATATCAGTCTTTAGGCAAATATATTTAAAAACTTTAGAAGTCTGCTTTTCCATGAAAATATTTTCATTTTTTATTTATTGAAACACACCGATTATGCTTTTGAATGATCTGCTCTAATAACTTCATAATATTAAAGCTTTGCAATTCTTATGCTTCTGAGTTTTAACATTTATTCTTCTTCATAGTTTGTTCTTTCTTTTGGTTTTTGTTTTCCCTTCTGTGTCTTTTTCATGTCTCTATCTGGGTGAATATTTTTCTGCTTTGGGTGAATTGCTTCAGCGTGACTCAGTATTCATTCCTGCAGTTTCCTAGAAATACTTCCAACTACAAATGCTTTTTAAAAGTTGACTTCTTTATTCTCTTTTTAACCTGTGAATTATTTCATGCCTTGGTAAAGAACAGAGTTAAAACTCAAAAGCAAGTTTTCATTGTCAAAGTTTAAGACCAGATGTCTTCTTCAAGTTTTGTAGCAGACTATTCTTATAGTAACACAGGGCCCTTGCTTTGTCTCAGAATTTTCTGAATGTATCTCCTTCAAAATAACTCAGAATTAAAAGAAATCCTGATGATCTTTGCCATGTGACTTCTCAGCAGCAATATTGAGAGCAAGACGTCAATGGAATACTGAGAGAATGTGAAAATTTTAACCTTGACTCAGATTTATAAACCCAATGAGAATATTGTTTACAGAAATAAAATTTATATGCAGACATTACATACAAAATAAAATTGAGCAATAAGCTGATTGTACATTGCTTAGGCTTCATCTCCAGACTCTGTACTCTGTATGCCATTAAAGCCAAATCTTAATTTAACCCCTTTTACAGCCCCACTAACAAGCATCACTCTCAACAAATGCCAGCTTTAATATTCCTTGTGTAACATTCCTTCATCCCTTGTCATCCCCCACCGCCTTACCCTTGCAATGGAATTTCCATACTTTTAACTTGGGATTCAGCAACTGTTTCTTTGGAACTATTTGTTCAACCTCTTACTTGGATGGGTATGATAAATATAGGTTTACTGCATATCTCAAAAGTGCAGAAAGTTGAGGGAGAGGATAGATAATGGTGCTGTATGGCTTTAATCCCAGAACTTGGAGAAGAATGGTGGAGTGAGTTCAAGGACATCCTGGCGTACATAGTGAATTCCAGCCAGCCAACTTGACCTCTAAAATAAGTACAGAAAGTTTAGCATTGCTAATCATATTTGTCATGAGCATGTTCAGTACTTCCAACTTCGGGCTGAAACTTTATCACACCCATCAGTTTATTTCACATACCCAGAGAATCATTTCTTTCAAAGATCACATAATTTCTCTCAAGTTACTTTGCATACAATTATATTATGCTATTATAAACAAATATAAATATAAAGTTGTTTTCAAAAGATCTACTGCTGAAAAAAGTATAAACCCAAATTCATTCAAATAAATAATTTCAGTAAAAATATACAGGGGTTTGCCTGTAAAACCAAGACTTCAACAGAATGTTGAAATATTATAAAAATAAGCATGGCTAAAAAAGTAATATTTTACAGCTTTAGGGTCCTTCGGGGATTATGTTCACATAAGGTGACAAGTCTTTGAACCAGACTGTCTAGAGTTTACTGTATTAATGTTTGTTGAAGGCCTCCAACAGAGTCATTGAGTTGAAAGCATTTTCTAATGCTGTCCCAATGGTCATCTACTTGTGGGAGATAACGAGTGAATCAGATATACATAAAATTCTATCAACTACAGGAGAATTTAGAGAATGGTTATGTGAGGCTCTTCTGTTTTCTCGCTTGTAGATCATGTTAACTTGGACTTGCTTTGCTTGAGAAAATTAAGAGCAACATAAATGAGTGATATAACTCGATGCCCTAAAATTTCTACACCCCTAGAAATTCACTGTATAGGATAGATATAAAACAAGCATGTGTGAGTCATCACTACTGTGATAATACAACATAACTTACACATTGTATTTTAATTAGAAAAAAAGAATTCCATACAAATGTGGGAACAAATGGCGCGGGGTGGAGTGAAGTCCTGCGTGTCCGCCCTGGGCGATGGGATGCGCTGGAAATGGCTGTGTGGCTGGGCAGGTGGGGGCTATGTGAAGCCGCAAAGACAAAGCCTGTGGGTAGGGGAAGGGGCCATTCCCAGGGAACGCCTTCCGGCTCTAGAGTTCCCATGCTCTGGGCATTGCCGATGGATACTGGGAGAGCTGGGAACAAATGGAGCTGCAGAGCACAGCTGGCATCCAGCCACGGGATCTGGCTGGCAGCTTGGGCGCCCACTAGCTGCTTTGGCTTAGTGAATGCCACCGCGAGAGATGAGATGCTGCTTCTTAATTGAAGGCCGGATCCCTCGTTTCCTATAGCAGATCAAGATAAATAGAAACAGTCCATAGTTCTAAGGTGTTTATTGACAAGTGGAGAATGGCATGGATGAGATCATACCCCATGACCTCCTCCGGGATGGGCGAGGTTAAAATAGTAACTGGGAAGGGGCATGGCTAAGTCTCTAGGGGTCTTATTAACATGGGGGTGGCTTGGGGGCGTGACCATGCCTCTACCTGAGGAGGGGTTAGGGAGACGTGACCCTTTTTTATGTGAGCAAATGCCACAGACCTATGGAAAAATGTAGCCATGTGTTAGAAGCTGTATTCTAGGAGCTTTGGCAAACGGCTGCCATCCCTTAGAGGCTAAAGACAGCCTATTGGGCATGCAGCATTCAAACCTTAGCTCTACCAGAAAACAGACTTCTTATCATGGCCCGACAAACAAAGAATCATATTTTGGTTTCATCTGTGGCACACATTGTTGCTCCACAATTTCAAAATATTCTGGGTTTCACTATGCAAGAATTGAGTGCCATGGGTTAGGATTCAAGAAGGACTTCATGTAGTTTTTTTCACAATGAAGTATTACCCAACTCCTGAATTACATGGATGATTTTTTTTTTTCAGCTCGTTTTGTACCTTAATGGTATTATCAAGTATGTTTCATCCCCAAATGAACAATACTTCATCTTTAAAGACAAAACCTGAAGACTGGGAGAAGAAAATAAAGTCTATCTACTCAAGGAGTTTAGAAAACAGTAGAGGCAAGACAGGGATGTTTCCTGACTGCTGTGAAGATCTTCATTGTTAGTGCTTATGGACATAATAACCACAGAAATATTGCTGAAGTGGTATAATATTTGTATACCTGGTCTACCTCATGAGCAGATTACTCTCTTGGAAATGTAAGGACATAATAGAAAGCTGTATGAAGGCTGGCCATCTCCTAGTCTTTGCAGCTACAATGGATATGGGCATAATTTTCCAATCATGAAAGTCAAAGAAATATAATTTTAAAAGGCAAAGGTAGCTAATTGCTTGGGAGAGTTTTCTCTTTCTTTTTTTAAAACAACTACATATTTCTTCCATTCGAAAGGCATCATCAATATACTCACATACGCTATTTCCAAATGTGGAGGCTTCTGAAGTTGAGCCATAATGCTAGTCACCATTACCTGCCAAAGCAAGTGTGTACTCGGAATGTGGGGGATGAATAAAATACAGTCTTTTTCGGGTGTACTATTTGGATGGTAAGTTTAGAAGAAATTTGAGCTAAGAACTACACTCAGAACAACCCAGGTCATTGGCATTATCCACTGCATGTTCTTTTCACAGAGCCGCTAATGTAACCTCTCCAACAGTCATATGAGTGTGGTATAATTATTGTAACTGTTACACAAATGAAGCAATTACAATACTACAAATGAGCGAACTCAACAAATGTCCCAGTGGCAAGGGTAAAGTGTTAGAGCATCTGCAACTGAGCTGTTGGGCTTCATAGCCCTTCACCTAACCACTCTACCACATGATGCTTAGTCATTACGGTCCAGAGAAAGATGGCTCGTGCTGGATGCCAGCGAGGAAAGCAGATGCAATCCTATCTTAAAACTTCTGAATTGCCCTTTCAGAATGTTTAATTATAGAAAAGAAAAGTGTTGCCGGAATGCGCAGTAGGTTTCAGAAAAAAATAAAAGAGACTTACGCAACAATCTAATACTGAGGTTAGGGTCCAGGTACGAAGAAGGCATGAAACATGAGAGAAGGGGATCAAGGCTGCTTTCCTACAGACTACCTGAATGGCTTGGCCAGCTGTTAAGCTAGGGAAGATTTTTATTCACAAGTGGGTTCATCAACTACTTTGCCCAGTTGCTGTGTATTCCTGTTGGATCAATGTGATTGGTAAGCCATTTACATAATAGTATGGGTATATTTGTATCATAAAATCTCTTCTCTGCAAAACACATCTGTTAGATGAATAAGATTAATCTTATTTTAGATTAATAAAGTTAATTTTATAAAGTTAATTTTATGAATTTAACAGACGTTTAGTTTTTCATTGTTTTTACTTGAAATTTTTACATAAAATAACACTACTGGGTAATTTTCTTGTAGGTATTACTTATTAAATATAGGTAAATATGTTAAAGATATATTAATATATCAACTCAAAATGTTAGATATTTAACTGTACACTAAAAATTCTTCATATTTCAAAATTATTGAAGGACTTAATTTTCTCTGTGAATTGAAGATACTGCTTTATTTATAAAATTTTATTTACAATATTCTAGGTAGTTTAATAACTAAAATTCATAGGCATCATATATCTAACAGAGAAGTTCATCCACTTGTATGTTCTTTCAAAAGATGTTTAATGACTGCTAATTGCTAAATGTGCAAGGATGTAGAAGTATATCAAAATAGGACATGACTCTGTGTAATAAGAAGCATTAATTTAATTGTCAACTTCACACAACGTAGAGTCACCTGAGAAGAGAGTCTCAGTGAGGGATTGTCTGCATTGGGTGCGGCTTTCATATGCCAGTGGGAAATGGTTTTAATAAAGCTATGTGGTACGTGAATACACTGCTCACCATGAGACGTACCATTCCCTAGACAGGGGCTCCTGACTGTAGAGAAATTGAGCTGAGCAAGGTTGCTTTTCTCCCGTTACTGTGGATATCATGTGTCTAGCTGTGTGAAGTTCATGCTACCTTGACCTCCACGCTATGATGGGATGTAACTTAGAACTATGGGCTGAGATACAACCTTTCTCCTCTATGTTGCTTTTGGTAAGAGTATTTTAACTGCAACAGAAATGAAACTAGGACTCCTTACTTACCTATACTGAATATCCTAGCAGTGATTGTAGAAGATTATAAATACCCATATATACCATCAAGTGTTTCATTGATTATGCTGTTAAGAAGGTGATGCAGCCTCAAATGATCACCCAAATTCATGTGTAGGGCTGGATTTGCATTTTTTATTGAAAGGAGATTTTTCATACAATATATTCTGATTGTGATTTTCCTTTCGCAGCTCTTCCCAGATCCTTCCACATCTCCACTCACCCAAATCCACACCCATTCTTTCTTTTTCTCTCTTTCATTAGAAAATAAGTAAATATCTAAAAAATAATGGCATAAAGTAAAACAAAAATAAACAAGCTAGAATAAGACAAAACAAAGAAACAAATAGTTTTTTAAAAAAAAAGCCAAAGAAAGTCCGTGCGCGCTTACGCGCGCGCGTGCACACACACACACACACACACAGCAAGAGACACACAGACACACGCTCATTCATGTAGAAATCCCATAAAGTTCGAAACCAGAAATGATAATATTTAAGCAAAAGACCTAAATGTTTACAAGAATCCCCAGAGAAAGTATTATGTGTCAAAATTATCCAAAAGTACCATTGAAATTGTTTTGTGTGGCTCGTCTCCTACTGGGCTTGGGACCTGCTCTTTAGTGTAGTTTGTATTTTAATGCTGTGTAGAAGGCCATGAGACCCTCTGCTACTAAGATGTATTCCAACCCTAATGAGTAGACAGCCATTAGCATCTCATATCATCAGACTTAAAAGCAGGTCATGAAGCATGGCAACTTAGAAGTGCCACAGCCAATGTTTTATAATGTGTCTGATACAATTTCTTGGATGGCAAAATGGTTGGTTTAGTCAAAATCAATAGGATCTCAGGGCTGTAAAATAGAACAGTGCTTTGGAAAGCAGACAGATGAGATAAAAATCAGAGTGTTCCATGTCACTTTCCCCACAGACCCATGTGAGCAGAGATCACATGACTTCCTATCTTCCCTAAACTACTGCTCTCACTATGGTCTCACACTTTGTCACTTACCATCACAACACTGCCTCTCACGGTTGAGAATTCTGACCTCTTGTATGGCTTCTCTGCATGTACCATTCCACTCTGTCCACTTGTGTTTCCGTGTTGTTCACCAACCATCACAACTTCACTTCTATCAATCAGATTCCTGATGCTTCCTCCTCACACAGCTCGTTCTCTGGCTCTTACTTTACCTTCAAATGTTTGGTTTTTCCCCCTAGCATATTCAGTTTTCTGGGGGAAATTTCTTTACATGGTTTGGATCTATAAGTCTAAAAACTGAGTGTAATATTATAAACCAAATCTGTATTGTTTTTGTTCATAGACCATAAGTTATTCTTAACATCTGGGGAAGCTTTGGGCTAGGTGATACAGATAGGGATAGTATTGCAAACAAATTGAGCTGTATCTATGCTAAGTGTATGGAATGCAGGGACCTGGCTCCTTGATCCAGATGTGTAAGCCTTTGTGTTAGCTGGCTGTAAAAGCTAACCTACCGACTGGGTGAGGCAGGAATTGCATGGCAACCTCTAAAGCTCTTTCCTTTCCTACTCACTACCTTTCCCTATCTCTGTTGCTCCTTGCTTCACTCCCTGCTCTCTGGCCTCTTCTTTCCCCCTTCCTGCTTCTTCATTTTCATCCTCCTTCTCCATCTTCTAGGAATCCCTAAGAGCATGATATGTGAATGAACCTGGTACGTGGAACTAAAGGTGTTGATGTTTATTGCCAATCACCTCAGCGAGGACTTGAAACATACAATGAACCTGTAGAGAATATAAAACACTGGTATGATGGGTGCATGTTGGTTATTGAACAAGAGCCACCTCGATTCTATCTGTATACAAATGGGTATTGTTATCGGTGCTGGGTTTATTTGAACAAGATCAGAAATAATAACTGAAAGGGTGAGCTCCTTCTATGATGCTCTTCTGTTGTACAAATCCTGTATAAAGGATTTGTAAGTGTGTCTGCGTCTTTGTAGATAGACTATATTTGGTGCTACAATTAGAAGCCATGGGCCAAATGTATCATAATTTTGACAAAAATAATAAAGGTGATTAATTAACTGATATTTTTACCAAGGTGCCAGTTATTACAATTGTACAGATAATTCTTTTTTCTATTGTCATATCTTACACTTAACAATTACCTGTTTACCTGCCATATACTCAGTACCCTGTTGCATACTATAAGTCCTCAATATAATTTTTGTCTTTGCTTTTAGTTTTGGGGGTGATTTTATGTCTTTGAGGGTTTCTGTGCATGTATATATGTGAACCATGTGCATACCTGGTGTCCAAGGTTCAGAAGAGAGCAACATATCCCATGGAATTGGAGTTATTCATGACTGTCAGCCAGCTTTTGGGTTCTATAAACTGATCTGTATTCTTTATGAGAGCATAACAAACCACTGAGCTGTCTTTCTACCCCCTATGATATACATTTGTCAAAGAAGTCATGAATTAATAAAAAACCCACACAGTCAGGTAGTGATAACTTGGGATATTCCAGGGTGCTCGGGAAAAAGTTTCTTAGTTTTCGAACAACTAGTTATTCATCATTCTGAAGTCAAAAGAAAGAAAAGAGGTAGGGATGGATGGAGGGAGGGAATGAGGGAGGTATGGAGGGAGAAAGGAAGGAAAGAAGGAAGGTAGGAACCTACCAGGAAACATTGTCTTCTAGATACAACAAGACACTACACGTTTGAACTCACAGCAGTTGAAACAGTATGCATAAAATCTGGGTATTCTCAAGCCATCTCAAAACCTAATGTGGAGCAGAAGGTAGGCATGTATCTAATGCCAATTACTAGCTACTGCCAGAGGTAGAGTCAGTTTTATTAAGAGTGTAGCTCTTGCTAAGTCGACTAAACTTTAGTGGAATGCCATACATCAAAGAATGCATGGGCTGTACAAGCTAAACTTGAGTGTTCTGTTTTGTTTTGTTTTTAAGAAAGAATGCAAAGTTGAGTGGGAAGAGAAGGGAAGGAAGATCTGGGAGGACCTCTAGGGTGACTATGATCAGAACACACATAAAGGTCTTGGAGAACTATTGCATTTTTAAGATTATAAAGTAATCAATTCTATTTTAAAACTTTTTATCATATTCTAAAGCATGGATTTCAGTTGACAGTTGGTTAGTGTTTCATATCCTGTTCATTGCAAGCTCCCTAAAAGGTAATATCCAAAAATACAGAATTCAATAAAAGATGTGCAAAAAATAAAAGACACTTGACTCTGGTGTTTACTTTGTGATGAAATATTCTCACTTCATGCTCTTAAAGCAGATTCCAGTTTTCTAAATGCTGCGTTCCCAAAATAACCACGTAAACAATGAAATGGAGATGACAAATGTACAGCCTTTGAGTGGGAAGGACCGAAAAAAAAAAGAAAATCCCAGGGATTCCAAGGTTTAGAGATAAAAGACTGAATTCCGAGCTTATGGAGACAAATTACATCTTACATGAACTTCTAGTGTTCCATCTTGTGCTGCTGTTCAATATATGTGGATTTTTCTTAAAGCAAAGACTTACCATGAATGTGATGAGACAAATAAATAAATTTAATGTCACCAGATTTGAAATGGCATAAAGCAAAACATTTTAGTTCTTCAAGACATTTGTTCCACATGGAAAAGGGGGATGGAGATCAGAATACTGTGCAGCTGCATCTCTCTCACAGAGTGAGAGAGAGAGAGAGAGAGAGAGAGAGAGACACTGTGCTATTACCACAAATGAAAGAAAAGCTATTTCTAGGTGCATATGTACAAACGTGTGCAAAATAGGTGTTTTTACTTGGCTGTCTTCTTTCCATCTTCTGGATACAATCTCTTCCATTCTCTGATGACATAGAGTGCCAGGCTTAATAGTTCACATGTACCCTGTGTCTATTTACACATAGATGAAAATGTGAAAGCCATAGCAACAGCTACTGAAAGCTGCCCTGCCAGTCAGATCTTCCACATAATTCAGTAAGGACCGGTGTCAGCTCTTCTACACTCATAGGTCTAGAAGTTTGGCAGGGAGCGGATCTAGGTGACTCTATACAGTGAACACAGATGTTCTGTGAACAATGAATCATGCTCTACCTTCAACTTAGTAACACCAAAGACATCAACTAAAAAACACAAAAGGCCCATATGCCTCTCACCTTGTCACCAAGGTGTCAATTGTCTAACAATGCACAGCTTACTTTCATTAGTTTTTCATATTATTTCCAAGAGACAGTTATAATGTGCCTGTGTCCAAAACAAGTGAAGTAACAATAAAGATAAAATATCATTCCACCTTCTTACATTAAACACAGACAAAGAAAATGAATGTGATTAAAAAAAAAATTGTTCTTACCTATGACATACCTGCTTATAAATATGACCCCTTCTGCTGCCAGAAAGGGTGTTAACAGATTACTTTAGGGAAGAACTTTCCTGAGTCATCCAGGTTGCAGCCAAACAAAAGACTTGTTTGAAATAGCTCCTTTCACAAACAGATAATGTGTTTTTGATTTGCATATACTGATATTTTAAAAGGTCTCCAGATGCATTAAAATGAGATATTATTGCTGATAAAATAGCTTCATTACCACCCAATAAAAACAAAAACAGAGCTAATAAACTGCATGTAGGAGTCAATGGCTACTACCATTTTTGATTAGTGCTCAGTGTGTTATTATTAAGAACGTTTATGTTGGCTCTAATACAGAGGAAAAATAACAAAAGGATGCTAAGCAATTCATAAAAGCATTGTGCAAAACTGTGAAGGAAAATAAGGGTGGGTGAAGGGGGTAATGTTGAGACTTCTAAGGAAATTTTTTTATGATAAAATGCTTTATTTAAGGACTTTTTAATGATAAAAGACTCTATACAAACACTTTTCTCTGTATCAGAAAACCACTGGACAGAAATGTCAAAATACAAGAGTAAAAGGAAACAATGAGAGAAAACACCTCAGTGATTCGCAATTATAAATTGAGGCTCCCACCATCTGCTCTAGAAGTAAACTGCAAGCACAACCATGTAAATAAACATAACATAATCTAAAAGTATTCACCAATTTTCCATAAAAAATACTATCTAAAACACTAAAATATCTATTACCCAACAAATTTAGGAATATTTTATGTTTGCATAAATTTTTCAGTGGCTTGGGGAAAGGCTCGGTTGAAGAAGCACCTGACATGCTACTCAGAAGAACTGGGTTTGGGTCCTTCCTGTGTGAAAATCTTGTTAGCCATCAGGGGGGAGCAGAGGCCCTTGGACCTGAGGGTGTTAGATCCCCCCAGTATAGGAGAATGCCAAGGAGGGAGAGTGGGTGGGTGGGTGGGTGGGGGAATACTCCCATAGTGGCAGGGGGAGGGGGAAGGGAATACAGAGGTTCCAAAGGGGAGATCTGGAAAGGGGAAAACATTTGAAATGTAAATAAAGTAGGAAAGAAAAGAAAAGCACTATGGAGCTACTGGAGCATTTAATCCTGGGAGTGGTCAAAAGGACAGAAGGAGACAGGCACTTCCCTGCTGCTCAATTGGCTGGTCAGCCTAGAAAAATCAAAGAGCTTCAGGTTCAGTAATAGACCTTATCTCAGAAAATAAAGATGAAGAGCCATCCTAGAAAGACAGTCAATTTTAGTACCTTCATGGCATGCCCACATGTGAATATATAATGTGAGTATATAAACTTGGACATAGATAAAATACATAACACACACACACACACACACACACACACACACACTATAAAGCACACAACATAATAGAATTCATAAAATCTGGTACTAAGTCAAAAGGTAATAGACATAGTAAGAAACAGGAAAATAGCATCCCAACTGAGATAGAAATAGATTCTATTGACACTGATGTAGTTGTTACGGCTGGCAGTGACATTATAGTGCATTTAAGTGTCTTTGTTACAAACTCAAAATTTAAGTAGTTATATAGACAATGTGAAAAAAAATTAAAGATCCTGATGACAAATACCAAGCATGAAAAAAATTATAAGGTTAGACTAATATTCAAGTAAATCTAGTAATTATAGGCCTGGAGAGATGGCTCAATAGTTAAGAACACTACTTGTTCTTCCAAAAAACCCAGTTTCAATTAGCAGTACCCATATGGAAGTTCAAAACCATAACTCTGCTTCCATGGAATTTAATGTCCACTTCTATCCTCCAAGAGCACAAAGAACCCATGTGGTACACAAACATGCAGGCAAAACATTCATACACATAAAACAATAACAAAAAATAAATAGTAATTCCAGAAAAAATTAGTAAAGTACAAATTTCACATCACATGTAAAGTATCATCTATCTATCTATCTATCTATCTTCCATCATCTATCTAATTTATCAAATCGATCATCTATCAATCATTTCTATACAATCTATATATCTATTATCAATATATTATTGACAATCTATATGTCTATCATCTATATTTATCTAGCTATCATGTATCCTTCAACACACACATTTTCAAAATAGATATGAAAGAAGATGTTATAAAAAAAATATTTTAAGATATAACAGCCAAAATTTTTCACAGCTGATAAAAACTAGAAATCCACAGACAGATGAAGCTAAATAAACCCTATTGGGAGATGAAAAAGATTATGCCAACGTCTTTCTAATCAAATCTCTTAAAATTATTGACAACAAGAAAAATCTCAAAGACATTCAGAGAAAATAGACACAGTACATCGAAGAGGAATAAGGATAATGATGACATATTTCTTTTTGGAAATAATTCGAGCTGATAAATATGCCACTAATGTAGCATGCTGAAAATCCTGAAATAATACACTGTCAATAGAAAATTTGTTAGCTATGAAAAAATATATTTAAAAGCAAAGCTGAAGACACAGAGAAGCCTGTCACCAGAAAACTGCCATGGAAAGAGAAAAGAGGTCACAAAGTGGACTCCAGGCACAGGGCAAATGAAACCAGACATATAGATCTACCTCAAGCCCACCACCACTGGGAATGGTAGGTATTAAGTAGGTAGGTTTGTAAACCTCTTAAATATACCTCTTTGACATCTCCTGTCTAGAGTTGAACCTAAGTTCCTCATACCCCAGGCAAACACTCTACTATAGAACTATGCCATACCTTCTGATCTTTCCCCCACTTTATTTATTTATTGATTGATTGATTGATTGATATTTTATTTACATTTCAAATGTTTCTATCTTTCCAGGTCTCCCCTTTGGAAACGCCTTATCCCCTCCCCCTTCCCCCTGCCTACATGAGGGTATTCCATTATCCACCCACTCTCCTCTTCTCTCCTTGGCATTCCCTGACACTGGGGCATCTAGTACCCTCAGGCCCAAGGGCCTCTCCTCCTCCTGTTGGCTAACAAGGCCCTCCTCTGCCACATATGTGACCAACACCATGGGTTCCTCCATGTGTATTCTTTGGTTGGTGATCCAGTCTTCAGGAGCATCGGGGGTCAGGCCAGTTAACACTGTTGCTCCCTCCATGGGGCTGCAAACTCCCTCAGCTCCTTCAATCCCTTCTCCAACTCTTCCATCTCGGACCTCACTCTCAACCCAACAGTTGCTGTGAAGTGAATCTTGGGTATTCTGAATTTTTGGGCTAATATCCACTTATCAGTGAGTACATACCATGTTCATTCTTTTGTGACTTAGTTACCTTGCTCAGGATGATATTTTCAAGTTCCATCCATTTGCCTGTGAATTTCATGAAGTCATTGTTTTTAATTCCTGAGTAGTGTTCCATTGTGTAAATGTACCACATTTTCTGTATCCATTCCTCTGTTGAGGGACATCTGGGTTGTTTCCAGTTTCTGCCTATTATAAATATGGCTGCTATCAACATAGTGGAGCATGTGTCTTTATTACATGTTGGAGCATCTTCTGGGTATATGCCCAGGAGTGGAATACCTGGGTTCTCAGGTAGTATTATGTTCATTTTTCTGAGGGTCCACCAAACTGATTTCTGGAGTGGTTGTACCAGCTTGCAATCCCATTAGCAATGGAGGAGTGTTCCTCTTTCTCCACATCCTCACCATCATCTGCTGTCACCTGAGTTTTTAATCTTAGCCATTCAGACTGGTGTGAGATGGAATATCAGGGCTGTTTTGATTTCCATTTCCCTGATGACTAAGGATGTTGAACATTTCTTTAGGTGCTTCTTAGCCATTCGAGATTCCTCAGTTGAGAATTCTCTGTTTAGTTCTGTTCCCCATTTTTTGATAGGGTTATTTGGATCTCTGGAGTCTAACTTCTTGAGTTCTTTGTTCTTTGATAGAGGGATATTAGCCCTCTATCAGATGTAGGATTGGTAAAGATATTTTCCCAATCTGTAGATTGCTGTTTTGTCCTATTTACAGTGTCCTTTGCCTTACAGAAGCTTTGTAATTTCATGAGGTCCCATTTGTCTATTCTTGATCTTAGAGCACAAGCCATTGGTGTTCTGTTCAAGAACTTTTCCCCTGTGCCTATGTGTTTGAGACTCTTGGCCACTTTCTCTTCTATTAGATTCAGTGTATCTGGTTTTATGTGGAGGTCCTTGATCCACTTGGACTTGAGCTTTGAACAGGGAGATAGGAATGGATCAATTCGCAATCTTCTACATGTAGACTACCAATTGAACCAGCACCATTTGTTGAAGATGCTGTTTTTTTTTTTCCACTGTATGGTTTTAGCTCCTTTGTCAAAGATCAAGTGACCATAAGTGTGTAGGTTCATTTCTGGGTCTTCAATTCTATTCCATTGATCTACCTGCCTGGCACTGTACCAATACTCTGCAGATTTTATCACTACTGCTCTGTAGTACAGCTTGAGGTCAGGGATGCTGATTCCCCCAGAAGTTCTTCTTTGTTGAGATTAGTTTTTGCTATCTTGGGTTTTTTGTTATTCCATATAAATTTGAGAATTGCTCTTTTTAAGTCTATGAAGAATTGAGTAGGAATTTTGATGGGGATTGCATTGAATCTGTAGATTGCTTTCATCAGGATGGCCATTTTTACTATATTAATCTTCGTGGCCCAAGCAGAGGTCTCCTGCCACAGATGGAAACCTGAAGGCTCCTTCCCCCAGCTGTTCCTCAGTCTCTGTATCCCAAGGATTCAGGGCGACTCCTGCTGAACAGTGTTGCTTGTCTTACCCATACTCATGGGCTTTTTAGCACTTCTGGGAGGCTAGCTTTCTCCCAGCACTATTTGGCTCTGGAGCCCTGGTGGCCCAGGCAGAAGTCTCCCACTACAGGTGGAAACTGGAAGGCTTCTTCCCCTGTCTGTTCCTCAGTCCTTGTGTCTTTACCCCACTTTTTATATTTGGCAGAGTTTAGCTAAGTTGTCAGTGTTGGCCTTGAACTGGCCTGGTATCTCCAAGTGTCTTGCAGGAGATCCTCCGGCCTCAGAATCCTAAATGCCTGGCATACGAGCATTTACAGAGAGTTTCAGTTATAAGGTACCCAGGTGTTTACATTAAGCTATTGTAGCATTCATAACATGTGTAATTAAAGTGTGTGATGATAATGTCAGAAAGACTACAAATGGGAGTAAATGGAAATGAGATTCCAGTACTGGATGTGAAGTGGTACATCATTTGAAAGTAGGCTATGGTGAGGTAAAGATGCCTACCACAAACCCTAAGGCAACAAAGAAAATGACAAAAATAATTATAGCCAGTATAGCATCAAAGAAATTGCAGCAGAAAAAAATCAACTTAGCAGAGACCAAGTCAAAAAGATAAACAGTAGGTCAGTGGGAAAAGAAATAGGAGATTGTGGGTAAACTGCTATCAACTCTACAATCTCACTAAACATGGGTGGTTTATATATAGGTAGTGGTTATTCTTGAATCTCAAGTTCGTGATTGAATTAAGAAATCCTTTGGGGGTTGTTGAATTGTACTCCGCATGAGTCTGCAATTGTTTCTAGAGACAACCAGACTATGAGGTATCTGACCTAATCAGAACTCCAATACAATTAAAATATATTAGCATGTTATTTAGGTGATTACATGTGTCTGCCTGGTGGGTCTGATAAGAGTAAATGGATCACCAGGGCTGTGCCTTGGGGTTGTATCTATTTTTTCTTTTCTTTTTTTTTTTTTTTGTCTTTTTCTTGT
The DNA here is from genome assembly GCA_019843965.1 of Rhynchomys soricoides. Taxonomy (NCBI): domain Eukaryota; kingdom Metazoa; phylum Chordata; class Mammalia; order Rodentia; family Muridae; genus Rhynchomys; species Rhynchomys soricoides. The sequence continues at coordinate 1,412,561 of JADRCH010000031.1, forward strand.
ATGCCAACCTTTCATAGTAATTATTTAATCTTAAATGGGGGTTTCTACCCTGCCTTAGATCATTCAGTTCCCAGATAAAAGGCACACAACCTTTATATTTATAAAAAGCCTTTAAAGCACTAGAAATGGGTAGATACCCACCCTCTAAGCTACGAGCATCCACTTCCCTATCAATAACCCCAAACTATGATTTGCCATATTCCATTTGGAAGACTCTTATTCTGACAGGCCAGTCTTCATAACCAATTCCTACAATCATTTACCCCATGGTATCTTCTCTCTTCTCCCTCTTCTCCTCCACAGTCCTCCTCAGAACCCAAGCCTAGAAACAGAAATCCCATCTACCTCTCTCTTCTGCTCAGCTATAGGCTGTCAGCATCTTTATTCAACTAAGGAGCAAGGTCACATAACATCACTTGGTGTACATGAGGATTCTCTCGTTCCTGAGGCAATCAAGTATTGGGGGTGGGGGGGTAGTACTGGCATTACAACATATAGAAAATGACCAAACCTCAACACCTCTCTTTTTCTGCTCCCTGTCACTAACAAGAGGAGGGTGGCCTCCACCACATGCTTCTATCACAGTAATAATCTGTCTGAGCTCATCTACCCAACCACCTATGCAACAAATTCCCTGAAGCCATGAGCCAAAAAAATCCTTCCATGTTCAGTTCAGGTATTTGTCCACACTGGCATAAAAGTACTTGATATAATATCAACTTGAAAGAGATTTCTAAAATGTAATATTTCTAAAATATCATAAGCCATCCTTCTATTATATAGGATAAATGTTAGCTACTAAGGCCTATAGATGAATAAAGTACAAAAAATTGAAAACGATACAGCATGTTGCTAGGAATAAACCCTGTGGTGTCTCTATTAACATTGGATCAAAAAGAAGTCTGAGCACAGACTATCCTGAGGCCATATACTATCATTTCATAATGATAAAGTCATCGATTTGTCAAAATGACATGACCACCATAAGGGTTTATGCAGCTAATAAAGCAAACTACCAAAGCCCATTCAAGAAGGAACAAGACCTATAAATAGCCCTCTGTCTATGAAATAAATTGAATTTGCAATTTAAAACCTGTCTAACAAGCATGCATGGACATGTGCACACACATATGCATGTAGATTTATGCATTTTCACTAGAAATTTACAAAATGTTTTGTAAAGATGAAACCTTATGAGTTCTACCAAATTCATCCAGAAAAGGGTAACAGGGTCCCCTCTCATTTTTGGAGGCCAGTAATTTTCTGAAGTTAGAAGTGTTCAAAGAAATTATGAGACTATTAAAGCTCAGAACAATCAATGGGAGCAGGAAAACAGTAACAGAATAGATCCAAGCCAATGTAGACTTGATGTAATATTCAAAATAAATCAATCAGCAACAGCATAGTGTGTGTGTGTTTCACTAAATTATTTAACATCTTGGTAATGCAGAAAATAGAGAGTATATTAATTTAGCTTCCAAGGTTCTCAGGTTGATAAAAATCAGTAAAAAAACAGATTTTTATCAGTATGATAAAAATCATTTGCGAATATGGAATTAGCATCAGAAATTCATAAAAAGCTTGGGAGACCAGACTGAGTGGGGAGGGTTAGGACTGAGTGTCAGTAACTGCCCCGTGACACACACTAGCTGTTCAACTTCACTCTCTCCAATTTTCTTCCAGACTCACTAAATTTGATATTCTTCTATCAAACAACTGCTTCACTAGGGTGAATCATTGCCCTCCTTACTGAGGAAACTCTTTCTCTTCTTCCAAACAAGGTTGTTCTCCTAAATCATCTTCATTAGGAATGATTTTACCTTGGGTATTTGAGAGGTTCCTCAACGTCGCTATAACTACACTTCCCAAACTCAACTATTTTCCTGTTACCTTAATCTCAGGAAAGAGTGCCATTGCTGACCTGAGGTCCCAAGCCAGGAACTCATTTCTGTACATTTGACAATCTCTAACTCCTGGGTGCTGCAGCTCCTACACATCCTATCCGTTTCCTGCTATAAAGATGTTACATTAACTGGCATCTCTTTGGTGGTGGATATTGCTCATTCTCCGAAAGGCAGTTTGCTCTGAACTTCACAGGATAATGTTCTATGAGGGGCCCTCCTCAGATCCATTTTGAGAAAGCTTTTCCAACTACCTCTCATGTGTTGATTCCTAGGGCCATCTGCTCTTCTCATTTTACAGATACTCTGACTGTACACCAAGTCGTATGTCTTCTTTTAAAACTTTTATTCCAAAATATATATTTAAAAGCTTTTACTAAATTCCAAACCCATAACTGTCTGTAGCATCTACATTAAGAGGCAGAAAGCAATATAGTGGTGCTTGCAAAATTATTATTTTAATTTATTTTACGTATAATTTGTTTATTTTAGGTGTTTTCTATGCATGATGTCTGTGCTCCACATGTATGCCTGGTGCCCTTGAAGGTCAAAAAAAAAAAAAGACATTGGATCCCTTGAGCATAGAATTACAGACGGTTGTGAGCTACTAAAGGGATTCTGAGAACTGAACTTAGGTTCTCTGGAAGAGCAGCCAGTGCTCCTAATTGCTGCTCCATCTCTCTGGTAAAATTCTTAATAAAATAATTTTCACTTCAAATTTTTATATATATTCAGAGTACCAATTAAATAATGTAGAAGTAGAATAAGGGCCTTTCAGATTTATAAAATCCCTAAGTTCTATCATTCAGGTGTCCTTTTCAAGGGAGCTGCTCAAGGATGTGAGCTACAAAGTAAAGAAGTCATCAAAAAATGCATGGAAGCTGTACCTAGCGGCTCCACCCAAAACTGCAAAAGAAATCCTGCAGTTGCCCGGATCACAAGATGACAGCTGTGAGCAAACACTGAGAGACACCAATCCACACTGAAGCAGAGGGCTCAGGACTGCACAAAAGACCCCTCAAGGAAAAAAAAAAAAATCAAACAGAATGGCATACTTCATGAAGTTGTTATAAACCTGTAAAGTTGATGATCTCTCCCAAGACAAGGAATCCAATGGCAAACCGGGTTCTAACTTCAGCCTAATTCAAAGTTGTATAAGAAAAATAGGTTATGGCTCAGTCGTCTGTGAAGTGAAAAGCAGTGTCTCCAAAGCTTTAATCATTATGCACAGATTACTAGTCTACCCTGGAGGAAAACATGTCAAAGTAAGGAAGACTGAACTGCAGTGTTCGGGTCTTGGCGTTTCTTCAGCTAAAAATGCAGTTGGTGAACTTTTTGAATAAAAAATGGTGGGATGAAAATACTAGCTAAAGAAATAAACTCAGGTGCCAGAGAAACAAGCAATGGTTGAATGTGTTTGGATCCAAAGATGGAGGGAGAATACAGCTCAAACCTGGATTTTAGAAGCCAGTGTGATAAGTCATATGTCAGAGAACACTGCTTAAATTATCATTGAAGACATTTGGAAGTTAGGCTGCAGACAGAGCTTAGTGGTAGCCTTTGCCTCTCACCTACAAAGCTTGGGGATTAATCCCCAGTACAGAAATAAATTGAAGTTATTTTTAACCGAATAAAACCAAAATTGGTACTTAGAATTAATAATAGTAATGATAATGATATTTTATTGTGCCAAGATTTAATTTCCAAATGAATACTTCAAACCTGGGGAATTTTTATTTCCTTTTATAACCTTGTTCCAATTTGCTTTCTGTTGCTGTGATGAACAACATGATGAAAAGCAACCTAGAAACGATAGCATTTATTTCACCTTACATTTTCTAGTCCATCATTGTGGGAAGCCAAGATAGGAACTCTAAAAATTAAATAAATAAAAAATAAAAAAGTTTTTCTGCCTGGCCCCTACTCCCAGAATGACGACTCTGGGAGTAATTAATTATTTATTATTAAATGCCTAGGCTGTGAGCTTCGGTTCTTTCCCAGACTAGCATGTAACTTATTTAACCTATTTAAACTATTCTATCTTCTACATGGTTAGTTACTTCTCTTTCAGTCCCAACTCACTTCTTCCTTCAGGTCTTCTTCAGGGTCTCTCTCGAATCATTCCTTGGGTCTCTCCCTGCGACTCCTTTTATTCTCTCACTATTTCCCAGACTCCTCTCTCTTTCTGCCATTGTCATATCTCGTATTTCCTGACTCAGCTCATTGGCTGTTGGCTTTTTTATTGAAAGGTGATGCTTAGAAGAGATTCTCTGTACAAGGAACTCAAGACAGAACATGAAGCAGAAGCCATGAGAGAACATTGTTTACTGGCTTTCTTGTCTTGCTCAGCTACCTTTATTATACATATCTGCCTAGGGATCACTCTGCCCACAGTGGTCTGGGCCCTTGCACATCAAGACAATGCTCTCCAGACCTACACACAGGTCAATCTGATGGAGGCTGCTCCTCATTTGGGATTCCATCTTTTTCAGGTATATCTAGGTTCCTGTCATGTTCACAAAAACCAAGATAAGCCCAAAATGTCTTGTTACAACATCAAACCTTTTCTGAGCCCTGTAGAAGTATTGAGCACTCTATCAAGATCCAATCATATGTGGCAAAGACAGACTTGCGTATGAAAAGTCTAGGGGCAAAGTGACCTCCCGGGACAAACCAGGGACGGTGGAAGACGTGCAGCAAAAAAGAAACAAGAAAATGGTTTAAGAGTCCTTTGTCAAATGCTCGAAACATCTCGGGACCCATCTGAGTGAGAAGAAGAGAGCAAGAAAGAGGCCACGCCTACGGACTGGATTTCCATTCTGAGTGAGAGGAAGTGAGCAAGAAAGAGGCCACGCCTACGGACTGGAT